>JASEVX010000001.1:125143779-125743779 GCA_031761405.1 Serripes groenlandicus | reverse complement strand
TACTAACAATACAATTTAAAACCCACATTTCTCTTTATTTAAAGATAAAATCTATTTTGTCATTTAGAATTTAACAGCTTTAGATATTGTTCTAAACATATATATAGCATTTAATTTGACAAAAGTCAAATATTACAAAAGAGGACACCACAGTGTTTGTGATGTAACTCAAAATCCGGACACCATATTATGGCTCATATATAGGATCTGACATGAGTTGTCATTTCATATAAAGTTTTATCAAACGAGTTCAAGATTTTTTGTTATTAAGCGAGCCTGTGGCGAGCTTAATAACAAATATCTTGGACGAGTTTGATAAAACTTTATATGAAATGACAACGAATGTCAGATTCTTTTTACGAAACACACAAAGAAAATCGGGTTTTTCCAAAGCTATTTTAATTTCGTCAGTAAACCGTATAATAATGCCACAAATAATTATGCCGAGGTCATATTCAGCTTAGTTTATTAAAAGTAATAATAAATAACACGCATGATATATTATATCTATCACATAAAGTGACTTATGAGGCGTATTTCGATAAAAATGTACTTAACGTTTACACTATTTCTAGATAAAATGTACGGGTTTTGGCGCCAAAGTGACTAACCTACGACGTCAAAACGCTGATGTGACGTCATTTTCCAAGTATTAGGTCATCTTATATTACACATGTTGTATATAAAGAAATACGTAATGGTTATATTACATCGGATACAAGCATTGTCATGTGATAAATTAACTTATAAGGTTTAAATACTAAGTTACAGACCGAGAGCTCTGACAGATGCGATTATGTTTGGTTATTGTTTGTTCACTCCTGGCAGAATCGAATGACAATTCCCAGGAGGGTTACTACTAGTTAATCCTCCCACTTACCCTTTCCATGCCCTTATGATATGTCTGCAGCTGTCATATTTCAAAATTATTTCTCGGAAAATTCGTTTTCCCAGAGCTTAACTTTCTCACAATATCTTAATTCAATGTATTTTTAGAATTTATAGATCTATAAAGCAAGTAATTTACATAAGTATATATAGTCAACAATACTAGCACCTTCAAATGGTCCAAATTGTATTAACACTTTCCCACATATAGATGCTTTCTGACGTCTGTGCAGCAGACTAATTTTGAAAACAAAGTGACAAAAGAAGAAATTGCTCATTATGAGAAATTTCTTCATTTGCCACACTGTTTTCAACTCTTATTCAATAAACATACTTCCCTATATAGAGATTTTCCAAATTTTTGCAGATATGTTTATAATGCCATCTGCTGTATATTTGATGTATGTGGGAAAGGGTTAATGCATTGTGGTAATTATATAGTTCAAAGCCAATTTAAGTGATTATGTTAGATATTATTTACATTTTTATATTAATATAACAAACAGGGTCATCAAACATGTTAAAGTAACATCATGCAGTAAGATACAAAAATGCAGATCATATACAATGTACTAATAAAGGATACCATCCTGACCTCAACAGCTTTGATACAGACACAATTTGTATATATATGCATAAGCTTTCTCACATACAAACAATTCTGCAGCAGACAATTTGGAAAACATCTAGGCAAAAACATGGAAAACCTTATTATTGAATTTAGTTGAAAACAATGCAGCAAAAGGACAATTTGTTCATCATGAGCAATTTCTCCTTTTGCCACATTGTTTTCAAATGTCTTCTGCTGTAGATACATCAAAATGTTAGTGCATTTTGGTAATGGTTAAGGCCATTGGGCAGTGATCCCTAAATGTTATCTTGCCGATTCAAACTGTAAGTAAATCAGGATGATTAACGCATCAATAATTGGTATTTGATGACTTATTCAGCCATAAGACACTGAAAGTTCAATCTTCAGGGGGTAAACCATTTTTTGAAACATGTATTGTAGGGAAAGGCTTATCAAAATGCTTAAAGATAGCAATTGCTCATTTTCTAACCATGCTGTCTGCTCTTATTCACACTTATATCTCTATAAAGTTTTAATTTTTTTTTAGCAGAAGTTTTCAATATAGAACGAAAGATTTAAAGTTTTAAAAACTTTTCAATGAAAAGTAAAATGACAAAACTTGCATGTTTAGTTAAACACAAATGTCTAATGATAATGCCATTCAATCAACACGTTAGCTACCCTCCTTCGTCATAGTGAGACCAAAACTTAAATCTAAGACATGTAGAAAGTCATTTAACAGTTACACACATCTGTAGCAGATGAATTTTGAAAACAATGTAGCTAAAGGAGATAATGGACAGTGGCACTTTAGTCTTTTGTTTAGTTTCTAGAAAACTAAGGGTAAAGATTTAAAAACTGAGTACATACCAAAGACATTAGCGATCACATCATACATGTTATGGGTCATCAGAGGTTCAGACTGACCACAGAAATAGTCCTTGACCACATGGAACACATCTTTCTCAAACCCTGGGTAATCCGGTAAATTGTCATCTGTCTTGTCGGGCCCTATAAATTATTTACATATTAATTTATACAATCACCAAAATTTCGACCTGTATTAAGCCTTCGTTAGGGTTGTTTGTTAAACCCTTTCCCACATGCAGATGCTTTCTGATGCCTCTGCAGCAGATGACTTTTGAAACTTGTGACAAAAGGAGAATTTACTCATTATGAGCAATTTCATCTTGTCACAATGTTTTTAACTCTTTTTTTAATACCTAGGCTATTTTAAAGAAATACAAGTCCGACGTATGGGACTTCATCATATGATCTTGTTTATTTGATCATGCATAACTTTGTTAACCCTTTCCCTCATATGACAATTTTGTCAAAAAATAGAAAATCTCTATAATTGAATGGATAACATATGACTAAAAGTGGAAAACATTGTGACAAAAGGAGAAAAAAATTATATGCCTGGGGTACAGGTATAGGGGGTACATAATGACATGTTGTCACAAGCAATATAATTTGAAAGTTGATGAAGAAAAATTAAGAAATGATAAAAATTATTCCTGGCTTTATGTTATCATGACAAAATCCAAGGACAAAAAGGGAAGTAACTTTGTCAAATGTGACCTCCCAACCCTGTTGTCATTAACCCTTTCCCTCATACGACAATTCTGCAGCAGACGACTTTGAACATATTTTGTCAAAACATAGAAAATCTCCATAATTGAATGGATAAGTTAACCTATGTCAAAAAGTGGAAAACATTGTGGCAAAAGGAGAAATTGCACGTTTTGTGCAATTTCTTCTTTTGTCACTATGTTTTCAAAAAGCTGTCTGTTGCAGAGGCGTCAGAAAACGTCTATATGAGGGAAAGGGTTAAAAATTCATTTTAAAAAATCTGAAGAAATATTGATAAATGGCAAAGTAATAGCTTAGGTTATGTGACTTGCTGCAGTTGTCTTTATTGTCATTAGAAAAAAAGTATGCAAAGTTTGAAGTAAATATGTTTGATGGTATAGAAGATACTAGAATTTGCAAAAAAAAAATAACCAACGCACACACGAGTGCAATAGCCTGCTTATTCTTCGAATAGTTAAGCCAAAAATAAAAAATAACAATTAACAATATATTAGAAATCATAAGCACAAATGAAAATAACAGTTAACAATATATTGGTCAACATTATTGTAAAATAGACAAATTGCTTATCATGAGTTCAAGATGTTTATTGTAATTGTGATGATTGGAGTTAATATACAGGTACAGATACTCACAGTAGGCTAAACACTTCATTGCTGACAGAACCCAGTGGGGAAGATGATCTAGAAAGAAAACAAACAGCAAGGAAAATTAGTTTAAGGCTAAAATTTCACATAGGAAAAATTAAAACAATTAATAGTAATTACAATTAACATTTTATTATTAACGATTCAATTTACTTATTACCGAAAATTATCTTCATACCATGCCAGCCAACAACCAAGATTAACTTCACAAAAAAGGGGCACTAAACTTTCAAGCCTTTTTAAATGAACAGTGAATTATCTAGCTTTACTGTACATCTCAGCTAAATGTTTCCAATTCTAACATGTAGGAAATACCTATTTTAAACTCCTGATTTGACCATTTCCAACATACAACAATTCACCTCAATTCAACAGCAGATGACTAAAACTAACTTACACACAAAAATATGGAAGGCCTCTATATATGGAAGTATTATCATAAAATAAATTTAAAAATATTGTGGAAAAAGGAGAAATTGCGCTTTATGATCAAATGCGTCTGCAAGAAAAAAGGGATAAGAATAAATCTGTTTATGCTATTTCTCCCTACATACTCACCTTTTGGATCTACGTTAGTAACCACTCCACTTTTATTGATATATAGACAGTTATGCATAATGTGCTTCCCACTGACCAATTTATCATCAATGATATACTCCAAACTATCTATACCAAGTACTGTCTGTAAACTGAAAGTACAATCAAAAAGTTTGACGTTAATTTTTTTGATTTGAAGAAATAATAATAGGTGTTAGAAGATGCACATGCCAATAACTGATAACCATGACCAAAGTTATCAATGATCAATCTCTTCTTTCCCAGAATGTTTTTCAACCATGGCATAAGACACATACACTAAGTTTTGTTAGTTTAAATGGTGTCTTTCCACAGCTTTCATTATGACATCAGCCTGTCAGTCATAAAGGCTTTTTAAGCTATCCCTAAAACCCCGATTGCCATGAAGGAAGGAGGTCACTATTAATAAGCCTTTAGTATGATATATTCCAAGTGGTGGCCTCATACTCTTGAGGTGAATACTCTTTACCCAGTCCTTTGAAATTATTGTGAAAAGTAGAGAAATTGCTCAAAACAAAGAAATGTCTTGTTTTGCCACAATGTTTTCAACTTTAATCAATTATCTTTCCTTCAATTACAGAGATATTCAAAACAAGAGGCCCATGAGGGCCTATGCTCTACTGGTATGGTTCTTTGGTCATTTTCAATCCAGAGCATGTATGTATGGTGAAGCTCGGATAGTAAATGGAGGCTCTTTTGTGTTCACAAGCTGTATTATAGCAATTTTTACAATTTCATGGGCCATAATCCAGTCTTGCATGGGCGGATCTGGCTGATTTTCAAAAGGAACCAAGCTCTCATCAATATTTAACTACTATCTAAGTTTGGTGAAGATTAGATAGTAAATGGAGCCTCTATTGTGTTCACATGCTCAATTATAGCAATTTGGACAATTTCAAGGGCCATAATCCAGTCTTGCATAGGCGGATCTGGCTGATTTACGAAAGGAACTGAGCTCTTATGGATATCTAACTACTGTATAAGTTTGGTTGAGATACAATCAAAAGTGAAGACTGAATCGAGTTAACAAGCTCTTTTATAGCAATTTTGACCATTTCAAGGGCCATAATCCAGTCATGCATGGGCAGATCTGGCTGGTTTTCGAAGGGAACCAAGCTCTCATGGATATCTAACTACTGTATAAGTTTGGTTGAGATACAATCAAAAGTGAAGACTGTATCATGTTAACAAGCTCTTTTATAGCAATTTTGACCATTTCAAGGGCCATAATCCAGTCATGCATGGGCGGATCTGGCTGGTTTTCGAAAGGAACCGAGCTCTTATAGATATCTAACTACTGTATAAGTTTGGTTGAGATACAATACAAAAAGAAGACTGTATTGTGTTAACAAGCTCTTTTATAGCAATTTTGACCATTTCAAGGGCCATTATCCTGTCATGCATGGGCAGATCTGGCTGGTTTTTGAAAGGAACCGAGCTCTTATGGATATCTAACTACTGTATAAGTTTGGTTGAGATACAAGCAAAAAAGAAGACTGTATTGTGTTAACAAGCTCTTTTATAGCAATTTTGACCATTTCAAGGGCCATAATCCAGTCATGCATGGGCAGATCTGGCTGGTTTTTGAAAGGAACCGAGCTCTTATGGATATCTGACTACTGTATAAGTTTGGTTGAGATACAATCAAAAGTGATTTGTTTGTTTGGAGTTTAACGCCGCTTTCAACAGCTTTGGTCATATCACGGCGGTCAGTGCACCTACCCATGTTTTCCTGGCTTTCCCACACCAGTACTTACACAACATTCTTTCGAAGCCACTGACTACTTTCTCACATAGATCAGAGGTGAGAGGCAATGGAAAACATCGCCCGAAAGAATGTCGCCGCAACCGGGTATCGAACCCGTGACCTCCAGATCACGAGTCAGATACGCTACCAATTGAGCTACCCGGCCGGGTCCAATCAAAAGTGAAGACTGTATCGTGTTAACAAGCTCTTTTATAGCAATTTTGACCATTTCAAGGGCCATAATCCAGTCATGCATGGGCGGATCTTGCTGGTTTTCGAAAGGAACCGAGCTCTCATGGATATCTAACTACTGTATAAGTTTAGTTGAGATACAATCAAAAGTGAAGACTGTATCGTGTTAACAAGAAATTGTTTACGGACGGACGACGGACAAATCGCCACGACATAAGCCCTTCTGGCCTTTGGCCAGTAGAGCTAAAAATTGCCTATATGTTTTCAAAGTTGTCCGCTGCAGATTTGTTGTTTGTGGGAAAGGTTTAAGCAATCTTCCGCCTCACCTGTGTAGAGTTATGGCTTTCCACACCTGTTCAGTTTCCCCTGTAGAGAGTGGTTTTGACACAAAGTGACATTCTGGAAGGGTACTAGTCTCATCAATTAATACTGGCATGGATGACATCTTGTTAAAATCTAACTTCATCGGCTCTATTCCAGATTTCTCCTTACATTTGGGCGAGCGTTTCAGGTTGGCGAGTTTCAGGTTGTTCCTTAAGGCTATTGGGGTTCTAACTGTTTTACTTGGGGATGCCAGGGTTAATCTGTAAATGTACATGTATTTCTAATTGATTAAAATATCCTAGAATGTATGGCATAGAGGTCTAGATAAGAATTTTACAGGGGTTTTACCACATACAGATTAAAAATCTGAAGAAGATGGATTTTGAAAATAATGTTGCAAAAGAGGGATTTACTTATCACAGGTAATTCCTCTTAAGACTTTGCCACAATTATTTCATCTATCTTCAACAATTAAGCTTTTATTAAGACAGATATTTTATGTATTCAAAGTCTTCTCTATTCTTGTAATTGACCAATCAAAAGTCTGAAATTGAGCATAGGACCTTTTCTGTGCACAGAAATCATTTTCAGAGTTTTATAGTTGCAGGACCTGCAGGTGATGGGTTAATCTATAATTACTCACCTGAACAGTCTTGCATTATCAGCAAAGTCTCCACGATTATGTTTTGAGCCTCTGGCATCTTCAAACACTTTGGCTCTATGTAACTTCTGTAACAACTGTATAGTTTGAGTTCTGTACAAGATAAAATAACAAAGTATTATCAACAAATTTATTTAAAGCACTATAAACATCAAAGGTACTAAGTAGTTGTGGTTTTAATTGAAGATAGTGGTAGAGTGTCGGAACTTTGTACCGGATCCCAGATTCAAATCCTTCATGACCAGGTTCTGCCGTAGAGATTTTTTCAAACAAACAGCATGAGTACTGGTCAAGTCTCCAGGCAGCAGAAATCAAGCCTGATTTATATAAGCTGAAGGCTTGTTTCACAATTGTTGTAAATTAAATAAGTTTATCTAGGTAATTGTAAAATCTTACTTTCTTTATCTAGATTGTCTATCATTTCTCTTAATATAACTGACTTTAACTATTTTTTATTTTATCATTTGTCTAGATTATCTAAGACTCTATTCTTTTCCTTGAATTTAACATACTAAACATTTTCCTCATACAGACAATAATTGTTGCCTCTACAGCAGACAACTTTTATCAAACACAAACATAGAGGGTAAAAGAGAAATTGCTGCTTTTGAGCATTTCTACGATTATTAAAAATTTGGTGAAAATGTACTTTCAAAATACAAATTCTTAAATGTTTTCTAATCAGCAGACACTAAAAATTCAGGTAAAAAAGGTTAAGAATATCTATATCATATGTATTAAGTTGTGAAGGAAGAAAATATGTCCACAATGTAGGCATGACAGCTGTGACCTTATTTAACAGATAATAGTTAGGACAGGGGTCCATACTATTTTATCTTGTCTCAATCTCCAAAAGATTACATCTCTAAGACTAAAATATTTATTATTTGTATACTTCTGTCTGAGCATCAATCATTTCAATGTTATGTATCAATTAGTCATTTAGTGTTTAAATATTTCCTTGAAGTTGAAGGGAAAACTTTAAATCTAATACAACAGAAACCCCATGCTAGCACAATGCCATCCTCGGTACTCAGGCTATTCATAAAATATGTGATACCCTTGGCAAATTGGCTGTAAAATTATTGTACTAACTCATGAATAATTTATGAATTGAAATGCAGCCGCTTGATTGGCCGCATGACACAAACCTCATGCGATACGAAAATTACAGTGAAGTTACAGAGAAAATCATGGTACATGCTTTACAAAAGTTTGCTAGCCAATTTGCCCAGGGTATCATATATTTTATGAATAGCCTGGTATCGAAGATGGTACAGTGCCAGATGTTATGGAAATATGTTAATTTAGTTACAATTAATTGGGGGTTTTACACATATGGTGGGCTGGAACATAAAATAACATATTTTTCCAATACTTCTTTTGTCACAAGTGATTTGACAACAATGCCATAATCAATTATTCAAATTATGGTGAATAATTAATGGTAACTTAAAACAAATTATCATTTCACTCAACATGTCAGCGTCTGAACCAGGTCAAGAGAAATAAAGGTGTGTTTTAAAAATCTGTCAATAGATTCAATTTCCCTTTACTCCAAAAGAAACATATTTCCCCAAACTTTCAATTATGATCGTCATCTCCAAATTTGTGCATATATATGTTACTCTTAAAAATTAAAAGGGTGTATCATGTATGTTACAGCTACTCTGATACTTGTTAATATTACTGAGACTGCTGTCAAATCACCATATGAATTCAAAGACATATATCTACTACCATTTTATGATGCATAAAGGGTCTACCCTCAAACAGTTAAAGTAATATATAGTAATAATTTCAATATATTTTGGTAATTAATTATATTGTAAGCAATTCAGAAAGCAAAACAGGAAAAAAATAACATCAACGGCAATGTATTTTTTACCATAACCTTTTCCATTGTGGAGAAAATTTGCAGCAGACAACTTTTAACCCTTTCCCACTTGCAGATGCATTTTGATGCATCTGCAGCAGAGGACTTTTGAAAATATTGTGGAAAAAGAAGAAATGCTCAAAACAAGCAATTTCTCCTTTTGCCACAATGTTTTCAACTCTATTTAATTATTAAACTCCCATTTATGGAGATTTTGTCAATACATGTATCTATTGAAAGTCGTCTGTTGCAAAAAAAGTGCATGTTGGAAACGGTTAAGTTGTCTTAGGAAAGGATAGAACAGTTATTAATTAGAGTTGATAACAGAGGGTAAAAGTTTCAACTTGTATGAAAAGATAAATACTTTCATCCTCTATTTGCTTCAGAGATAAGAAATAATAATTATATAATGCATGCCCTGAAAAATGAAGTTGAACAAACAAAAAGAAACCTTGACACATCTGTTCCGAAGTTTGGGTTGTTCTTCAGGTATTGGTGTAACCATTCAACAGCATCTGATGCCACAAAACAATCATCATACGTCTTCATGTAGCGCCTGTGTCGTCCCAAAGGCACATCAGAACGAAAATTACGAATTAAACCATTCCACTGAAATAGAAAATAGCTTTACATAAAACAAAAATCCTACAATTATCACTGCAAATGATTCAAATACAGATAGCAATGTCAATCAGTAATATTTCCTATGCTATTTACAGGAACCACACTCTTTACAAATTACATGACCGCCTTACTAAAAAAGTTACTTTGATAGTTTGAATATTGTTGATCTCAACTGCATCTAACAGTTTGAACCGTCAGCTTTTCAAATGCCATCAACTTGTCATTTTGTGCATTTCCATCTGTGAGTATTCAAAGGTTTGCTGCACATGCTTTACAAAAATAGATAAGATCAGTTCATATCATAGAGCCTTCCAACTTTGTGATCTACCCAGGGACTGTGTGTAATTGTCCCTGATCTACCTTAGTTATTTTCACCCGTGACTTTGCATTTATATATAAAGCAGGTATTTGAGAATTGTGTAGCTATTTTTAGATGTATTAAGATTATTTAAGTACCCGACAAGGTGGTTTATTTAATAGTCCAGGTTTCTGTACTAGGAATGCGATTTTTTATTTTGACTGTTCGCATCCTAGTTACAATGCAATATGTAACGGCGATATATTGAGACTAGTTTATTTAAATGCTTCTGTTCCCAAACTTAGGAGACCCGTAGATATAAATCATTGAATCATATGTTTGAAAAGGTTTGTTTTTCTTCTGTAAAATTCAATTATCAGAATGTTAAAGAGGGTTTTCTTTTCCTTTTAATTTTTTCAATTGCAGTGATCTGTCAACTCTTGACCTTTCCAACATACAGCAGATGACTTTTGGTAACATTGTAACAAACGGAAAAATAGCCCAAAATGAATAATTTCTCATTTTGTAAAATGACATACGAAAAGGTAAAAAATACTGATTGTTGGCATGTCTTCGATCTAAGGAGAGGGTATTTCATGCAATACCTTACAGAACTGATGATGTGACTATAACGGGGTAACTTGCTTCAAAAAATTTAACGAAAGATGGGATCAACGTAAAACACGACGTTGGACGGATTTATTTCTACATTCAGCGTAACAAATAAATCACTTACCAAAATAGTTGCTCTGTACGGTCCAGCTTGGAGCTGAGTATCCATCTTGCTTGTGTGAATATATACAAAACAGGTTTTTAACTTAACATTTCTTACAATGTTCGTTTCCACTTATGTCATCCTTTCTGAAAGCACCTGTTCGGACTCTGTTTACAAGTTTGAATTGTCCGCAAATAGTTGATTGGTTATAAAATGTAACGGACGATTTGATTGGATAATCAGAGAGGAGGTTGCACTTCCGTAAACATGGCTGCAATTGAGGGTCCACTCAGCAAGTGGACTAATGTTGTCAAAGGCTGGCAATATCGATGGTTTGTCCTGGACGAAAATGCCGGCCTTTTATCATATTATACAGTATGTTAATTAACGTACCGCTTTTAACTGACACACACAAATAACAAATTCACATCACCACAATTTACCACGGACTTACTACTCCACCCACCAGTTTTACATGTTAATAAAGCGATTAGGGTGTGAAAGTCCGTTTATGGCTATGTATGCATCAATGGGTAACAATAACCCCATAATTGGCATCGTTAAATACAGTCTGTAATGACACCAGACGTTATCGTCAATCGGAAGTCTCACTTAAGTTTGCTAATTAGTGTGATAGAAGAGCAGTGTCACTGGCACATTTTGATCAATTATATTTAATCATTTACCTGAAATGTTGAAAAAAATATCTATGGAAAATGATACACTTTCTCTTGAAAAATAGGAAAAGGATAAACTTTTTTTTTATGAAAATTCAGTCTGCTAGCCTTATCCATTTGTATTTATAACTGCTATGATATGAACAATAAATGAGCTAGTCCTTTGGAAAGGTACAGTGAACTCGACAGTTCCGGGTCAGTAACCAAATAAACGAATCTTGTCTCTTTGAAAGGAAAGTTGAAAGAAAAAAAACTACATAAAATGTTAAACAAATACTTCCTCCCCACAATGATATAATTCAACCATTATATAAATTTGTTAAAATGTTTCTTTAGTGTCTGTAATTGCAAGCTGTAAATTTGACAGTTTCGGGTCGAACTTGCCATTTCCGGGTCACGTGACACATATTTATTTCTGTTATCAGGGGTAACCTCAAACAGCTGTTTTTTTAATAACAAGATATTCATTTAACATTTTTATTAAAATAATATGAAAAGAAAGAACTAAAATATATCACTTGCAATTACCTATTGCATAAAAAACAGACCAGTGATGGGGCCAAATTTACTGTACACACTTTCATGCACGAAAACTGATGCATATTTCAACCAACTAATAAGTCATATTTGACAAAAAATGTGAATTTTAATAACAAATTGTTAACATTGATTTGTCACCATAAGCTTTAAATTATTCTTAAAAAGTTACCAAAATAGTTTTACTAATAAATTGATAATTTTGAGAAATTCCTTTTGGGTGACCCGGAAGTGTCGTATGTGAACTAGGTCATATTTATCCGCTAGTTTGGCATAAACAACTTCGACAAGTCAATAAAAAATATGAATCTTGTTCAGTAGTAAATAACCTACACATTTATGTGCAAAACATACCTGTATTACTAAAATTATGGCTACAATCAGCAATTTACGCTGAGACAGGTAAATAAAAATATTGAGATTTTGCTTTCGCGGGATTCGATGCAGTCAAGCGTTTCGAGATTACTACATCAGTTCTTGAAATGACAACGACCTAAATCGAAGTGAAACTAGCCAACCTAATGGGAAATATGACTTGATAATCAAATTGTCAAAATACTGTATCATTCTCGAATACTAAACATTTTTTTCCAAATGTGACCCGGAATTGTCGATGACCCGGAACTGTCGAATTCACTGTACAAGTTTGCATCATTGCAGTTTGATCAAAATCTGTTCTGTTTACATATCATGCTTACACAACTTTGTTAGAAGCTTTATAAGACAGCAAATGAATAGGGTGACATGAAGCTACTGTCAGAAATACTAAATTAATTACCCATGGACAGGTTCAAATGAAATGATAAGGAATTTTTCAGATCACTTTACTCAGCAATAACAACCTAAATCCATACCTATTGCAAAGTCATAAATGATTCTTGCATAACATGTAATTGCAGTTTTTCTCAATCAAGTGTCATTTATTGGACAATTTTTTTGGAAGTTGGCAAAGTGAAACTGAACCGAAAATTTTGTCCAAAAAATGAAAAAGTTGGCAAAGTGAGACTGAACCTATCATTGTATGTCATAATGTATACTTAAGCACAAAGGGCAAGATCAGATCAATATTGGGGAGTGATTAATGTGAAAACAATTATTTTACCATTTCTTTGACCAAGATTCCCTTTCCCACATTCTTTTGAATAAAACAATGTGGTTTAATGAGGAATTTCCCCTTTTGCCTCAGTGTTTTCAACCCTAATCAATAATTATACTTTCATGTATATATATAGAGATTTTTCACATTTTTGCCAAAATGTTTTCAAATTCTTCTGATGCAGATTTTTCTGTATGTGGCAACGAGTTAACTTTAAACTTACTTTCCTTTGCCATTGTTTATAATTTCCTGTTATAGCTCTCACATACTCTAAACTAAAGCCTTTTTTTATTTTTGAAGTAATCTTCCTTATTGGCCCTTATATGAACATTGACAAATAATTTCCTTTTTTATTTTTCAGTCAAAAGATAAAATGAAAAGAGGATCAAGAAGAGGATGTGTCAGATTAAAGGTTGTTTTAGTTATTCCATTATAATTCTAAGGGCATGTCATTAACTCGTTCTTGATAGTTTAGACACAAATTCAAATATACCACCTTTAGAATGAATGTAGAAATCTAGATGTAAAAAAAAAAGAAATTGAGTATATATTCAGAAATATCTTGGTTATAAAGCTGAAGCATTTAAAACTTTATTTAGTAGAGATGCTCAGTAGAGGTATTTAGAAGAAAATGTATTATCTTCTCCCTAGAGCATGACATTTGTATGACTTCATGCTGCGATTGAATGTATTCTACAAATTATTTGCTTCTCAAAGCCCGCAGTATTTTTACCACTGCCTGTTCACAGTTCAATTTAAGACGGTAATAGTAAATTATCTAAATTATGGAAACAAAATATTCAAAAATGGATATATTTTATCAAAAAGACTTCCTGTGACATGAATAAATAGTTTCTACATGATAATATCAAGCAATTTTAATTGATTAATTACACATGAAAGAAACGATTGGATGGCTTATTATTTTCCTGTTACATTAACCCTTTCCCTAAGATAGACGTTTTCTGACGCCTCTGCAGCAGACAGCTTTTTGAAAACATAGTGACAAAAGAAGAAATTGCTCAAAACGAGCAATTTCTCCTTTTGACACAATGTTTTCCACTTTTAGTCATATGTTATCCATTCAATTACAGAGATTTTTTCTATTTTTGACAAAATATGTTCTAAGTTGTCGAATTGTTGTATGAGGGAAAGCGTTAAAATCACTTACATGTAGTGATTACTTCATAGCACATGTTACATTCATGATTGAGTAACAATGCAGCACAGGAAGTAATGCCTTTACCGTTTTTGCAATAATCTGTTATGAGGTTTTTATGTAGTTCTATTTTACCAAAAAAAAAATTGTGAATAGAATAGATCCAGATCAAACTGTTTGTCCACACACAGACCTACATCTCTGTTGGACTCTGGTCTCAGTATTTTACAAAATTCTTGAATTGTGAATTTGTGAAGAGTATAGATCCAGATCAGGCTGTTTGTCCACACATCTCTATTGGCCATTGATCTCAGTATTTTACAATGAATTCTTGAATTTTGAGCAGTATAGATCCAGATCAGACAGTTTGTGCACAAATATTTGTTGGACATTTTTCTAAGTATTTTACATAGAATTCTTGAAATTGAACAGAATAGATCCTGATTAGACAGTTTGTGCACATAGTCTGCTCAAGATCTACATCTCTAATTCACTTACAACATATAGACACTTTCTGACGCCCCTGTAGCAGACAACTTTTGAAATCATTGTGACAAAAAAAGAAATTGCTCAAAACTTGGTTTTTGCCTAGATGATTTCAAAATCGTCTGCTGCAAATTTGTTGTATGTGGGAAAGGGTTAAGCTTTTTGGAAACTTGTCAACTTTTATAGATTCTGATAAGACTCAGCTAATATACAACAGTCTAGGCTGATCTGAGCCTAGATTGTTAAAAATGTCAATTTGTACCTTTTTCAATGTTCTTGCTCATATGGGCACAAGTTATGCAGATCTTGTTTGAATAAGTGCCAATATTCATCAATTGTTGTGCTCCCTTGTCATCAAAGTTGGGGGCCATTTTAAACAATTTTCGGGTTCCACCTTATAATCTATAATCAAATGGTTGATATTAACCCTTTACCTCATATAGATGCTTTCTGACGCCTCTGCAGCAGACGGCTTTTTGAAAACATGGTGACAAAAGAAGAAATTGCACAAAACGTGCAATTTCTCCTTTTGCCACAATGTTTTCCGCTCTTTTAGTCATAGGTTATCCATTCAATTATGGAGATTTTCTATTTTTTGACAAAATACGTTCAAAGTCGTCTGCTGCAGAATTGTCATATGAGGGAAAGGGTTAATTGTGTCCATATGGACGCACAGCAATTTATATTGGGGCGCAATTGAGTTGATTTGTGCGTCATGGAAATCCCTTTCCCACATAGAACAAATCTGCAGCAGATACATATCTCTAGTCAGAGACATATGCAGTATGTTAATGAATTGTATTCAAGTTTTCAAAAGATAAATGACCGCCTCGGTGGTCTAGTTGCAGAATGTCAGCCTCTGATGCGGCAGGTCGCAGGTTCAATCCCCAGCCAGATCATACCAAAGACTTTATAAATGGTAGTGATGCCGTTTCTTCCTTGGCGCTCAGGGAGGGTTAGGATAAATGGACCAGTAGTACTGGTAAAGTAGCTAGGAAACACTCTGATATAACTTAAAAATTGTTGAAAGCGAAGTTAAACACCATAACAAGAAACAAAACCAAAAGATAATTGTGTAGTTTTCCAGACAAATGTGTAGTTACACACTGAATTATTGATGAAGATGTAATCTGAGGATAAAGAGAATAACACATAGGTTTTGAACGCTTTCCCACTATACCAAAAAATCTCAGCAAATATACGGAAAATCTCTCGTAATTAAAATATTATATTAGAATGGAGTTGAAAACAATGTGGCAAACAGACTTTCAAAAGTGTTGTGGCAAAAGTTGAAATTGCTCATGATGAGTAATTTCTCTTTTTGCCATAAAGTTTTTAACTCTTTTCAATAGTGAAACTTTTACTGATAGAGATCTTCCGTGTTTTTGCATAGAACTTTACCAAGTTGTCTACTTCAGAATTGCAGTATGTAGAAAAGGATATTTCCTATGTAATCCTATTTAGTCAAGGTCTAATCATTCACAAGTCTTTTTAGTAAGAGCAAGATAGGGTTTGGTGATGGCACCCCCTCCCTACCCCCACCCCTAAAAAAAAGCAAAACATTTGTAGTAAAGGGTATTCCATCTTTAGCCAGAACTATGCTTGTCCTTTGTTGCATTATTAACCCTTTCCCTCATATGACAATTCTGCAGCAGAAGACTTTGAACATCAAAAAATAGAAAATCTCTATAATTGAATGGATAACCTATGACTAAAAGTTGAAAATATTGTGGCAAAAGGAGAAATTGGTCGTTTTGAGCAATTTCTTCTTTTGTCACTATGTTTTCAAAAAACCATCTGCTGCAAAGGCGTCAGAAAGCGTCTATATGAGGGAAAGGGTTAATGGTATATTATTGGACAGGGTGCGATCATTGGTATAGACGATGAAGATGACAGCACATTCACAATTACTGTAGATCACAAAACATTTCACTTTCAAGGTAAGTTAAACTATAACAGCGCTTTCATTTTGTGTTTATCTACTGGAACATATTAAACTTTTTTCACATACACTGCAAATCAGATGACTTTGACAACGTTTAAATTAGGTAAAAATATGGATAATCTCTGTAAATGAAAATATAATTAATGAATCGAGTTGAAAATGTGGCAAAAGGAGAAATTGCCTGTTATGTCCAATTTCTCCTTTTGTCATGATGTTTTCGAAGTTGTACACTGCAGATGTGCCATACTGCGTCTGCATGAGGGAAAAGCTTAACTGTTTACCTAAAATGATATTTTCGTAGGCATCGTTGTGAAATATATCTGTAAAGTAGGAAGTATAGTCCTTTAAAACAGAGTTAACCCTTTTCCTCATATAGACGCTTTCTGACGCCTCTGCTGCAGAATTGTCGTATGATGGAAAGGGTTAAACATAACGTGAAATGTTGGTTTTTAACAATTTTGCCTGTTCCCTTAACCCTTTCCCTCATACGACAATTCAGCAGCAGACGACTTTGAACATATTTTGTCAAAAAATGGAAAATCGCTTCAATTGAATGGATAACGGTTAACCTATTACTAAAAGTGGAAAACGTTTCAAAAAGCTGTCTGCTGCAGAGGCGTCAGAAAGCGTCTATATGAGGGAAAGGGTTAATGTTTTCAAAAGACTTAAAATGTCATCTGCAGCAACTGTTTCTGCTTGGAATGGGTTAACTCTATACTTAAACCTGAGGCTGGTAAATGTGTTAAATGTTAACACACCTTTAATTGAAAAGTTTTACATGGATAATAAGCTGCACATTTAAGCTGAAAGTCATTTTGAAGTAATATTTATTTGTTTGTTTTATTAGCTCACCTAAGCACGAAGTGCGAGTTGAGCTTTTGTGATCATCTGGTGTCCGTCTACGTCTGTCTGTTAACAGTTTCCTACAAATCACTTCTCCTACTAAACCAATGGACTGATTTCAAAATAACTTCACAGGAATGTTCCTTAGGTGGTCCTCTTTTTAAAGTTGTTCAAAGAATTTAATTCCAAGTAGAACTTTGTTTGCCGCGGCATCAGGAAAGGGGAAAATTGCCAAAACTTTAAAAATCTTCTTGCCCCAAAAGTGCTAGCTTGATTTGAAAATAATTTTGCAGAAATGTTTCTTGGGGCACCCTCTACCAAGATTGTTCAAATTTTTCCGATCCGTTAAAAAACATGGCCCCCTGGGGACAGAGCTTGTTTTCATTATATGTGCTTTGTAAGATCTTTAAAAATCTTCTTGTCAAAAAGTATTGGCCCGATTTAAAAATAATTTGGCACAAATGTTCCTTGAGGGACCTTCTACCAAGATTGTTCAAATTAATTTGATACATTTAAAAACATGGCCGCCAGGGGCGGGGCTTGTTTTCCTTATATGTGCATTGTAAAAACTTTAAAAATCTTCTTGTCGAAAAGTACTGGCCTGATTTAAAGATAATTTCGCACAAATGTTCCTTTGGGGACCTTCTACCAAGATTGTTCAAATAAATCTGATCCATTGAAAAACGTGGTCGCCGGGGCGGTGCTTGTTTTCCTTATATGTGGCTTTGTGCATTGTAAAATCTTTAAAAATCTTCTTGTCCAAAAGCACCTGCCTGATTTAAAAATTATTTGGCACAAATGTTCCATGGGTGACCTTCTACCAAGTTTGTTCAAATAAATCCGATCCGTCGAAAAACATGGCCACCAGGGGGGTTGCTTGTTTTCCTTATATGTATAGAGTATAAAACTTTGAAAACTATTAAAGTTCTATTAAATCAGGTGAGCGATATAGGGCTTTCATGGCCCTCTTGTTTACAATATTTGTTATCATTTACAGCAAGAGATGCAGAAGAAAGAGAAAATTGGATAGAGCAATTAGAAACTACAATCCTTAAACATGCCAGACATAATGCAGGCAAGGTAAGTTTGTTTAGTTAAAAATACAGTCCAATGTAAAAGAAGGGCGGATATATAAGGGATAAAAATGTCAATTTGAAAATGTTACATTGGTTTGATATTAAACCATGAAAATGGTCTGTTGTATGCCAGCAGACCTAGATGTGAAACAGTGTATTACAAATCTGTGTGATTGTATGCCAGCAGCCCTAGATGTGAAACAGTGTATTACAAATCTGTGTGATTGTATGCCAGCAGCCCTAGATGTGAAACAGTGCATTACAAATCTGTGTGATTGTATGCCAGCAGCCCTAGATGTGAAACAGTTCATTACAAATCTGTGTGATTGTATGCCAGCAGCCATAGATGTGAAACAGTGCATTACAAATCTGTGTGATTGTATGCCAGCAGCCCTTGATGTGAAACAGTGTATTACAAATTTGTGTGATTGTAGTGCAATTTGATCATTGTCCATCATATTTTGTAAAATCAGATGGCAGTTTCCCTCAGTTTGAGCAATAATCATTTGTACTTAATTATTTACCTGGTATGATATTTTAAAGTTGTTTGCTTCGAGAAGAATGTAGGACAAAATTTTAAGCTTTTTTTGAAAGATTAATTTAGGAAGAGTTAAAAACATGGTAGGAAAATAAGAAATTGCTTTTTTTGAGTAATTTCATTTTCCCCCCAATGTTTTCAAAAGTTTTCAACATAATTTCAGTTATATCATTGCGACAGTTCACATATTAATAATCCCTAGGTAAACAAACTAGTATTAGGCTAGAAAATGTGCCTTGACCAAGGGGACTCCACCATGACTATTGTGCCATGTCAGACTGGTGATCGAACCTGGAACGCCCAGTTTCAAATCCCTGACGCTAATTACTTGACCACAGCGGATTTTAAAGCGTCTGTAATAGTATTGATAGTGTCTTAATCCCTCCACTTAAAGATTCATCTCAAGCAGACGACGTGAAAACAAGGTGACAGAGATGAAATTGCTCATTATCAACAATTCCTCTCTCTGTCACAATGTTTTCGACTATATAGTCTAGCCAGAAAAATAAGCAAAGGTAGAACAAATTGCAAAAGAATGTCTGTAGGCATTTTTTGTTTCTCCTATTATTTCTAAGAATTTCTAGAAGTTTCAGAATTATGCTTGTGTTGGAAAACTGAAAATTTCACATCTTAAGATGGCCCCCCTAACGGCTTTCGAAAACGAATATATAGTTTTGTATTATTCTTATTATCTGTTCATAATCCTAAACTTTGAACTGCCTTGTCTCGTACATTGCTCAGTCAATAGATTATGATACATTTAAAACTCAAAATGTGTAATCAATGCACATTTTTAAGATATAATCAGACTTTTTTCTTAATAATTGGGGTGAAAATAGTCCAGTCACTCTGTTTAAATAGCAAAAATCATTGTCTATTTCCACAAAAAATGATTGCGCAGAAGACGTGATTTACAAATAAAATACAACAACTCTGCAGCAGACGACTTTGAAACCATACCCAAAATGTTTTGGAAACTACCTTTAAATGAAAGTACAATAATTGAATTGAGTTGGGAAACATTGTGACAATAGGAGTAATTACTCGTTTTGAGCATTTTTAGCTGAGCAAGGTGAGCTATTTTGATCACATTTTGTCCGGCGTCCGTCCGTTGTGCGTCATCAACATTTGCCCTTGTTAACACTCTACAGGCTACATTTTGCATCCAATCTTCATGAAAGTTTATCAGAACATTCATCTCTATCAAATCTTGGACAAGTACAAAACTGGGCCATATGAGGTCAAAAACTAGATCACTAGGTCAAATTGAAGGGAAATCTTGTGAACACTCTTGAGGCCACATTTTCAACTTGAGCATGTTGAAGCTTTATCAGAATGTTTGTCTTGATGATATGTAAGTCAAGTTCGAACATGGGTCAAGTCAGGTCAAAAAGTAGGTCACTAGGTCAAATTGAAGGTAAATCTTGTTAACACTCCAGAGGCGGCAATTTTTGCTTTAGCAGTTTGAAATTTTGTCAGAATGTTTTTCTTAAACATATCTAGGTCAAGATAGAATATGGGTCATGTAGGGTCAAAAACTAGGTCACTAAGCCAAATTGAAGGGAAATGTTGTTAACACTGTAGAAGCCGCATTTTTTGCTACAGCAGCTTGAAATTTGGTCAGCATGTTGAGCTGATATCTAGGCCAAGTTCGAATATGGGTCATGTAGGGTCAAAAACTAGGTCACTAGGCCAAATTGAAGGGAAATCTTGTTAACACTGTAGAAGCCGCATTTTTTGCTTCAGCAGCTTAAAATTTGGTCAGCATGTTGGGTGATATCTAGGAATCCTTTTAATATATAGTTAATCTTACCATGTAGTATGACAGAGCGGACAATCAGGCCCATAGCATAATAAAAATTTGAAAACATAAAAAATCTTCAAACATGTAGGTCATATGTTAAATTGGACTATAGATAACCTTGAAATTGCACTGTTTTCTGCCCTAGCCAGTACCGATTGTCGATAACATTACATGGGCTCCCGAGTCAAATTTTTGTAGCGACACACACTTTTTCTGTGTGCTTGCGCGATGGACCCACGGGCTGGGCCGTCTGGGGGATGGAGGCAGTGAAGGCTTGCTGCATGTTGATCTCTATCTGCGTATAAAACACCCTATATTGTGTGTCGGGGGGATGGCGATGTCTGGGTCATTTACGAAAGATGTCCTCCCCGACATACTCTGTAAGCGGTGCGCAGATGGGGGTGAACATGCGCAAGCGAGCATAAAGGCATAGCTGCTAAATCCCTCAGTCGGCTGGCTCGTGGGGCCGGTTTGATAAGGGAGCCCATTCATAAAATATGTGTCAGTGCTACAACCATGAAATAATCTTATTTTTAACAAACTTCGTAAATATTGTACTACACGGAACCGGCACAGTGTGGAATATATGTATATACACCCGTTGGTTTTTTATGGTTATCTGAGAGGGCCATTTTTGCCGGAAGTTGTTTAGGATGCTGGAAGCCCAGCACCCAGACTTACATTAGATTGTCATTTTATTAATATGTTTTTTAAACCACACTGTGCAAAACGCTCCTGTAAAAACATCGATAGGTTCCCGTGTGGTACGCTGTCTTTTTCTTTTCGATTTTTCTTACAAATTTTTATTTTATATTTTTTCTTCATCTTAACCTTCTTATATTATGTTTTTCATTTCAATAATTGTTTTGTTCAATATATAGTTCCCAATTTATTGGGAATTTTAAAACACATCTATTTAGGCTTTATTTTTTTACACCCTTTGCCTTTTTTAAAGCGGCTAAAGGGTAAACAGCTACCTGTACAACGGGGCCTGTGATTGGCTGGACGCTAAACCTGGCCAACTCGTCATTGACCATAGATTTATGTGTAAATGTCGAGCTTGGCCGTAAAAGCGGATTGAAATTCGGCCAATCAGGGGCTCCGTTGTGGAGGACTGTTGGGTAGTGCTTTTTTTGCACAATATTATTAATTGCGTTTTTTACAAAAATTGCTTTTATATTTTTAGTAACCAAATAAATAAATATAGTTTTACTCACATACACTTATATACACACATACAACACTATACTATAAAAAGAAAGCTAGATATGTACTTATAGAAAACGAAAATATAGTCAAAAGCGATAATAGAAAATTTAAAATATAGTCAACCCCTTTAATAAAAAAAAATTGGAGAGATAAAACAATGGCTGCTCGCCAAATGGCTTTATGCCGATAGGCGAGGGTAAATAAAACCATATGAAGAAGAAGAAGTGATATCTAGGCCAAGTTCGAATATGGGTCATGCTGTGTCAAAAACTTGATCATTAGGCCAAATTGAAAGAAAATCTTGTTAACACTCGGGAAACCACATTTTAAATGTGAGCATGTTGAAACTTTGTCAAAAACTGGGTCACTAGGCCAAATTGAAGGGTAATCTTCTTAACACTCTAGAGGACACATTTTCAACTTGAGCATGTTGAAACTGTATCAGAATGTTTGTCTTGATGATATTTATGTCAACGAACATGGGTCATGTTGGGTCAAAAAGTAGGTCACTAGGTCAAATTGAAGGAAAACCTTAAACCCTTTCCCTCATACGACAATTCTGCAGCAGACGACTTTGAACATATTTTGTCCAAAAATGGAAAATCTCTATAACTGAATGGATAACCTATGACTAAAATTGTCGTTTTGAGCAATTTCTTCTTTTGTAACTATGTTTTCAAAAATCCGTCGGCGTCAGAGAGCGTCTATATGAGGGAAAGGGTTAACACTCTATAGGACACATTTTCACTTTGAGCATGTTGAAACTTTATCAGAATGTTTGTCTTGATGATATGTAGGTCAAGTTCGAACATGGGTCATGTTGGGTCAAAAAGTAGGTCACTAGGTCAACTTGAAGGAAAATCTCGTTAACACCCTAGAGGCCGCAAATTTTGTTTCATTAGTTTTAAAAATTTGGACAGAATGTTTGTCTTAAAGATATCTCAGTCAAGTTATATGGGTCATATTGGGTCAGAAACTAGGTCACTAGGCCAAATTGAAGGAAAATTGAAGGAAAATCTTGTTAACTCTGTAGAAAACACATTTTTGCTACAGAAGCTTGACATTTGATGAGGATGTTTACATAAATGATATCGAAGCCAAGTTCGAATATGGGACATGTAGGGTCAAAAACTAGGTCACTAGGCCAAATTGAAGGAAATTCTTGTTAACCATTTGGATGCCACATTTTTAGCTTCAGCAGCTTGAAATTTTGTCAGAATGTTTGTCTGAATTGTAACTAGGTCAAGTTCGAATATGGGTCATATTGGGTCAGAAACTAGGTCAATAAAGGAAAATATTCTTCAAACTCCGGAGGCCGCATTTTTACTTTGAGCAAGTTGAAACTTGTGTCAGAATGTTGTCTTAATGCTATCTAGTCCATGTTGGAATATGGGTCATATCAGGTAACAAAATATATATCACTTATTTACTAGGCCAAATGAACGAAAATCGTGTTAACACTTTGGAAGTTGCATTCAGAATAATTGTCTTGATGTGTTTGCATTACAGTACATTGTATAATTCAGGTGAGCGAATTAGGGCCATCATGGCCCTCTTATAAATTTACAAGTCACATCACATATAAGTATTTATTAAGTTGACAAGTTCTAAATATTCAGTTCATATACCGTTAAATCAATGTATAGTGAAATAAATTTGACAAGCCGCATGATATCTGAGTATTAATTGGATATTAATTTCTTCCACCCTCCGTGGTACGAGGTATGTTTAGCTGATATGTTTTCTGCAGTATTAAATTACTAAATGAATGTTTATTATCATTGGAATCTTAAATACATCAGATTTCATCCTCCTCTTCTATTGGAGGTGAATTAGAACAACTATCGCAGCGACATGCACCACAACCTGGTGAGCAGTCTAGATCATGTTTGCGACAGGTATTTCTTTGTGTCACAGTTCTGCTTGCAGTTGCACAATTATATTCTTAAGTAATCTATCAGGTGCAGGTTGGTTTTAACTGGGAGAAAACGGCCTTCTGCAAGTTGCCATCAATAGTCTACTGGCACAGTTGTATGTTACCTATCCATATCTGTGTCTGCAAATACACTCTTAAACTGTGATACGCAGCAGTTGGTGGTAAAGTATGGACCTGAATTGGTACATTAACTTTTGAAAACATTTTACCTTGTTTGAAAATGTTAAGACCTTCCTATTGAATAAAAATGTAAAGGCTAACTATAGCAATTTCACCCGCTTTGATAACAGCATCATGTGGAAGGACTTCGTCAAACATTTTGGCTATGTTTTAAAAATCTGTCATTCATGAATCGCCGAAGTCCTGCAGCTTTACTTATACCACACATATGAGATGTAGTATCACAGCCGGTGAAAGCATGAATGAAAGGTAATGATTGGCAAAGGTCTGGACCTAGGAGTCGTTTTGTTTTTTAAATGTGCCATATTTTTTTTTCCCTCATATAGACGCTTTCTGACGCCTCTACAGCAGACGGCTATTTGAAATCATAGTGACAAAAGAAGAAATTGCACAAAACGTGCAATTTCTTCTTTTGCGAAAACTTTTAGTCATAGGTTATCCATTCAATTATAAAGATTTTCTTTTTTTTTAACAAAATATGTTGAAAGTCGTCTGCTGCAGAATTGTTGTATGAGGGAAAGGGTTAATTTACATGTGGTTGTCTTATGTCAGACTTGAAGAATAGATCAAACCAAATCGAATTTTGCATGTAAGCAAAAAAGGATCAGTAAATCAATAAAGCTCATTTGTGTATGGAAGCCTCTAAGGCGTAGAACAATCTTTGTTAAAGGAATTCTTAGTGGTTGGTTATGTATCGCGGTTGAAGACTTAAGGAACTGTGGCTGGTCGAATGTTACAATCAGCGTGACCCCATATCTCCCATATCTCTCAGCCTGTTTTACAACAAACAAAAGAGTTGTATGAATGCAGGACATGTCACTGGGGTTCATGTCTCTCATTGGTAAGAATGTAATGCTGGACTCGCCAGGATGATTGCCACGCTGTAGAAGTTGCATTAAGCCTGACCATGCTGGTTTGTGAGGTCTAACAGTCCATATAACCTTCGACAATAGATCAATTCTTTTCTGTTTATCTTCAAATTGAACAAGATCCAATTTATCATACCGGTATGTTCTAACAGAAACATATTCATCTAAAAATCTAAAATAGCTTATGTTGATCTTACCAAGCTCCCCAATTTCACTTGGTGTAATGTCAGATCTTGGAGTAAGAAAATGCACCTTTGCTGAAGGTGTGGTACACGCTATTATGCCCATTCCATGGAAAGTGTTGTAACCATCGATGGTTCTGCAGTTGTGATCAACATTATCTGCAACAAATTGTAGAAAGCTATCTGGAAAATACTCCGGAATAGAAAGATTATTGGCAGCAGCGGCGTTTACTTCATATTTTTGAACTTCACTTTATAACTTACAAAAACTAAGGATGTACAAAGTGTAGGTTAAAAATCTAGATCCAAAATGATGGTGCCTTTGAATTCCAAGTCCAAGCTGCAGAGATGCCCTTTGGTCTGTATGCCTGAATGATAGTTTGACCGATAGCAGCTACCTTTAAATCTACATGTTTTTCACTACATAAACCCCTGAGAAAGACGTTCAAAGTGTCAGGCAAATAATTAACATTACAGCTAATTGAACCTACTTCCTCTGATGATAGATACAAAGCCTTAGAAGACTCCATTGGACTCTATTGATTGAATATCGCTTTTAATCAACCTAGCTGCTGCTTTTATAATCTGGATATTTTCCTCTTCTGAGTTTTTTGGTTTGGGGTTCTTGTGAAATTGATGGATAGAAGCAGCAGTAGATTTGAGACTTACAGTATCGCTTTTCCCATCTAATTCAGTTATCACAATATTAGATCCAAAATGTTCCAAGAGCTTAGTTTTCAGGTATTTCAAGCTATAGGCTTTACCCTTACATTTATTATGTCTCCCCCATTACATGGGGGTGACATATTGTTTTTGCCCGTTCCGTCCGTCCTTCCGTCTGTCACACTTGTTTCCGCTCAATAACTGAAGAACGCTTGGGCATAGGAACTTCATACTTGGTATGCAGGTTGGTCATGACCAGTAGCTGATCCCTATTGATTTTGATAACAGAAGGTCAAAGGTCAAGGTCATGGTGACCTTGTGAGGTAAAATATGGTTTCCGCTCAATAACTGAAGAACGTTTTGGCTGAGGAACTCCATACTTGGTATGCAGGTTGGCCATGCCTAATAGAAGACCCCTATTGATTTTGAGGTCAGTACGTCTAAAGTCAAGGTCACAGTGACCATGAGCTTGAAAGGTCACAGTGACAATGAGCTAATAAATAGTTTTTGCTTGGGCCCAGGAACTTCATACTTGATGTGCAGGTTGGTCACCACCAGCAAATGACCCCTATTAATTTTAAGGTCACTAGGTCAAAGGTCAAGGTCACAGTGGTCAAGGTCACATCCGTCACACTTGTTTCCGCTCAATAACTGAAGAACGCTTGGGCATAGGATCTTCATACTTGGTATGCAGGTTGGTCATGACCAGTAGATGACTCCTATTGATTTTGATGTCAGAAGGTCAAAGGTCAAGGTCATGGTGACCTTGTGAGGTAAAAAATGGTTTCCGCTCATTAACTGAAGAACGCTTGGGCCGAGGAACTCCATACTTGTTATGCAGGTTGGCCATGCCCAGTAGAAGACCCTATTAATTTTGAGGTCAACGTCAAGGTCACAGTGACCTTGAGCTGAAAGGTCACAGTGACAATGAGCTGAAACATTGTTTTTGCTTAATAACTGTAGAATGCTGTGGCCATGGAAGTTAATACTTGGTGTGCAGGTTGGTCACCACCAGTAGATGACCCCTATTGATTTTGAGGTCACTAGCTTAAAGGTCAAGGTCATAGTAACCTTCAGCTGAAAAATGGTTTCCTGTCAATAACTAAAGAATGCTTATGTTGAGGAACTTCATACCTGGTGTGCAGGTTGGTCCTAACCAGTAAATGACCTTTATTGAATTTGTTTGATTTTGAGGTCACAAGGTCAAATGTCGAAGGTCACAGTAACCTTCAGCTGAAAAATGTGTTTTACTCAATAACTCAAGAACGCTTATACCCAGGAACTTCATACTTGGTGTGCAGCTTGGTCCTAACCTGTAGATGACCCCTATTGATTTTGATGTCAGTAGGTCAAAGGTCAAGGTCATGCTAACCCTCAGCTGAAAAATGGTTTCCGCTCAATAACTGAGGATTGTCACTGTTGCTTCATCTCCAGTCCAAAACTAAAAAATTCATCTTCATCATTTCTTTTCCTCCCCTACGACCACACAAATGGGGAGACAAGCGCTTTTTCAAAAAAGCAATCTCTAGTTATTCATGTGTTCAACAAGAGATTTAACAGTTACAACATTACCCATTGATTCATTCTCAAAGAACACAATGTCCATGAAGGCACTTTCCTTTTCTATGTCAACAGGTCTACCAGGGGATTTTACAGTAAGTTTGTCAAACTTAACGTCATTTTGAAAGCATTATGGTATTATCTTACCAGTTCTGAAATTTACATAAGCTGCTGGCAAGTCAATTACATTTGTAAGTCTACCAAAAACAATACTTGCCCATTCATTGCTTCTACTTCGACACTTTTCCTCAATAGCCTTTTGAAAATCAAGAGTTCTTACTGGGTAAATACCATTACTTTTTATCTTTTTACAAATTTGAGCTTGACGTCTGTTTCCTGTAATGTTGATGTATGTCTTTGAAAAATGATTAGATAGAGATAGATTTAATGGATATATAATACTATTTGTTTCGTTTCCATAGAAAAACAAAGGGGTTCTTTTACCTGTGCTCAAAAGGAAACAAAAGTTGTTTTTGAGAGAGAGAGAGAGACAGACAGACAGACAGACAGAAATAAACTTCAGTATTAAATCCTAACTTTTTACTTAATTATGTCTGAAAACCTTTGACCCATCACTTTTTATCCCCCGCCTATGAAATAGGGAGGGGGATATTGAAATGGCGTTGTCCGTCCGTCCGTCCGTCCGTCCTTCCTTCCGTCCGTCACCTGCATTTTCTCAGTAACTAGCTGGTAGAATTTCATGAAACTTAAAATAAATATGAACCACTATACTGGGATGATGCCTGTTCATTTTTCATTTGGATTAGTCAATTTTTCTTAAGAGTTATTTGCCTTGATTTATTAAAAAATCATCGTTCGCAGCCGTTTCTCAGTAACTAGCGGCTAGAATTTGATGAAACTTGAATGTAATATTAACCAACTTCCTGCCATTATTCCCCTTCAACTCTTTTTTGGATTCCTTAATTAGTTATTTCCCTTGATTTATTAAAAAATCATCGTTCGCAGCCGTTTCTCAGTAACTAGCGGCTAGAATTTGATGAAACTTGAATGTAATATTAACCAACTTCCTGCCATTATTCCCCTCCAACTCTTTTTTGGATTCCTTAATTAGTTATTTCCCTTGATTTATTAAAAAATCATCGTTCGCAGCCGTTTCTCAGTAACTAGCGGCTAGAATTTGATGAAACTTGAATGTAATATTAACCAACTTCCTGCCATTATTCCCCTCCAACTCTTTTTTGGATTCCTTAATTTTTTTTAGAGTTACTGCCCCTGATTTATTAAAAAATCCACGCCTACAGTTATTTCTCAGTAACTAGCTGCTAGAATTTGATAAAACTTGAATGTGATATGAACCAACATCCTGCAATGAACTTCTGAATAAATATGGTATCAAATCATTTACATTTATTATAACACTGTCTGATACATAATTATCCATGCATGCATTTTAGCTCCACTTTAAGAAGAGTAAAGATATCTATTGTATTTGTGTCACTGTTGGTTTAAGAAGCAAAACCTAGTATTCACATTTTTCCTGTGTTATTTAAGAAATAACAAATGACACCCCTTTAGTTTTGTAATATTGATTATTAACCCTTTCACCGCATAAATACTCTGTTGAAAATAGTGCAGTTCCAGATAAGACGCCGCTTTTAAAGGTGGCGTCTTATCTTGGACTGCACTATTTTGCAATAATTGATGTTCCCGAGTAAGCAGTTTCGGAAAATACAGTTTTATTTAATCGTCCCTCTGATTTATTTCGTTAAAATATTTTATCATAAAGTAATCCCAGTCGATATTTTATAATTTGGCGCGGAACGGGATAAACCAGTGTCATAACTTTATTCTTTCCCCTTGATCTTGTGCGAAGAAGTTGAAATTTAAAGGTCAATTGCACATTAAACATAAAGACCTTCATGCACAAACAAGCCATCGTTGGCGGGGGATATCTTTTCACTGAAAATGCTTGTTGAAGTAGCTTTGATATTTGATCATCTTTTTAGCTTGACTATTCGAAGAAATTGAGAGCCATTACAGTCATTTGTGCGTCAGCGTCGGCATTGCAACTTTAGTCAAAGTTTTGCATGCAAGGCCTTGTCTCACAAACCACAGATGCTATTGCTTTGAAACCGCACACACTTATTGGACATCATCAAATGACCTTGGAATACAAGTCCCATAACTATATCAGATTTTGACACAATAATGCCCTTTTTTTACTTAGAAATGTTGGTTTAAGTTTTGCATGCAAGGCATTTTCTCACTAACAAACAGATGCTATTGCTTTTAAACTTCACACACTTATTGGACATCATCAAATGACCTTGCAGGACCAGTCCCATAACTCTATATCAGATTTTGACACAAATATGCCCCTTTTTGGACTTAGAAAATTAAGAGTCCATATCTCTGTATTTACTTGATGTATTGCATTCAAACTTTATACAACCCTTCCCAACCATCACACCAAGAAATGACCATTCAATTGATTATAATTATTTAATAAATAAACCCTTTTGAAAATAAAGAAGGATTCATAAATACTTACACAAATATGTAATGACGGTATGCATTATCAATGATTTCATGTTGGTTGTATGGTGTAAACATATCTCATCCCTGAAAAATATCACAATAAAATTGCATAATATCAAGTTGTACTGTAGTTCTAGAAAACCATAGCATGACAATGAAATATTCCCGAAATGTCTCTTTTCGGATTTGACTAGTGAAATGATATGTGATTTAACCCCCTTTCCCTCATATAGACGCTTTCTGATGCCTCTGCTGCAGACGGCTTTTTGAAAACATAGTGACAAAAGAAGAAATTGCTCAAAACGAGCAATTTCTCCTTTTGCCACAATGTTTTCCACTTTTAGTCATAGGTTATCCATTCAATTAAATAGATTTTCTATTTTTTGACAAAATATGTTCGAAGTTGTCTGCTGCAGAATTGTCGTATGAGGGAAAGGGTTCAAATATAATCATTTGGTACTGGTATTATTCATTTTGTTTTTACTTTGTGGAATTTATTCAGTTCATGTAGTATGTTTAAAGTTATGATAAGAGTAAATAGTTATTAAAATCCTTTTGCCACAATGTTTTCCACTTTTAGTCATAGGTTATCCATTCAGTTATAGAGATTTTCTATTGTTTGACAAAATATGTTCAAAGTCGTCTGCTGCAGAATTGTCATATGAGGGAAAGGGTTAACATACTGATACTCTGAACGAGATTAAATGATATGATATCCCTTATCTATTATTTTACATCCAAGTTGAAATATATGCATAGTCTGTGTCTATACCTAGAATGTAAGATAAGGGACAGGAGACACAAATGATAAGTGGAACTTTGTGACAAAAGAATCGTAAAAGTAAGAGATTATGGCACAAATTGGCTTCTGTAGTTTAAAAAAACATTCATAACAGTGATTTTTTTGCGTTAATATATGATGTTTGTAATCATTTTAAGTTGTTTAATACATATATATAAATCATCAATGATTATTTTTTAAAGTTTACTTGAAAACAGAAGACTTGATGTGGAATTTAACTCAGATTTTGCCATGACAATCGTTTAGTAAATTAATGAACTTTAAGATGCTATTTTTCTCATTTCTCCCTATATTTGGGTTCGCAAATGTTTATATTTTCATCAACAGTTTATTGCAAAAATCAATTCTTTTGCAATTTGTTCTACCTTGAATGCCAGAATGACTAGACTTTATTCACTAAGTATTATTTCATTTGTAGAGAATCTGAAATTTATGGCTAGATATTTTCAAGGTCGTCTGCTGCAGGTTAATCATTGGTAAAGAGATATATTTCATGTCAAGTAACTGTTTACTACTCCTTATCTAATCCACTGCGGATAATTAAACCAGTTTAACCCTTTCCCCCCTATATATGCATTTTGATGCATCTGCAGCAGACGACTTTTGAAAACATTGTGAAAAATGGAGATTTTCAATATTTTTTAGCAGACATTTTCAAAGATTTCTGCTGCAGATTTGCTGTATGTGGAAAAGGGTTAAGTCTATGATTTGTACATGTATTTTAGAGTATGCAATCAGAGGGTGTTCCAAGCGCAGAAGAATTTGATCGTAAGTTAGCAGAAACCGATGCCTATCTACAAATACTAATAAATCAAGTTGAAGACCTCGAAAAGCGTATCGAAACATGTGAAGATGTGGCAATGAGAGAGAAATACAACGTGATTAAAGTTACTGCTAATGCGATGATAGAAGCCATCAAGCATTCCATTATGATGTTACAAATATCGAAGGTAAACAGGCTCTTTGTAATATCAAAATCTTCATTTTAACCCTTTCCCTCATATAGACGCTTTCTGACGCCTCTGCAGCAGACAGCTTTTTGAAAACATAGTGACAAAAGAAGAAATTGCTCAAAACGAGCAATTTCTCCTTTTGCCACAATGTTTTCTACTTTTAGTCATAGGTTATCCATTTAATTATAGAGATTTTTCTATTGTTTGACAAAATATGTTCAAGTCGTCTGCTGCAGATTGTCGTTTGAGGGAAAGGGTTAACCCATCCCCACATACATCAAATCTGCTGCTGACGATTTTGAAAACACCAAGCGGAAAAATTGGAAATCTTCGTAAATGAAAGTATTATTTTTTTATAAAATAGAAGACATTGTGGCAAAAGGAGAAATTTGCTTGTGATTAGCAATTTTATTGCCATAATAGTTTCAAAAGTCGTCCTATTCAAACATGTCAAATGCATCTGTATTTCTGAAATGGTTAACTGTTTACTTGACAAGCTATTTTCGAAAGTTGTCTTAGGAAAACAATGAATATCTTGGGGTCACTTGAATTGGGAGACAGTCAAAATCCCCTCAGTCATAATCCCCTCACTCTGAAAATGGCATAGTATTCAGAATCCCCTCGACCAAAATGTAAGGGTAGTCAGAATCCCTCGATGGATTTTATTGCTTAAACAGACTAAACTTGTTCGCTATTATCAATACACTTGGTGACATTATAAACAAATAGCATACAATAAGGACCATTCTTTAGTTTTCGAGGGAAAAGAAAAACATGGTGGAAAGGAGACAAACTGCATATACATGTATTTAACCCTTTCCCTCATACGGCAATTCTGCAGCAGATGACTTTGAACATATTTTGTCAATAAATGGAAAATCTCCATAATTGAATGGATAACCTATGACAAAAAGTGGAAAACATTGTGGCAAATGGAGAAATTGCACGTTTTGTGCAATTTCTTCTTTTGTTACTTTGTTTTCAAAAAGCCATCTGCTGCAGAGGCGTCAGAAAGCGTCTATATGAGGGAAAGGGTTAAATTTCTCTCCTTTTCCAATGCCTTTTATTATATCTAGAGAAGAAGAATAAAAGTAATTAAAAGGTTCTGTGTTTAGGTTTCAAATACTTTTCCATTTATTTTTTTCAATTGGGAAGAGTCGTTCAAATTGCTATTAAAGTTACAGCAGGGGGGATTTATATGTACATAATTACAAGAAGAAACATATGCTACATAAATAATAACAATCTAGTATACATAGTATACATATTAATATCATAATAATGATTAACACAATCAATGGTTGTGACAAACGGGAGATTCTCATGACAAACAGGTGATCAATTTAAAGCAATTATCACCTTAATTCATTTATTACATGTGACTGAATGATCACCAATTATTGGGGTTTTGTTTACTCTGCATTTTCAATCAGTACGAATTTGTCTACTCTGCATTTTCAATCAGTAGGGTTTTGTCTACTCTACATTTTCAGTCATATTGGTTTGGATACCCTGCATTTTCAATCAGTTGGGTTTTGTCTTCTCTACATTTTCTGTCATATCTGTTTGGATACCCTACATTTTTAACTATATGGGTTTTGACAACTATGACGAAAATGGACCGAATGGGTTTTGAATGTCCCCTGTTAAGACAAACATTTATATCAACTCCAAGATAAACTCTCTGACAGTTATCTATATTATATTAATAGTGATATATTGAATTTTGCACAGCATTATTTTAGCATAACAATATAACAATTCACCAATACATAAAATCAAGTGCTAACCCAACAAGGGAATTCTGACTACCCTACCATTTTGGTTGAGGGGATTATGAATACCCTGTTCCCATTGAGGGGATTCTGACAACTATGCCATTTTCGGACTGAGGGGATTTTGACCTACACTCACTTGAATTGCATACTAGTTGAAAACATCAGAGGAAAGGGAGAAGTTGTTCGTTTTGTTTTCAATGTTTGTCTGCAGCAGAGATATCAAAAGAATTCTGTATTAATGAATGGATTCAACTTAAGAAAATAAAATCAAATTTGATATTATCATGACTGTTGTTTCCGAAGCTAGATTTCATTACTTTCCATCTTCATATAAAATTGGTGTCTTCTTCTGTAGACAACTGATGAAAATATTATTTTTAAATTGCATTTTTCCTTTTTGGATATTTTTACAACACTTTAAGGAGCGTATTGCTTGTTCTAACATCCTTATTTTATCCGCTAACCCTAAGTTGTTGTTACTCAAAAGAATCTTCTCAATTTGATGATTCTTTTAACCCTTTCCCTCATATAGACGCTTTATGACGCCTCTGCAGCAGACAGCTTTTTGAAAATATAGTGACAAAAGAAGAAATTGCACAAAACGTGCAATTTCTCCTTTTGCCACAATGTTTTCCACTTTTTGTCATAGGTTATTCATTCAATTGTGGAGATTTTCTATTTTTTGACAAAATACGTTCAAAGTCGTCTGCTGCAGAATTGTTGTATGAGGGAAAGGGTTAAGTACATACAACATTGGGTTCGGTTGGATAATAAGAGAGCTATTGTGGGGAAATATTTTCCTTATCTGGACAACTCATCCCATTCCCTCATGCTGATGCCTTTTGCACACTTTTTTTTCCTGGATGTTTGTAAAGTGATCTAATTCAGATATTTATTATATGGAAAAGGGATAAAGGTGTTTCGATTAACCCTTTACCTCATACGGCAATTCTGCAGCAGACGACTTTGAAAAAGAAGATATTTTGTCAAACAATAGAAAATTTCCATAATTGAATGGATAACCTATGACAAAAAGTGGAAAACATTATGGCAAAAGGAGAAATTGCACATTTTGTGCAATTTCTTCTTTTGTCACTATGTTTCCAAAAAGCCGTCTGCTGCAGAGGCATCAGAAAGCGTCTATATGAGGGAAAGGGTTAAAATCTATATCTGTATTAGTTATATCAAATTACATTATGAATATATTTATGGCTTTTTTTATGTTATTTTATACAGGAAACATTGAAGGAACCTCTACTAAATGGATCTATGCATGAACAAATCATAACTCAGGGAGCAGACTATGATCATTTTGGTGCTTCAGGTACTGTGATAAATTCAGGTGAGAGAGTTAACCCTTTCCCACATCTACAGCAGACGATTTTGGTAACATTGTGACAAGAGGTGAAATTGCTCATGATCTACAATTTCTCCTTTTGCTAAAATGTTTCAACTCTTTTCACTTATACATATATTATGGCCCCCTTTGAACAAGAGGGGGTGGATTGCTTTGCACATGTCAGTTTGTCTGTAGAACAAAGCTTGTCTGATTCATTACTGCAGAATGACCAGAAGATGACCCCCCACTCTCCCATTGTTTTTGAAGTCACAAGTCAAGGTCCCAGTGACTTTGATTTTAACACACCACCTCAGTGGTGTAAAGGTAGAGCGTCTGCCTCGGGTCCAGGAGGTCACAGGTTTGCTACCCGGCCGGGTCATACCAAATACTTAAAAAATGGTAGTAATGTCTGCCCTCCTTGGAACTTGGGTTTAAGGGGTTAGCATTACTTCTGACTTCCTGGTGTCAGGAAAAATGGACGAGAAGTACTGGTAACTTACAGGAAACGCTGTGATATAACTGAAAAATTGTTGAAAGCTGAGTAAAATACCAAACAATCAATCAATCATTGATTTGAACATAAAAAGTCTGTCTGATTGATAATTGCAGAATGCTTGGGCCTAAGGTCCTCAAATTCGGCAGGGAACTTGGGCTTGACCAGTAGATGACTCCTAATGATTTTGAGGTAATCTGGTAAAAGGTTAAGGTCACATTGAATTTGAACATTTTTCTGGCAATGTGACTCTCAGAAGGGCATAATGTTTGACAAACATTTCATGTTTATAGTCTTTTTCCATATTTCCAAGGATGACGTTTTTAAAGGGTGTTTGCTTCAGATTTGTTGTATGCAGGAAGGGGTTAATTAGATAGAAGAAATATATTGGTTTTGGCAGTGTTGTCTGTTATAAATTTGTATCCCATGCATTTCCAAAAGTATCAGAGTAAGGGTCATGAAACATATAGCTAGGAACCTTACACATATCTATACCAGGTCATATAACTCTGGCTATTATAATTATTTAGTGGTTCCTTTTTCGACTTAGAAAAAAACAGATCAGCGTTAGCACTCTAGTCTTTTTGTCAAATCCCAGTTTCAGCAAAGTAATGGTTCTTGGTTTAGTTGTTTTAAAATAAGTGAGTGTGGAAATTGTTTGTTACTAATATCTCCAGAAGTATCTGAATTAGGGTCATGAAACTCTACAGGAATATTTAGCAGCATGTGAAGATGTGTAACTGGGGTTTTGTTTACCTCAAAGCCAATCTACAACAGAGTTATGACCCTTTACTAAGTTAGAGTTAGCTTTAAGAGCATGGACAATTTGTGTCATACAAATCTCAAAAAGTACATGTATCTGATTTTGTGTCCTGAAAGTTTACAGATATGATAAACCATTTCCCATATACATGTACTACAAATCTACAGCAGATGACTTTGTAAATGAAAGATAAATTATTGAATCAAGTTGAAAACATTGTTGCTCAGAAGTCGTCTGCTGCAGAGGTATCAGAAAACGCCTGTTTGTGGAAAAGGGTTAACAGCATTTGGAGTTGTGCAACTTGAATAATGTATTTGCCGAAACCCATTTTCAACAGAGTTAAGGCCCTTAGTTATAATTTGTTTCAAGTGTATAAAACTTCATAATTGTATGCCATGGTTGCCCTAACGTTTACTTACCAAGTCATGGTAACATGCATTAGTAAGGGCAGGGAAAGACATATGATATTTGTCAAAAATAATAACCCTCGAGTTACTTCATTGATTTCCTAGCATTTCTAATCAAATTATTTCATTGTTTTTTAGCTCACCTGAGCACGAAGTGCTCAAGTTGAGTTATTGTGATCGCCTTTTGTCTGGCGTGCGTCGTCCGTCCTTCAACATCTTCTCCTCAGTAACCAGTGGGTCAATTGGGATGAAACTTCACAGAAAGCATCCTCTCAATGACCTCACAAGAATTCCTTCAAATTTTTTAGATCCATGCAGAATTTTCAAATAATTTTGTAGAAATGATCCTAATAGTCCTTGGATGACCCTCTATCAGATTCCTTCAAGCCTTGTTGATTTGTCAAAAAACATGGCCGCCAGGGGCGGGGCTGTTTTGCCTTATATGGCTATAGTGAAAAATCTTCTCCTCCGAAAGTGTCAGGCAGATTTTCAAATAATTTTGCAGAAATGTTCCTTAAGTGACCCACTATCAGATTCCTTTAAGCCATGTTGATTGGTCGAAACACATGGCCACCACAGGCCAGGGCTATTTTGCCGTATATGGCTATAGTGAAAAAAAAATTTGGATGACCCTCTATCAGATTCCTTCAAGCCATGTTGATTTGTCAAAAAACATGGCCGCCAGGGGCGGGGCTGTTTTGCCTTATATGGCTATAGTGAAAAATCTTCTCCGACGAAAGTGTCAGGCAGATTTTCAAATAATTTTGTAGAAATGTTCCTAGGGTGACCCTTTATCAGATTCCTTCAAGCCATGTTGATTGGTCGAAAACTATGGCTGCCAAGGGGCGGGGCTTATATGGCTGAAGTGAAAAAAATAAATCAGGTGAGTGATTCCAGGGCCATCTTGTATTAATTGATAGGTTTGCATCCGACTAGAAATGGTTGAACATTTATTGACAAGATTTGATGAAGTTTGATTCTTTCCCACAGACAGATGCATTTTGAAGCATCTGCAGCAGATTACTTCTGAAAATATTCCGGCAAAAACAGAAACCACTCATAATGAGCAATTCTTCCTTTTGCCACACATTTTTCAATTCCATTCATTTATGGAGATTTCTATATTTTTGTCAAGGTATTTTCAAAAACTTCGGCCACAGATTTGTTGTATGTGGGAAAGAGTTAATAGATATAATGGATATTATTATATTTCAGCTGATACAGCAACTGTAGGCCGAGGAGATGCACCTGCTGGTATAGAGTTAAATGGAGAGTTACCTGTTACATTAAATGAACCAAGTCCAGGTGAGTTGATCTTCTATCAAATCGGAGAAGCATGTTCATCAATCCCTTACTTCGTACAACAAATCTGCAGCAAACGACTAAGAACATCTCTTAAACATTAAAGTATAATAAGGGATGACTTATAAAAACATTGTGTCAATTTCTTGTTTTGCCCGATGTTTTCATCTGCTGTTGATGGGTCCATATGCATCTGAAGGTGGGAAAGGTTTACAGGTCTTGGAAAAATGAAATTGTGATAAAATTGGAATGTCTGTCTATCCATCTCACTTTCAGTTAATTACTCATTGGCAAAGGACACACATGTTCCTCTGAATACTCTTGTTTCAAAAGTTATCTGCTCCAGAGGTATCAAAAGTTGACGAATTCAAAGGGGATAAATTAATATACAGATTATCAATGCTATTTTTAGATCACCTAGAGCCAAAGGCTCAAGGTGAGCTATTCTGATCACTTTGTGTCCATCGTCTGTCGTTAACTTTTAGCTTTAAACATCATCTCCTCCTTAACCACATGACTAATTTCAACCAAACTTCATAGGAATGTTCCTTTGGTGTTTGGTGGCCCTCTTTCAAAATTGTTCAAAGATTTAAATTCCATTGAAAACTGGTTGCCACGGCAACTAAAAAGTGGAAATTAACCAAAACTTAAAAAATCTTCTTGTCTGAAAGTAGAAAACTCATGCATTTGATATATGATATGTAGCAGCATCTAGTGGACCTCTTTCAAGATTGTTCAAATTATAGCCCTGGGGTCAAAAATGGCCGCTCTTCAGGGTCACTTGTTTTACATAGACACTCGTATAGGGACAAAACTTTAAAAAAAACTTCTTGACTAAAGGTAGAAGGCCAAGGCCTTTCATATTTGGTATGTAGCTTCATCTAGTGGACCTCTACCAAGATTGTTCAAATTATACCCGTAGGGTCAAAAATGGCCCCTCCCTTGGGGGTCACTTGTTTTACATAGACTCGTATAGGGAAAAAACTTTAAAAATCTTATTGTCTGAAAGTAAATGGCCCAGGCCTTTGATATTTAGTATGTAGCTTCATGTAGTGCACCTCTACCAAGATTGTTCAATTTATAGCCCTTGACTCAAAAATGACTCCTCCCCGGGGGTCACTTGTTTAACATAGACTCATATAGGGAAAAAACTTTTTGTCTAAAGGGAGAAGGCCCATGCCTTTGATATTTGGTATGTAGATTCATCTATTGGACCTCTACCAATCTTGTTCAAAGTATAGACCCATCCAGGGGGTCACTTGTTTTACGAAGACTCGTATAGGGAGAAACTTTAAAAATCTTCTTTTCTGAAGGTAGAATGTCCAGGCTTTTGATATTTCGTATGTAGCTTCATCTAGTGTACCTCTACCAAGATTGGTCAAATTATAGCCCTGGTGTCAAAAATCACATGAATGCTTCGCTCAATGTGAGTGGAACGGAAAAAAGCAATCACAATGTTATGAATGAGTGAACGCTTTATGAGCGGTATGGAACATGAGCGGAGCGGAACTGAAAGGAGCAGATCGTGAACAGTAAATTTGTCAATTTCAAGATGTTCTTAACTGTAATGACAAATTACCTTTCCAACAATGTCATCTGCTGAAGAAATGTCAAATCTTGTCTAAGGGAAAGGGGGCGGGGCGGGTAAACTTCTTGTCGCAAATGCAGGAGGCGACTTTTAAAAATATTTTTGCAAAATGAGCAATTTCTCCCTTGCAACAATGTATTCAACTTGTTTCAGTAGTCATACTTTCATTCATAGAAACTTTCCATTTTTTTCTCCAGAAGTTTTCAAAGTTGTCTGCTGTAGACTTATTTTATGAGGGAAGGGGTGAGTTACTTAACAGAAGAATTAAGATTTAAAATAGGGGTCGATGAGCTTGTTTTAATACTTTCTCAGGATTATTGTACAAAGATCACCATTAACCCTTTCCCTCATACAGCTCATACAGACGCTTTCTAATGCCTTCTGAGCAGACGACTTTTGAAAACACTGTAACAAAAGGCCACAAGGTTTTCAACGCTATTAGAAAATTAAACTCTCATTTATGGAGAATTTTCACGATTTTACCAAATTTGTTTTCAAAGTCGTCTGCTGCAGATTTGTTGTATGTGGGAAAGGGTTAAACTCACTATAATGGACAACTTTTGATACTTCTGCTGCTGACATATTTTGAAAGAATTTGGGAAAATGAGAAATTGTTTAATCTTGTTTTCATAGTTTGTTTAACTCTATTAAATTTACGATATTACTTTTTCCTCATGTTTTCAAAGCATATATTGCTATTAATACTGCAGACAAACTTTGTTACAGCAGAAGACTTTTGACTAAAATATCGAAAAAATATTTCTAAATAAAACTAAGATTATTGAATAGAGTTGAAAACATTATGCAAAACGGAGAAATTGCTCATCATGAGCAATTTCTCTTTTGTCACAATATTTTCAAATGTCGCCTGCTGCAAATGATTCAAAATGTGTCTGCTTGTGGGAATGTGCTTCATAGATAAACTTGTGATTTACAGATGAAGACCCAGATCAGCAAGCTGAAGGGACAGGGTCGGGTGAACCTCTGATCTCTTACTCTAGTAGTGAAGAGGAAGATTTCTTTGATGCAGAAGAAGATCAAAAATCGCCTAAATCTAGTCCAGAGTAAGTGCTTTTTGTTATGTAAGCCATCTTAACCCTTTCCCTCATATAAACGCTTTCTGATGCCTCTGAAGCAGACGGCTTTTTGAAAACATAGTGACAAAAGAAGAAATTGCTCAAAACAAGCAATTTCTCCTTTTGGCACAATGTTTTCCACTTTTAGTCATAGGTTATCCATTCAATTATAGAGATTTTCTCTTTTTTGACTCAATATGTTCAAAGTCGTCAGCTGCAGAATTGTCGTATGAGGGAAAGGGTTTATATATCAGCAGTAGACTACATTTGAAATATCATAATGAGCAATTTCTCCGATTGCAACAACATTTTTAACTTTAATTTATGGATGATTTTCATATTTTTGCATAGCTATTTTCAAAAATGTCTTGCAACTAGAATTTCTACAAAGTAATTTGCTGTAAATAAGTCCAGGTGACAACCTTTTGTTTAGACTTCTAACTATACATGTAATTATCATTGTAGTAAAAAGGTGAATCGCTCTCCAAGCAAAGCAAAGCCAAATGAAAGTGACGTTTCACCAAGCAAATCAAACAATGGTGCCAGTCAATCCATACAGGTCAAACCTCAGGATGATTTTTATGATGGTAAATACTCTTGTTATCCATTCTGACAAATTTTGATGTTCTTCAAAATTTAACCCTTTTTCCACATGCAGATGATGTATGACGCTTCTGCAGCAGACGTCTTTTGTAAAACATTGTGGGAAAAGAAGAAATTGCTCATGATAAGCAATTTCTCCTTTTGCCACAATGTTTTCAACTCTATTCATTATTATACTTTCATTTACAGAGTTTTCATATTTTTACCAAGACCTGTTCAAAGTCATCTGCTGCAGATTTGTGTTATTTGGGAAAGGGTAAAAACTGTTGATAAACAACTCTCTTAACCTTTTCCTTCATATAGACGCTTTCTGACGCCTCTGCAGCAGACGGCTTTTTGAAAACATAGTGACAAAAGGAGAAATTGCTCAAAACAAGCAATTTCTCCTTTTGACAAAATGTTTTCATCTTTTCGTCATAGGTTATCCATTTAATTAATAGAGATTTTTTCTATTTTTTGACAAAATATGTTCAAAGTCATCTGCTGCAGAATTGTCGTATGAGGGAAAGGGTTAATTATGTTAAAAAGGAGAGAAGTTTTGAACAATTTTTAGTGTTCAAAGGAATCCGCTGCAAATGCATCTTATGTTGTCCATATCAAGCCAAGTTTATCCCTGGTTTTTAGAAAATAATAATACTTATTTATCCCTTTCTCACATACGACAATATGCGTCAGACGACTTTGAAAACATATTGGCAAAAATATTGAAAACCTCTTAAAATATAAGTGTAATGACTGAAAATAGTTAAAAACACTTTTGAGCACTTTCTTTTTTTTTGCAACAGTGTTTTTAAAAGTTGTCTGCTGCAGAGGCATCTGAAAGTGTCTACATGTGGGAAAGGGTTGTAAGTTTGAAATAAAAGGTAAAATACCCAGACATTAGAAGGAAATGATAAAATATATGATACCCTGGGCAAATTCGTATCGCACGAGGTTTGTTTCATGGGGCCAATCAAGCTGCTGCATTTCACTTCATAAATTATTCAGGAGTACGAGATTTGTGCAGCCATTTTCCAGGGTATCATATATTTTATAAATAGCCTGGGTACTGAGGATGGGGCTATACATGCTGTTTAAAATATGTTTATGTATAGAAAGTCAACATGTTTCGCTTTAGCTCTTCGTAAATGTTTTTTTAAGTTTTATGTTTATCATTTCAGAGTTGTATGATGAACAAGACAAAGAAGATTGTAAGTTTTAATAAAGATATTTTTAAATGTTTCTTTTCTTTTTGTAGCTCAACTGAGCACGAAGTGTGAGATGAGCTACTATGATCATCAGGCATTTGACGCTGCATCTGTCCGTCCGTCTGTCTGTCTCTGTCTGTTCATATATTCCTACAAAGATCTTCACCTCCTAAACCAATTGACCAATTTAAAGATAATTTCACTGATAATTTCCTAAGTAGAATTTCTTTCAAAGTTGTTCAAAGCATTGAATTCTATGAAAACTTTTGATTGTTGCTTCACCAGAAAGGGGTTGAAATGCAAAAACATTTAAAAATCTTCTTTCCAAAAGTAATGGCCTGATTTCATAATTCTTTGGCACAAATGTTTCCTGAGTGACCTTTCACTAACATTGTTCAAATAATTCTGATCATTGAAAAATCAGCTTTTGAGTAGCCACTACATAGGGTTAAGTTTGAGGTCAAATAAGAATTTAACATTTTATCATAAATCGGCAGCATACAACTTAGGAAATACAAAGGCAAAACTATGGAAATTTCCTATAAATGAAATAGAGTTGAAATTATTGTGACAAATGTTGTCTGCAGCAGATGTGTCAAAATGTGTTTGCAGATTGGAAAGTGTTCAGAACTGTAAATACACCCCTTATGTAGAGCTGTGATAACCCTTTCCCTCATATAGACGCTTTCTGGCGCCTCTGCATCAGACGGCTTTTTGAAAACATAGTGACAAAAGAAGAAATTGCACAAAACGTGCAATTTCTCCTTTTGCCACAATGTTTTCCACTTTTTGTCATAGGTTATCCATTCAATTATGGAGATTTTCTATCTTTTGACAAAATACGTTCAAAGTCGTCTGCTGCAGAATTGTCGTATGAGGGAAACGTATAATGACTGATCTATTTCAGTGGGCTCGCTAGAGAAGCATGGCAGTGTTATAACCCACCTGTTGTCACAAGTTAGAATCGGTATGGACCTTACAAAGGTGGTGCTTCCAACATTTATATTAGAAAGGAAATCTCTACTGGAAATGTATGCAGACTTCTTTGCACACGCAGACTTGTTTCTCAAGTGAGTTTAATGTTTCTTGTTCTGTAATACTTTTCTTGTACCTGATAATGTAGACCTAGATAATGAATAAACAGATCTTAGCTTATCCATTTCCCACTTGCAGATGCCTTTGATACATCTGCAACAATAATAATTTTTAAAACATTGTTGCGAATAAAGAAATTGGTCATAATGAGCAATTTTTCTTTTTGCCACAATGTTTACAACTCAATTTAATTGTAGAAAATAAAATATACCTCTTAACCCTTTCTCACATACAACAAATCTGGAGCGAAAGACATTTAAAAATGTTTACTCAAAAATAAAGGAAATCTCTATTATAGTATGTATAATTACTGAAAAAAGTTGAAAACTTTGTGATTTCTCCTTTTGTCACAATGTTTTCAAAAGTCATCTGCTGCAGAGGCATAAAAAAGTGTCTATATTTGGGAAAGGGTTAAGGATAACTCTTCTATTGGGAAAAACAATTAAACCTGTATTGTTTCAGTAGGGCCATTCTTTTTTTGAGTACCCACAATATAGGGTCTGGAGGTCAAATAGGATTTTAGTTGAAGAGAAATGAAATATACCTCTTAATCTAGAGCAAATAACATGATTTTGTCCAGTCAAAAAAATTTAGATGCGATATAAATGGATATAGAAAATCTGAATAATTTCTTCTGTGGACTCAAAACAAGCAATTTCTCCTTTTTATCACAATCTTTTCAACTTTTTAAAGAATTATACCTTCATTTATGTGGATTTTCCATGTTTTTACCTAAATGTTTTCAGAGTCGTCTGCTGCGATTTGTTGTATGTATTTGTTGTTAGAAGTTCCTTAAAATGCTTTTAAAATCAGGTTATGAGTTATGAAAAGTTATTAATTTCTCCTTTTGCCACTATATTTTCAACTATATTCAATATACTCTCAATTATTATGACTATCCATATTGTTTTACTTATGTTTTCCAAGTCATCTGCTTCAGAGTTGTTGTATTCCTTGGTTCCTTGGTTGTGAGATCTTCATAGGCTACTGCCTCTTTGATCCGTTTTAATTATTATGTTGCTTCCCGCTTCCGGTCCATCATAATATGGTGTAAATTTCATTGGAAGATATTTCCACTATACATTTAATTTATTTTTAAAACTATTGACACTGCTGGCAGTTACTATGTCATCCGGCAGATTGTTCCATGAGTCAACAACGCGCTGAGAAATGTGGTATTTCCTTAGGTTTGTACGGCTGAATTTTGTATAGATTTTTAGGCCGTTTCCTCTTGTTTGGGTGTTATTTAGAGGGAAAATATCACGGCATTCTATTTTATCTATATTGTAGATTATTTTGTAGGTTTCTACCATGTCTGATCGGAGTCTTCTGTATTGAAGTGAGGGTAGTCCTAACTTTTTTAATCTTTCTGGATAACTTAGTTGTTTTGTTGATGGTAGTAATGTTGATGCTCTTCTTTGAACATTTTCAATAGTTATCCTTTCTTTTTTATTAGTTGTTGTCCAGGCTCTACTTGCGTATTCTAGATGTGGCCTGACGAGGCTCTTGTATAGTATAAGGAGCATGTATGTAGACAGAGTGATAGAAATGTTAAAGTTAAAACTTCTAACAATGATATCAGTCATGTCATAATGTTTGATGTACATGTATGTATTTAAACTGTGACAGAGTACCAGATATGCAGACTCCTGGAGAGAGAATAATTCAGATCACAAGATGGTATATGTCAGCATTTCATGCTAGCAGGGATTCAGAAATAGCCAAAAAGCCATACAATCCCATATTGGGAGAAACTTTTCTGTGTTACTGGAATGTGCCAGGCTATGAAAAAACTGAGGTGAGACATTGAACATTTTTATAACCATGTGTCCTCTTCAGCTTTATATTTGCATCAATCTTTCATAGTTAGGATCTGATATATAATCATACACAATTTTTGTGTCACCCTGCGTAGCATGGTAGGCACTTAGGGATTGCTTTTTTTTTTGTCCACCGTCTGTCTGTCCGTCACACTTTTTCGTCACACTTTTTCATCACACTTTCAATGAACAGGCGCGGGTGACACAATGCTCCGCAGAGCGTTCCATTCTAGTTCTAATACAGAGGGCTGTTAGATGCCTTTGTTTCAGACCACATTTGGAAAATAGAAATTGCTCAAAATGGGCAATTATTAGCTTATTTGGTAGCAACAAGTGCTTTCAATCCAGGGGTCTTCAGTTTGAACCCTGGCTTCGCCATTCATTCTTCCTGATGATTGACAAATGTCATTTAGACAAGCCTCATTTGTCCCAATAGACTTTGTGGAAAAAATAGCCAGTTGTCTGGGAAGAATGTTGTGTGTAGTACTGTTGCTAGGAAACCAAGAATTGCACATTTGATGAACTGGCTGCTGTGATATGACTTGAATACCTTTACAAACACCTTTGAACTCTTAATCAACCTTTTTCCCCATGTATTTGACTATTTTTAAACCCTTGAAGTGGTATACAGACATAATTATTGTAGTGTTATACTATTAATAAATTTATTCTAATTAGCCTTTTGACATAACCTATATAGAGATTTTCCGGTGTCACTAAACAGAGTCTGGTAGAGTCCGGTAGAGTCTGGTCGTCAAATATCCCACTATATCACTGTTTTGTTGTGTTTTTGTATTGAAATAAATAAAATAAAGTGCTATTGTATCATATAAATAAAAATAAATAAGGAATTTGCCTATTTTAGTTCATTTTTGAGTGAATTTAGAAAGATTATATGCGTGAATACGGACACTGGTAGAGTCTGGTCATTATTAAGCAATAAATACAAAGTTTTATACGATTTTTAAGTTATAAAAAGTTTAATTTGATTTATATGTGTTATATAATATATTTATTTCTTATATTATTTCAGCTGATAATCGGGAAAATAGTGGAAGATTGAGGATTTTTAACGATAACATTGTGTTTCGTAAATCAAAATGGCTGACGTGAAATTTCTGTTTATAATGCGGCCCTATCGTACATCCGAACGAGTTATACACTAAATTTTGTCTCTATTATGGGCCAACTAATCTGTTTAGTGATACCCGAGATTTTCCACTTTCTTTGTGTAGATTTTTTTAAAAGTCTTCAAGTCTTCAATTGTAGACTTGTAGTTTGTTGTAAAGTGTTAACAAGCATTGAATTATTGAAGGGGTTTATTTATGTTTAAGTATGCACATAGTATATCATATGTACACATATGTGTATTTTCAGGAGCTAGTTGAGGATGGACCTGTTCCCTGGGCAACTACAAACAATTTGTGTTTTATTGCTGAACAAGTGTCTCATCATCCACCAAGTAAGACAATTATCGTATCACTTCTCCGTCGTAGATCCTTTAGGTTTTTGTATCTCTTTTCCTTGGTCACTTTTTCATTGTTGGTCTGTCAATTCTCTGTCATAGGTCTGTCAGACTATTGTATCAATTGCAGGTCTGTCAGACTTTTATTTATATCACTTCTCTGTCATAGGTCCATCAGGCTTTTGTATTACTTCTCTGCCGTAGGTCTCTCAGACTTTTGTATTAGTTCTCTTTTGGAGATCCAGCAGGCTTTTGTTTCTTTCTCCATCGCATATCTGTCAGAGTTTTGAATCCTTCTCCATCTCTGGTCCTTCTGACTTTTGTATTAGTTCTCTTTTGCAAGTAACCTTCTCCATTGTATATCTGTCAGACTTTTGTATCCTTCACTATCATAGGTCCGTCAAACTTTTGTATTAGTTCACTGTCGCAGGCCCAGCAGGCTTTTCACTTCTCTGCTGTAGGTCAATCAGGTTTTTGTATCCATCTCCGTTGCAGGTCTGTCAAACTTTTGTATCACGTCTCAGTCGCAGGTCCATCAGGCTTATTTTGATCCTTCTCCGTTGCATGTTCGTCAAACTTTTGTATCAATCCTCAGTCGCAGGTCCGTCAAACTTTTGTATCACTTCTCAGTTGAAGGGCAGTCAGTCTTTGTATCTCTTCTCCATCACAGGTTGTTCAGTCTATTTTATCCTTCTCCATTGCAGGTCCGTCATTCTTTTGTTATCCTTCTCTATCACAGGTCTGCCAGTCTTTTGTATCACTTCTCTGTGTTTGACCAGTCAGGCCTATGTATTACTTCTCCAGTGTAGGTCAGACAGACTTTTGTATCCCTTTTACATCTTTCTGTCTTTCAGGCTTCCATGTACTGACTGACACATATGTTCATTTGAAAATTTATTAGGTTCTTTTTTACATTTAGAGAGCTTGAAATATGTCATTAATTAGATCCAATTGGTTACAGATAAATTTTGACTCATCTGCAGCAAACACAACTTTTGAAAACATTGTCACAAATGGAGAAAGTGCTCGTTATGAGCAATTTCAACTTTGTCTGCAATGTTTTCAATTTTATCCAATGGATTTGTTTTCTAATTAATTAGTTTTCAAGATTTTTGCTGCAGATTTTGTGTATGTGGGAAAGTTGTTTTTTCAATACTGTTAAAAGTATAAAAATTAATAAAAACGTATTTTGTAGTTTCAGCATTTTATGCAGAGCATGCAGATAAGGGTATAACGCTAGATGGTTATATTTGGACTAAGTCTAAGTTTCTTGGACTGTCTATTGGTGTACACATGATTGGTCAGGCTGTGATATCATTGAACAACTGGGACGAAGAGTACATTATAACCTTTCCTAATGGATATGGAAGGTAATAACTGGCAAAATAAATAAAGCTTATGTGCAACTTTTATACACATCCAAACATTGCTTCATAACGAGGGCTTCATACATTTTGATGCATCTGCTGCAGATGTCTTTTGAAAGCATTGTGGCAAAAGGATTATTTGCTCACAATGCTCATGTGAAAATATAGGTCTGATAATATAGATAGTTTAACCCTTTCCCTCATACGACAATTCTGCAGCAGACGACTTTGAACGTATTTTGTCAGATGGATAACCTATGACTAAGAGTGGAAAACATTGTGACAAAAGGAGAAATTGCACGTTCTGTGCAATTTCTTCTTTTGTCACTATGTTTTCAAAACGCCGTCTGCTTTAACCCTTTCCCTCATACGACAATTTTGCAGCAGACGACTTTAAACGTATTTTGTCACATGGATAACCTATGACTAGAAGTGGAAAACATTGTGACAAAAGGAAAAATTGCACGTTCTGTGCAATTTCTTCTTTTGTCACTATGTTTTCAAAAGGCCGTCTGCTTTAACCCTTTCCCTCATACGACAATTCTGCAGCAGACGACTTTGAGCGTATTTTGTCAGATGGATAACCTATGACTAGAAGTGGAAAATATTGTGACAAAAGGAGAAATTGAACGTTCTGTGCAATTTCTTCTTTTGTCACTATGTTTTCAAAACGCCGTCTGCTTTAACCCTTTCCCTCATACGACAATTCTGCAGCAGACAACTTTGAACGTATTTTGTCAGATGGATAACCTATGACTATGAGTGGAAAACATTGTGACAAAAGGAGAAATTGCACGTTCTGTGCAATTTCTTCTTTTGTCACTATGTTTTCAAAACGCCGTCTGCTTTAACCCTTTCCCTCATACGACAATTCTGCAGCAGACGACTTTGAACGTATTTTGTCAGATGGATAACCTATGACTAAGAGTGGAAAACATTGTGACAAAAGGAGAAATTGCACTTTCTGTGCAATTTCTTCTTTTGTCACTATGTTTTCAAAAGGCCGTCTGCTTTAACCCTTTCCCTCATACGACAATTCTGCAGCAGACGACTTTGAACGTATTTTGTCAAAACATAGAAAATCTCCATAATTGAATGGATAACCTATGACAAAAATTGGAAAACAATGTGGCAAAAGGAGTTTTCACTGTTTTCAAAAAGCTGTCTGCTGCAGAGGCGTCAGAAAGCGTCTATATGAGGGAAAGGATTAACAGAAATGCCACCTTTGTGACCCGTGATAAAGTTTATTCATTTTTTAGCTCGACTTTTGAAAAAAACGAGAGTTATTGTCATGACCCTGGGGTGGTCGGCGGCGGCAGCTGCGGCGGCGTGGTCGTCCGGTTAAGGTTTTTTGTTTAGCTCATTTTTTTTTTTTTTCTGTTTTCTCCCTATCAGTTGAGCGTCTGTGCCGTACGCGGTGCTCTTGTTTAAACTTTCAAATAACATGACCTGAAAGGAATGTGGCCGGTTTCACTGATATTCAATCATGTATATTGCAGATTAGTTATATGTGGTACATGTATAAGGTTAACCCTTTCCCACATACAACAATTCTGCAGCAAACAACTATGAAAATTTACCCGAAAAAAATAGGAAACTGCCTTTAAATGAAAGTACATTAAATGAATAGAGTTGAAAACATGGTGACAAAAGGAGAAATTGCTTGCTTTGGGCAATGTTTTGAGCAATTTCTTATTTTGTTGCCATGTTTTCAAAAAGCTGTCTGCTGCAGAGGCGTCAGTAAGCGTCTATATGAGGGAAAGGGTTAAATGGCACTGATCAAAACAAATTAATGCTTTTCGCCTAACAGATGCTTTAAGGGCTACTACAGCAAACTGCTCATAAATGGCCAAGATGTTTTCAAAGTCGTCTGCTGCAGATTTGTTGTAAGTGCGAAAGGATTAATATTCTGTAAAAATTGCTCTAGTCTTCAGGGGAGTGATCCAGGGCCTCCTGGTCCTCTTGTTAAATAATCCTAGTGATTACAAAAATATTTACTATACTTTCTATTCTTATTTTCACTATTAACCCTTTCCCACTTGCAGACGCATTTTGAAGCATCTGCAACTTTTTTTGAAAACATTGCCACAATGTTTTCAATTGTACTTTCATTTACAGATTTTCCATATTTTTGGCTTAGGTTTTTCAAAGTCATCTGCTGCAGATTGGTTTTATGTGGGTAAGGGTTAATAATTGTTTTTCTATGAGCACATTTGTTTATTCTTTCAGATCTATATTAACAACACCATGGGTGGAATTGGGAGGCAAAATCACCGTTTCTTGTGCCAAAACCGGTTATAACTCGACAGTTGACTTCCTAACCAAGCCATTTTATGGCGGTAAAAAACACAAAATTTCAGGGAATATTTATGCTCCAAATGAAAAGAAGCCCATTTGTGTTTTGGACGGGGAATGGAATGATATAGTCTGGGCGAGACATGATACTGGGGTAAATAGTTTTATCCTCTCCTATGTACAATATACAGTCAAACTTGTGTGAGCGGTCACCGGCGTTAAACGGTCACTTTAAATCCCTCCCAACCAATTATACTCAATAAACTGCCGTGATCAGCGCTCCCCTTTGGAATGCGCCCAGCAGCCACACTAATTGGTCAAGATTAACTGTAATCTAATTGTGTTCAACGATTAATCAACACACAACTTGGATTCGCAAGGTGTTAAATTATCGGTGTTTAATACATACAGGTAATAAAGCATACTTTGACAATCACATTATCAGTTTTTTTCATATGCATAACTGTTTACATGTTAAATCTAGGGTACAGAAACCAGCCGAAGCATGCCGAATGATAGTTGAATGATTCATCAACAAGAAGTTGCGATTTTGGTTTCTTTCGCGCAAAATTGATAAATTGAAAAAGATATTTATGCGCGTTTTAGAGCGAAATACAGTACATTTATATGTTAAAATGAAAGTTAATGTCCACTTTGAAGCCCCAAGTCAATTTGTATTCCCATTACATTTTAAATCTAAAGATTCTTGAGTAAAATGATGTGCAAGATGTAGACGTTGATTCGGACGCTATTTTTTCCAGATGCGTTATTCAGCGAATTTCAAATTGAAGTAAAAAAATATTTGATTGTCAAATTAGTTGTAAACGTCGGTTTAAACTAAAGAATAGATAGCACAATTAAATATCTGCAGCAGATGACTGAATATCTAGGTATAAATATGAAAAATCTGAGCAATTTTTCCACATGCCACACTGTTTTATATTTATATACTTTCATTTATAGAGATTTTTCATGCTGTTGTCTAAATGTTTTTAAAGTTGTTTGCTGCATATTTGTAGTATGAGGGAAAGGGAGGGTTAAAACAGTCTTAAAGTACACTATTGGTGTTAACCCTTTCCCTCATATAGATGCTTTATGATGCCTCTGCAGCAGTCAGCTTTTTGAAAACATAGCAATTTCTCCTTTTGCCACAATGTTTAATACTTTTAGTCATAGGTTATCCATTCAATTATAGAGATTTTCTATTTGTTGACAAACTGTGTTCAAAGTCATCTGCTGCAGAATTGTCGTATGAGGGAAAGGGTTAATTACTCACGCCTCGGCAGCAGACGGCTTTTTGAAAACAGTGACAAAAGAAGAAATTGCTCAAAAACATAGAAAATCTCTATAATTGAATGGATAACCTGTTTTGACAAAGTATGTTCTAAGTCGTCTGCTGCAGAATTGTCGTATGAGGGAAAAGGTTAAATTAGTTTATTAAAATTGACCATATTTGATAAACCTTGATACCAATTTGTTTTTACGATGAAATGTATAACAACCTATATGAAAGTGAAACCATAAGTAGTATTATAGTTGTCTGATTTGAAAACATCTGATGAAAATTAAAACAATAAATTTATTATAGAGGTTGTGTGAAAAGGAGAAATTACTTTAATGTTTTTAAATGCTGTAATAGTGACAGAACTAAACTATTTGTTTTGGTTTGCAGATGAGTGAAGCATTTGTTGACACAAAAAAACTTCCAATTATCAACAAACAAGTTAGATCTAGAACAGATCAGGGAGAGTTTGAATCTAGACGGTTAGTATATGACTGGCAAACATATTTATTAACCCTTTCCCTAATATAGACGCTTTCTGACGCCTCTGCAGCAGACAGCTTTTTGAAAACATAGTGACAAAAGAAGAAATTGCTCAAAACGAGCAATTTCTCCTTTTGCCACAATGTTTTCCACTTTAGTCATAGTTTATCCATTTAATTATAGAGATTTTCCATTTTTAGATCATCTAGAGCCAAAGGCTCAAGGTGAGCTATTCTGATCACTTTTTGTCCGTTCGGCGTCCTCCGTCGTCCGTCGTTAACATTTAGACATTTAGATCATCTCCTCCTTAACCACTTGACCAATTTCAACCAAACTTCACAGGAATGTTCCTTTGGTGGACCTCTTTTAAAATTGTTCAAAGATTTAAATTCCATCGAGAACTTTGGTTGCTGCAGCAACAGAAAAGGGGAAAATTGCCAAATCTTAAAAAATCTTCTTGTCCAAAAGTACTGGCCCGATTTGAAAATTATTTTGCACAAATGTTCCTTGGGGTACCCTCTACCAAGATTGTTTAAATATTTCTGATCCGTTGAAAAACATGGCCGCCAGGGGGGCGGAGCTTATTTTCCTTATTTGTGCATTGTTAAAACTTTAAAAATCTTCTTGTCCAAAAGTACTGGCCCGATTTGAAAATTATTTTGCACAAAGGTTCCTTGGGGTACCCTCTACCAAGATTGTTCAAATATTTCCGATCCTTTGAAAAACATGGCCGCCAGGGGGCGGAGCTTATTTTCCTTATATGTGCATTGTTAAAACTTTAAAAATCTTCTTGTCCAAAAGTACTGGCCCGATTTGAAAATTATTTTGCACAAATGTACATTGGGGCACCCTTTACCAAGATTGTTCAAATATTTCCGATCGGTTGAAAAACATGGCCGCCAGAGGGCGGAGCCTGTTTTCCTTATATGTGCATTGTTAAAATTTAAAAATCTTCTTGTCAAAAAGTACTGGCCCGATTTGAAAATTATTTTGCACAAATGTTCCTTGGGGCACCCTTTACCAAGATTGTTCAAATATTTCCGATCCGTTGAAAAACATGGCCGCCAGGGGGCGGAGCCTGTTTTCCTTATATGTGCATTGTTAAAATTTTAAAAATCTTCTTGTCCAAAAGTACTGGCCCGATTTGAAAATTATTTTGCACAAATGTTCCTTGGGGCACCCTATACCAAGATTGTTCAAATATTTCCGATCCGTTGAAAAACATGGCCGACAGGGGGCGGATCTTGTTTTCCTTATATATGCATTGTTAAAACTTTAAAAATCTTCTTGTCCAAAAGTACTGGCCTGATTTGACAATTATTTTCCACAAATATTCAAATTCAAATTATATTTTTCAAATATTTCTAATCGGTTGAAAAAACATGGCCGCCAGGGGACAGAGCTTGTTCTCCTTATATGTGCATTGTTAAAACTTTGAAAATCTTCTTATCCAAAAGTATAAGCCCAATTTGAAATTTTGTTTGCACAAATGTTCCTTTGGGCACCCTTTACCAAGATTGTGCAAATATTTCCGATCCGTTGAAAAACATGGCCGCCAGGGGGTGGAGCCTGTTTTCCTTATATGTGCATTGTTAAAATTTAAAAATCTTCTTGTCTAAAAGTACTGGCCCGATTTGAAAATTATTTTGCACACATGTTCATTGGGGCACCCTTTTCCAAGATTGTTCAAATATTTCCGATCCGTTGAAAAAACATGGCTGCCAGGGGGCTAAGCTTGTTTTCCTTATATGTGCATTGTTAAAACTTTGAAAATCTTCTTGTCCAAAAGTATAAGCCCAATTTGAAAATTATTTTGCACAAATGTTCCTTTGGGAACCCTTTATCAAGATTGTTCAAATATTTCCGATCCGTTGAAAAACATGGCCGCCAGGGGGTGGAGCCTGTTTTCCTTATATGTGCATTGTTAAAACTTTAAACATCTTCTTGTCCAAAAGTACTGGCCCGATTTGAAAATTATTTTGCACAAATGTACATTGGGGCACCCTTTACCAAGATTGTTCAAATATTTCCGATCGGTTGAAAAACATGGCCACCAGAGGGCGGAGCCTGTTTTCCTTATATGTGCATTGTTAAAATTTAAAAATCTTCTTGTCAAAAAGTACTGGCCCGATTTGAAAATTATTTTGCACAAATGTTCCTTGGGGCACCCTTTACCAAGATTGTTCAAATATTTCCGATCCGTTGAAAAACATGGCCGCCAGGGGGCGGAGCTTGTTTTCCTAATATGTGCATTGTTAAAACTTAAAAAATCTTCTTGTCCAAAAGTACTGGCCTGATTTGAAAATTATTTTGCACAAATGTTCCTTGGGGCACCCTTTACCAAGATTGTTCAAATATTTCTGATCGGTTGAAAAACATGGCCGCCATGGAGCGGAGCCTGTTTTCCTTATATGTGCATTGTTAAAATTTTAAAAATCTTCTTGTCCAAAAGTACTGGCCCGATTTGAAAATTATTTTGCACAAATGTTCCTTGGGGCACCCTATACCAAGATTGTTCAAATATTTCCGATCCGTTGAAAAACATGGCCGACAGGGGGCGGATCTTGTTTTCCTTATATATGCATCGTTAAAACTTTAAAAATCTTCTTGTCCAAAAGTACTGGCCTGATTTGACAATTATTTTCCACAAATATTCAAATTCAAATTATATTTTTCAAATATTTCTGATCGGTTGAAAAAACATGGCCGCCAGGTGACGGAGCTTGTTCTCCTTATATGTGCATTGTTAAAACTTTGAAAATCGTCTTATCCAAAAGTATAAGCCCAATTTGAAATTTTGTTTGCACAAATGTTCCTTTGGGCACCCTTTACCAAGATTGTGCAAATATTTCCGATCCGTTGAAAAACATGGCCGCCAGGGGGTGGAGCCTGTTTTCCTTATATGTGCATTGTTAAAACTTTAAAAATCTTCTTGTCTAAAAGTACTGGCCCGATTTGAAAATTATTTTGCACACATGTTCATTGGGGCACCCTTTACCAAGATTGTTCAAATATTTCCGATCCGTTGAAAAAACATGGCTGCCAGGGGGCTAAGCTTGTTTTCCTTATATGTGCATTGTTAAAACTTTGAAAATCTTCTTGTCCAAAAGTACAAGCCCAATTTGAAAATTATTTTGCACAAATGTTCCTTTGGGAACCCTTTATCAAGATTGTTCAAATATTTCCGATCCGTTGAAAAACATGGCCGCCAGGGGGTGGAGCCTGTTTTCCTTATATGTGCATTGTTAAAACTTTAAACATCTTCTTGTCCAAAAGTACTTGCCCGATTTGAAAATTATTTTGCACAAATGTACATTGGGGCACCCTTTACCAAGATTGTTCAAATATTTCTGATCCGTTGAAAAAACATGGCTGCCAGAGGGGGCTAAGCTTGTTTTCCTTATATGTGTATTGTTAAAACTTAAAAAATCTTCTCGTCCAAAAGAATTAGCCCGATTTGAATATAATTTTTCACAAAATTTAATGTTCTTTGGGGCACCCTCTACCAAGATTGTTCAAATATGTCTGATCTATTGAAAAACATGGCCGCAAGGGTTGCTGCAGCATCAGAAAGGGGGCAAAATGTCCAAGCTTTAAAAATCTTCTTCTTTGAATCTGCATGTCTGATTCCATTATAGTTTGGTAGAAATGTTCCTTAGGTGAGCCTCTACAAAGATCGTTCAAGGCAAATGTTTGGTTGAAAAACATGGCAGTCAGGAGGCATCAGAAAAGGGGCAAAATGACAAAATTTGGAAATTCCATTTTATTAAGGAAATTGAATATAAATCCTACTTCAGTGATCCTCTACATTTAATTTGTTCAAGCTGTTTTGATTAGTTACAAAATCATAGCAACCTCGCGTCATCACAAAAGGGGTAAATTGAACTTTTAGCTACAAATGACAACTCCTACCATTCCACTTGACCAATTTCAACGTTACTTCACAGGAATGTTCCTTTGATGGTCCTCTTTCAAAATTATTCAAATACTTGCATTCTGTGTAGAACCTTTGTTGCTGCAGCATCAGAAATTGAGAAAGCTCTTGTTAGATTTCAAGATAAAAATGGCTTTTACTGATAAACTATTTCTTTAACTGAGTGTCCACTCCTTGTAGTTTCATTTGAACTCCTGATCAAATTTTCACAGATATTTGCAGTTAAATATTTGCTTCTAATTAACTATCATTCAGGTGATCGCTTTAGGGCCATCTTGGCCCTCTTGTTTGACAAACTATGTTCAAAGTCATCTGCTGCAGAATTGTCGTATGAGGGAAAGGGTTAAGTATTTATCTACAGACATGCTTATTGTAGATATGTGTTGAAACTGGAACTTGTTTATTTAATTTAATGCTTTTTTCTACATTTATATATATTTAATTGTGTTGTACAATAAATAACATATTATATGCTGCCAAATTGCAGCAAGAAATAGATGACCTCCAGAAGATTTAAAATAAAAGCTCTCTGAAAATGTGCATACTTTTCTGGTCTTTGTAGTTTACTTTTCTTTGGATGCAATAAGAATGTTTGAAGGGCAGTCGAAGTGGTGCTGAAAATACAATATCTTGATTAGAATGCAGATTTGATAGCGTGATCTGAATCTTTGCTCAAAAAGTCCTGAAGATGTGTGTTCTCCATGTTCATGTTTGATTAAATGGATGTTGTGAAAGAACAACTTTTATTTTACTCTTAACCCTTTCCCTCATACGACAATTCTGCAGCAGACGACTTTGAACGTATTTTGTCAAAACATAATTGAATGGATAAACTATGACGAAAAGTGGAAAACATTGTGGCAAAAGGAGAAATTGCACGTTTTGTGCAATTTCTTCTTTAATCGCTATGTTTTCAAAAAGCCGTCTGCTGCTGAGGCGCAGAAAGCGTCTATATGAGGGAAAGGGTTAAACACTGAAATCTCAAGTCATCAAGTTTCATAAGTTTCAATGATGAAATTTTAAGTTTTAATCTGTGACAGTTTACTTCAAACATAGTTTTATTTTTTGTTTACTTGTAAATAATTGTGATTTATTTGTTTCTAATATTGTGAATTTCAGGCTATGGCAGGAAGTGACCCTCAATTTAAGGACTGATGAGGTAGAAAAAGCCACAGACCATAAACAGAGACTTGAACATAGACAGAGAGAGGAAGCTAAGGAGAGAAAGGAAAAAGGCCTTAAAGTAGAAACAAAGGTAGGACTGTGTTTTTCTGTATCTACTTTCAACCTTACCTAACACGAAGATGCTGCAACTTTGAAAACATTGTGGCAAAAGTAGGAATCCAGAGTGGCCGTGTTGTCAGCCAAAGGATCTTGGAACAGCAGTCCCATGTTCTTTCTACGCTTGCAGTGGTCATGGTAGCATGCCCTTTAGCAAAAAGCCTATATTTTGTTTGTCAGGTGTTTATCTCCAATCAATCTTTTGCTTGTATGAGTATATTTTATGACATGCTCCCTATGTGATAAGAAACATGAGTTTGTATATGTGATCTTGTAAATCTGTGCAAATATAGGCAATGGACAATTGACTTCCAATATAAACAACTAAGACTTTGATTAGACTGTGAGTCTTTGTCAAGGTTGATCAGATCACTTGTTTTCCACAAATACACATGACAAGTTTTCTTATGACTTGGTTAATATCATCACAATTTATAAGTATTATGCTTTATCAATATAACCACAATATAACCACAATATCACATTTGCATTTATAATGGATGAAACCCAGTGATTATGGCTGTTTAAATATGGAATCTGTCATGATTTGGCATACCAAAGTTTCCACATAAATTTATTTCTATTCAATTGACAATATTTTTATGTATTTTTCAGAATTTTCATGAGGTTGGAGAACACTGGGTATATGACAGACCTCTTCATAAGCGATTAGCCAAATCAGCATCAACAACCCCAACAGGGACATTGTCCTAGCAACGGTTGTCATGGAGAAGTTTCAATACTGAAGTGCAATTGGTTATTATTTGTGTTTGTTAATGAATGAATAGTTTATTACATTACGCTCTTGAGTGTTACATTAAATGCATAATGAAATACAGTCAAACCTGTGTAATCGGTCACCACTGTTAATTAATTAAGCAGCCACTTAAGATTTTCTTCTATATTTGACTTGAATTAAACAGCCACCAGTGTTCAGCAATCAAATAATGACTCTCCCTTGGGTAGCTGCTTAAGACAAGTTTGACTGAATACTATTAAAGTATGTTTAAAACAGAGAAAATAAATTAGACTAGTATAATGTATACAGATTTGACACAAGATTGTGAAGTTTCAAGCTCTAGATAAAGTGTATATCTCATATACTTAAAAACTATTTGATCCTTACATCCTATATTGCAGATACTCAAGAGAACCGTCTCAATGAGATGATATTTTTTTAACCCACAACACAGGGTTTGGTTGATTTATAAGAGAGAATGACCTGTTTACGCCTTCAGGGACGCTTGTGTTTTAACCCTTTTCCACCTGCAGACACATTTTAATGCAGCTGCTTCAGAAGACTTTTGTCACCATGTTTTCAACACTGTTATAATTAAACCTTTGAAAAAATGTTTTTTTCTCAGCTGATGTTTATGACAGAAATGGGAAAGGGTTGAACCATAACTTGACATGCTGTTATTATACTTTTTTCATCTGAAAACCTGAAAGGAAAACCGGAAAAATAAGACAATGTCATTTAACAGAATTAAAGGTTGTTGGAGAAGGAAAAAACTTATATCTTTATTTCCCATATTATTTTTTTAAAGTCAAATTTCAAAAGTTAAAGAGAGTTTAATCTATTGACAACCGTATTTCGGGAAAACGTTGTGATGAGTCACGCCAAACCAAATTAAACTTTAACTATTTCCCTTATACGGACAACTTTTGATAGGTTAACCGTATCTAGGTTATAATACACCAAATAAATTCCTTTTTGGTTTCCAGCCGAGCCCTGGTAGCTCAGTCGACGCTGTCAATCCAGGGGTTGTGAGTTCGAATCCCAGCTCGGCCAACATTCTTTCCGACGATTGACAAAAATCACTGTGACAAGCTTTAAAACAATGCAAAGAAAATGGGGGGTCATGCATTATCCAAGAAAGAATTTACCAGGGGAAAATGGTTACCATCATTTTGGATCAAATCGTGGGCCTGACAAAGCAGGTGTTTAACATTCTCTACTTTCACTTTACAACAAGGTCAAAATACTAAAAGTGATCAAATCAATCATTTCCAGTGGTGCACCCTATACACATTTACAATGAATTTAAACTCAATGTCATATATTCAATGCATGGTGATGGTATACACTCATTTCTATGCAAACAAAGTTTTTTAAGGACTATTTGGCTGTAGATCAGCATGACCGTGGATGTATTTGGTGTAATTTGACCTCTAGCAGACAACTTTTGAATACATTTGAAGGGAAAAGGAGAAACTATTGTGTAATATGAACTAATTAAAAAGCATCTGCTATGGTCTTCTTTTTGCAAACTTAACTTTGAAAACATTGTGGCAAAAGAAGAAATTGTCCATGATGACTCCTTATGCCACAATGTTTACAAATCTATTCTAAAATGAAGTTTTCTTTCAAAGAGATTTTCACCCAGATGAATTTTTAAAGTCGTCTGCTGGTTATTTGTTTATGTGGTTAAGGATTAAATAGAGGATCTTACATGAGTGCTTATTTGATACTGTTTTTATGAAACGAGTCGACTGAAATAATATGACGCGAGGCTCTGCCGAGCGTCATATTCGTTTCAGTCGACGAGTTTCATAAAAACAATATCAAATAAGCATGAATGTAAGATTCTATTTATCACATAACACCATAAAAAGATTGTTTTCAATCTTTAAATCGATCTTTCTTTGTCCTCATATAAACAGTGACCGAAGTTCACCCCGAAGTTCTAATGCATACGTCCACTGTAAAATGTAGTCCCTATCAATAACCTTTTGATTTTATACAAAATTAGCAACAATGCTCTTATAACGTTTCATTTATCCAGATGTATTCTCTTTAAACAATATTTTTAATAAATGCCGAAATTCAGAACAATTGTAAACAATATGCTGTCATTGAAAGTGACGTCACATACGTGCTGTGAGTCGGCTATTTATGTAACTAGTTACATATGATATTTATGTCACTACTTTATGTCACTCCTGGAGTGCAAGTTATGTGATAAACTTCCATATTTCACATCAATTTTTAAGAAAGCTTGTACAACTTATGTTAATTGCTCTTGATGTTGGTTCCCTAGGTATTCAGCATACTTGCCCCTGGTGTGTGGGAGGTCACATGTTTGACCCCATCTCCCACAAACATTACAAAGTAAAACACAAATCTGTTAACATTTTCCCACATACAACAAATCTGCAGATAACGACTTTGAAAATAGCCAGGCAAAAATATGAAGAATCTCTATGAGCAATTTCTCCTTTTGCCACAACGTTTTCAAAATTCTTTAAATGCATCTACATGTGGGAAAAGGTTAATGATGAGTTTTGTGTTATGTCTCATATTTTTGTATCACACAGTTTCAGTTTTTTTGAAGATTAATAATTTATAAATGAACCATGTCAAACAAAAAGGGATGTTGTTAACCCTTTCCCTCATATAGAAGCTTTCTGACGCCTCTGCAGCAGACGACTTTTGAAAACACTGACAAAAGGAGAAATTGCTCGTTTTTCCTTTTGCCAAAGTTTTTATTTTTTATAGAGATTTTTCACATTTTTGCCAAGATATTTTCAAAGTCATCTGCTGCAGATTTGTTGTATGTGGGAAATGGTTAAATATTCAAGCTGAAGACACAGGTGTGCCTTGACTGTTTACCTATAGATGAAAATGAAAAGTTGGTAGTGGCAAAGGTTGTCAATCCAGGGGTTGTGAGTTTGAATCCAACTTTCTTTCAGACGTTCGACAAAGTCAATGCAACAAGCGTCATTCCTATTTCTCTGCGACCGTCTTGTAACTAAACATGATTCATACTGGTAAACAAGCTGTAGTCAAAACCGAGGGCATTTGTGATCATTGTTGACTCGGATCAGTCTGCACATTCTTACAGTCTGATCTGAATGTGCACTATTTGACATACATAAACACTACCGACAAACGTAGTAAACATAGACTGGATAACATGGGTGCATCAAAAGATCGACGATTATCACAAATATACAAAGGTTTGTTATTCTGAATTGCTTCCCACATACAACACATCTGCAGCAGACGACTTTGAAAACATGTAGTAGTTATATTTGAAAAACTCTATTATAAGTTGTATTATTGAATGGGGTTGGAGAAATTATGAGCAATTTTCCCTTTTGCCAAAATGTTTTAAAACATCGTCTGCTCAAAATGCGTATGCAAGTGAGAAAGTGATTATCACATCTCATGTATGGTTCGGGTTGTTTTTAGATGAAGATAAAAAGAATGTATCCAGGAAGATTGTTCAATGCTTCTGTTTATCCCAATAATAAGTTGTGATGCTGATAATCAAATAAAATGATATAAAAAGAAGTCTGTAATATTGTTGTTTTCTTTCTTTTCTTGCAAGATCTGACTTTTCTTTTCTAAAGTGAAGAAAACTCGTTTGAACACATATACGGCAATATACCATTTAAAAACAATTTAAAGGAAAAGCAATACTAATTATTGAAGTGATTTTTAAAATAATTTTATTTACATATATGATGTTTTTTATAACAAGCATGTGTGATATATACAAGAGCTACATATACTGTTGATGTAAATTGAAATGTATGATGAAAACATAATAAAGTCAGTTTACATACAATTATATAATTGACCTTGATCATCTATTCATCATGTGACAGGTCAACTTACACATGGCTAATATCAATGTACACATTTAATTAAGATATACTAGAAAAAGAAGAAATTGCAAGGTTTACTTCCCTTTAGATGCTCACAAAATACATAAAAGTGTGTGTTTTAAATGAAAGTAGGGTAATTAGCTCGCCTAAACACAAAGTGTTCGAGGTGAACTATTTTGATCGACCGGCGTACGTCGTCCGTCCAAATGTTATACTCTGAAACAGAGACCTAAAATAACATTGTTGTTTTGGGTCTCTCTCTGAAGCTACTCTTAAACTGCCAAAACTTAAAAAATCTTTGCGTTCTAAAGTAGTCGAATTATTTTGCAATGATAAATTATGTTCAAATTATTCCGATCCGTTGAAAAATATTAAAATATTGCCGCCAAGGACGGAGCCTGTTTTCCTTATATGTATATATATATATAGTGAAATCTTTAAAAAAAAAATCATCTTGTCCATAAATACTGGCCCAATTTGAAAATAATTTGGTACAAATGTTCCGTGGGTGACCTTCTGCCAATACTGTTCGAATTATTTTGATTCAGAAAACATGGCCACCAGCCGGAGGACATATTTTCCTTATATGTATACACTGTGAAACTTTAAATAATCTTGTACAAACATATAGGCCAACATTTTAAATAATTTGGCACAAAAGTTTATTTGGTGACTCTCTACCAAGATTGTTAAAATTATTACGATCCATTAATAAATATGACCACAATGGGGTGTTGCTTGTTTTCCTTAGGACCATGATGGTCCTCTTGTTTTATAATTTTGATATTTGATATCAATACGATTACTAATAGTTGTGTCATTCTGAAATGCTCCATTCCTTTAACCCGTTCCGATATGCAGACACATCTACAGCAATTTCTCCATTTGGAAAGTGATAATCGGGGTCTACACCGTTTGTAAGGTAGCTTCTAGAATGTCCAGGGACTTGGCCCTTTCACGGTTTCGTGCTTCTTTTATCAACTTCTACAAACTTATACACCAATATCAGCCATCGTGTTGTCTGATCCTGGTCGATACAATCCATCATCTTTTATTTTTTATCAACGAAAATCACCACTTTGCGTTGAAACTTACTGGCAATTGGTTATGTGAGTTGGAACAGCAGGATTCCTTTTCCATTTTTACGTTTTTCAGCAGGCGTTTTAAAACATTGTGGCAAATGGAAAAGATGTTCATTTTTAGCATGTTCAACCTTTGATACAATGTCTCAAGTTTATTCAATAATAATAATTTTATTTGTATAGATCTTCCCTGTTTTGTCTAGATATGCAGAAGTTTTATGCAGACGACTTTTGTCGCATTATTTACGTCATCTTCAATGTTATATTTCCATTGCCTTACTTTTTCACCAGAACTTTTGTCAAGATGTACGATTCTGAATAACTATATATCAGATAAGCGGTTAGATAACGTACATTAGTTTAAACTTGGCCCACATTCAACAAATCTGTAAGCAAAACTATCGTAAGTCCCTGCAAATGAAAGTGAAATATTGAATGGAGTTGAAAACATTGTGACAAAATGCTCAATATGAGCTATTTCTCATTTTGCCAAAGTGACCTGGATGTGGTAATGGTTTATTTCACAATCGGTTAACATGCCCTGCGAATAATGTTCCTGTATGTTGGTCTCTTTTTGTCTCACAAAGATAATACAGAACTTGTACGTAACGCTGCAAACACGGACAAAGTAAACATTGTACACAAGTCCATGGCACTGGTCAATCTTGATTGTCCATTGATAGGTGTCGTATTTCTATGACTGTCTGTTTTATGACTGGTTATCGATGTTAACAGATGGCTATATGTCTGTTGATCGTTGTCAACGGTTGTTGCTGTCTTTCGATAAGTGGCGACATTATCATGTGTCGGTGTGAGTTTTTCAATAGTTTCGCTGGGAATATAATCGTCCATACAGGGTTTCCCTACAAGTAAAGACAAACAAACAAAATGTAAACTGAATATAGCAAATCAACTCGATTGACCAAAGAACATTTAAAAACATTGTCGGAATTTATAGAGATTACTCAAAAGAAGAAATGTTCCCTTTCTCCTTGCATTTTTTCCCAACTCGGTCTAAAAACATCACCTTGCTATTATGAGGCCAGTGTTTTGAGCCTTATCTTTTCACACAAACATATTCGTCACACATGTGAGGAATACGTGCGAATAACTCGCACTTTCTATGAAGAATACGTGCGCATATGTCCAAATTCGCAAATGTGACATTTTGAGGTTACGAACGTATAAAAATTCATCCAGGGGGATGGTTGGGCGTGCACGTATATGAATGAGAGGTCAAAATGACATGTGATAGTCTGACTTGATAGACTTTGTATTAAAATGAGCAGTCAATTCGTTATACACCACGGGCGGTACGCTTTGTACGCTCGTATAGTGTTGAGGACATGTCGAGAATCGGAGAGGTTATTTTTCTTAAATGAATTTGATTTGTGGAAATTGGAATTTTATTCTAATAGTCATGCATTATCATAAAAACTATGACTCAACTCCATGCTTGAGAGTAATTGCTCATAGTTAAACATATTTGGGATAGTCTACTTCCCGAATACTTATCATGACCGTAAGTCATAATACTACATGTTTCACCATATCGAGAGCTTGGCGTGAAACGGTTGTAACTAAAATTGGTAATTTTTACAAAGGTTAATCACTTCGCCATAAAGTCTTTATAAGCGTTAAATCATTTTGTCTTGGTAAACAATGAACATTTAGGTGCCATTGCTCATTCTGAGCAATGGCATCTAAATTTGCATTGTTTACAAAAGGGTCAAAATTGGCCCTAAACCAGGGTTTATAAAATAGGTTTTTAGGTACAACTGTCTCACGCCAAGCCCTCGATATGCAAGTCTAGGAAAATAATTACATCAAATCATTTTGAAGAACAAAGTTCATTCATTCAAATCCAGTCAGAATGCACAGTTAAAAATGGGGGTGAATTTAACAAAGAATAGAGTTCAACCAGTTCTTATAGTTCGGAGTTTAAAACATGAGTGCCGGGTTCTAACCGTCCACTCAGTTGTGTAATACATGACCAACATCAAATTGATCCATGTTCATCAGGTTGAAAGTGCACAATAGGGGGACCGCATATGGGACGGGGTTTCACACCTAGTTCGATTCCCATTCGTCATTTATGCACAGGTAAACGTCTGGCCATTTACGTCATTGTCCGGGACCATAGCCTGGGATGGCCAGATCAACACCAATGTAATGGACTTTCAATTACCAGCAATAACGGCGTTGTTACTAAGTACAGGTTACGGACTGTCTCGGCCACCGCATGCAGCAGCCGGAGTATCCCTTACCTCAAACTGTAATAACACTCCATGTTATAAATGTGTATGTACATGTTATACTAGAAAGTAACGTTTTAATACGTCGAAACAGAGGAATCGGCAAGTACTGAAATACAGTCATCTTTTCTGCTTGTCGCACTGACTTTTGTCAAACGTCGGAAAGAATGATGGCCGAGCTGGAAATCGAAGTCCAGGAATAACATTCCGTGGCGCTACCTACTGAGCAACCGTTGCTCGGCATAACAGACATGATATACTATCCAATTGAGCCCCCGTGAATTACATTCATTCGGAGTAAACGCTATTCGTAATTCCGTCGTTTAACCCTTTCCTAAATACAACACATCTGCAGCAGACGACTTTGAAAACATCTAGGTTTAACAGTTAAATACAGTTGAACACATACTGGTAAAGGAGAAGTTGCTCATAAAGTCGTCTGCTGCAGATGCGTCTGTGGGTGGGAGTGAGTTAATATTAGAATAGCGTCATTAAGATGGAGGGTTAATATTCGCGTTGCCTACTTTTGTAAAAGGTCGAGTGTAGTTTGGATGGACATGCGAGGGCGTTTGAATAAATTCACACTTGAAGATAAATTTTCAAGCGACTATAGCGGACCAATTTTGAAATTATTGTGACAAAAGGTGCAATTTCTCGCTTTTTACTCAATGTTTTCAAAAAGAATATTAATAACAACACCTTCATTTATAAGATACTTTTATGTACATGCAAAGACGTTTTCAAAGTCGTCTGCTTCAGATTTGTTCTATACGGGAAACGGTTAACAACAAGTAAGCGTTTACCTGCTTCACATCTGCATTCTTTACCGATCCATTCCGGAGTACATATGCATCTGTAGTCTCCAATCTCATTCACACATGTTCCGCCATTGTAACATGGGAAAGGCAAAGCTATTTGGGGAAAAGGAAAACAGGTTTAAACAGTATTGAATTTAAGAGACGTCTGTAAATTATTTGAGTGGAAAGAGCATCCGCCTCGAGAGCAGGATTCGACCACTAGTCGTGTCATGTCATACACAATAATCAAATAATGTTAATAGTGGATTCACTCCCTTGTGCTCAGGGATAGAGTATTACGACTGATGCGCTGGATAAGCACACATACATTAATTTACCACCACCCGTCTGGGCGGTAGATGTCGAGTGGATAAGCATACACACAGTAATTTACCACCACCAGTCTGGGAACTGTCGAGTGGATAAGCATACACACAGTAATTTACCACCACCAGTCTGGGCGGTAACTGTCGAGTGTATAAGTATACACACAGTAATTTATTACCACCACTCTGGGCGGTAACTGTCGAGTGTATAAGCATACACACAGTAATTTACCACCACCAGTCTGGGCGGTAACTGTCGAGTGTATAAGTATACACACAGTAATTTACCACCACCAGTCCGGGCGGTAACTGTCGAGTGGATAAGCAAACACATAGTAATTTACCACCACCAGTACGGGTGGTATCTGTCAAGTGGATTATTATACACACAGTTATTTATCATCACCAGTCCAGGCGGTAATTGTCGAGTGGATAAGCACACACACATTAATTTACCACCACCAGTCTGGGCGGTAATTGTCGAGTGGATCAGTATACACAGAGTAGTTTACCACCACCAGTCCAGGCGGTAATTGTCGAGTGGATAAGTATACAGACAGTAATTTATCATCACCAGTCCAGGCGGTAATTGTCAGTGGATAAGTATACACACGGTTATTTACCACCACCAGTCCGGGTGGTAACTGTCGAGTGGATAAGTATACACACAGTAAGTTACCACCACCAGTCCAGGCGGTAATTGTCGAGTGGATAAGTATACAGACAGTAATTTACCACCACCAGTCCGGGCGGTCATTGTCGAGTGGATAAGTATACAGACAGTAATTTACCACCACCAGTCCAGGCGGTAACTGTCGTGTGGATAAGTATACAGACAGTAATTTACCACCACAAGTACAGGCGGTTACTGTCGAGTGTCCTTGGGCGGCAAGGTAAATTACCTAGCATAGTACCAGGAGTCATAAACAAGTAAACTGTCGTGATATAACTGAAATTATGTTGAAAACGGCATAAAGCTCCAATATAAAAAGACTCACTTTTTAAAAGTTTGAATTCATTTCTCTCTTATGTTTCAAAGGTTTCCAAAAACTAGAAAGAATTGGACACCTTTGCAACAGACGGCATTTGAAAGAAGTGTTGGCAAAAGACGAGGAATTGCTCAACTCGAGCAACTTCTTTTATTCCCAAAATGTTTACAAATATGAATCAAAATTAGATATAATATGAGCCATTCCACAGAAAATCAACATTATGGACTCAGCCTAATGTATCGACCCCGATCAGCCTGCGCAGTCCGTGCAGGCTAATCCGGGCCGACACATTCCATCAGGGGAAGGGGTATAGAGTAATGATTCCTGAAACAGAAAATCCACAGGATGCGAAAGATGACTGTACGGATTAGCTGCGCGGCATGCTTAGACTGATCCAGGTAGATATTTTACGCAGAGTCCGCAATGTTGGTTTTCTCTTGGGACGGCTTAATTATCAATAACTTAACACATGTCATGTTAGTGTACTTATAATAATCTTCTATTTTCTCTTTTTATTTAGTAACTGGATGTTCACTTTTCTTGGTTTTCATTTTTTCATTCTAACGTTTTTATAAGCAGCCGGCGATGAAAATATTTCAGGTGAACGATTGATTAACCATGTCCTATATGCAACACGTATACAGCAACATATCGAAACTACATACAAATGAAAGTAAATGCCCTCTTATTTAAATGATTAGTTAAACAATGTGCCAAAAAGGAACAAACTGGTATATATGTTTACGGTTGTCAGAGAATGATAATGGCGCGTGTTTGTTTATGTTTATAACATGCAAACAGGGCGACCAACAGCGAAGGCCTTGCTACTATTTTGAGAGAAAATGTCAAGTGAAGCCATAAACCTAACACGGAAATTTAACGCATTTATATGCAAATAATTGTCAGTGTCTTGTCATAACAAGTTTGTTTATACACCATAAGTGATGATTGCAAACGTCTAATGCCATACGATTGTCATCAACATTGGAGATATACATATCAACATTGTAATCACTGTCAAAACTGAACTGATCTGCGATTGCGTAATTTTTTATCTTGCACGTAGTCCAATTTTGCAAGGAAAATAACGGTCAAAATGAAAATTGTGTGCATCCCAAAAATAAACAATAAAAACTAGAAGTTTGAGGTCAGCCAGGCTTGAAATTAAAACCCGATAAGAACAAAATAGGAAGACGTCAATATTCTCCTGCAATAGATCGCACATTCAATTATTTACAAGATTCCATAATATTTCACTGACTCATGACGACCAGAGTCTACCAATATCCGACAGTATCCGACAGTACCCGACAGTATCCGGACAGTATCCGACAGTATCCGGACAGTATCTGACAGTATCCGACAGTATCCGACATGAACATTCCTAGCTGAATCGTCACTTCTCTTAACCCTTTCCCCCATACGACAATTCTGCAGCAGACGACTTTGAACATATTTTGTAAAAAAGTAGAAAATCTCTATAATTGAATGGATAACACGTTTAAAAGTGGAAAACATTGTGACGAAAGGAGAAATTGCTAGTTTTTAGCAATTTCTTATTTTGTCAGTATGTTTTCAAAAAGCTGTCTGCTAAAAGTGAAACATTGTGACAAAAGGAGAAATTACACGTTTTGTGCAATTTCTTCTTTTGTCACTATGTTTTCAAATAGCCGTCTGCTGCAGAGGCGTCAGAAAGCGTCTATATGAGGGAAAGGGTTAATTATCAAAATGCCTAATTTGCTGCGTCGCGTCTCATTTATGAACTTACCGACACACTCATTAATGTCTATATCACAATCCATTCCATCCCAGCCCGCCAAACAACTCATGCAGTGGGCCTCCCCCGTCTCCCCTTGACAATAAACATTGGGGTTGCAGGGGCCATAACATATTTTCCCCTCCGGACAGTCGTCTGTTTGGGGACACGGATCGTCCAAAGTACAATTTTCCCCTGTAATTAAAGTTGTTCGAAGTTTTATCAATATCCAATTAGACAACAACATCAACATTTAAACTCGTTCACGAGTTAGAATACAATGTTTGTGACGGCTACACATAATTTTCCTTTGGGTGTATTTTGAACCCTTTCCCATATACATGTACAGACATTTTCTGACGGCTCTGCAGCAGACGACGTTTGATAAAAAGTGTGGCAATAAGAGAAATGAAAAAGCAATAATTTCATCTATGTAGATTTTCTTTATTTTCGCCTATATGCTGGAGATTTGGTGTATGTGGAAAATGGTTACGTCGTTATTGATAAAGGGATTTTTATTTTATAAGACATATATCATTTGACCATTTACATTGGAGTGATCATTGTATAGCGCCATACTATACATAATATGGTACCAGGCATACTATCGTAAATAAATACATCTTGCTATTTCACCTTCTCGTAAATTAGCAAATGATCCGTCCCGCGAGAAAACCAACATTGTTGACGTAAAGTATCAACCCGGATCAGCCTCAGCATGCCGCGAATGCTTACCCGGATAGACACTTTTCGCCTCCTGTGGATTTTCTGTTTCAGGAATCATTTCTCTATACCTCTATCCCCCTGAGACGGAATGCGCAGGCTAATCTGGGTCGATACATTAGGCAGAGGCCATATAGTTGGTTTTCACGCGGGACCACAAACTGGTTCTCTCTATAGCCTTTTGCTTGCTATTCCATTTCCAAAGGGCGCCACCATTAGAAGTGCATGCTCGACACAATAATGTTATGGTAGGGGCAGGTAATTCAAGATTGAAATCTACATATTTACAAAATCTCTGAACGCGTTCGAGCTGAATAGTTAGGATGATTAAATAAGTCGTGTATGTCAAACTGTAACGTGCTCTAGGAACAACAACCATAGAGTAGTTGCGACCAATGACGATCCATGTCATTTAAACTCAGGTCCAGATATGGAGGGGTTTGCAGCTCTTTTTCCCCATAATATCTCTCTTATTATTCAACCAAACCCTATGTTGTAGGTACTCAAAAGAATTGTCTCACTGGGTTAGCGGATAAAATCAGGATTTTAGAACAAGCAATTCTCTCCTTTTCTAGAGCTCTGTCTCAATCTTCGTAGATTCATTTTGCATTGTTCACCAAGTAGTCCCAGAAGGTTAAAAACAAGTTCTGACAAGCATTGTACAATTGGATAAATGTACATGGGTGCACATACCCGTATTTACCAGGGGCGTAGCTCCCTTTTGGCACTGTAGGCACGTGCCTACACATTTTTTTCTAAAAATGCCCCCCTAAATGCAGCTGCGGCGATACACATCTGCGTAATGTATCGACCAGATCAGCCTGCGCTGTCCGCGCAGACTGATCCGGCCGACACATTCCGTCTAAGGGGGGATAGATAGTGTAGTGATTCCTGAAACAGAAAATCCACAGGAGGCGAAAAGTGTATATCCGGGTACGCCTTTGTGACATTATTGCCAAGCTACGCCCCTGTTTACATTCAATTCTAATAAATACACTAGAATTGGTTTTACCTATACACTAGAGTTGGTTTTTCCTAGAAGTCGACGCAAATTCTTATGATGAATTGACTCCTTTTCATTAATGAGCTGTTTGTTTTTCCTTTGCATTCAGAGATATATGTATAAACAAAATTTGAATACCATTTGGAAGAAAAAAAGAGTTGAAACCAATTAAAGGTTATTCTTTGTTGTGAGCAAAACTTACCTGTTTTTCCAGGCGGACATGCGCAGTAATTGTGTGAGTCTGGTCCAGTTTCACTGTCGAGACATATTGCTGTTGGGGCACACTCGGGATTACATTTCGGGGTTGGTGGCGGGTTCGACACGACATACTGAATCATTCCAATCAGCACTGCAAACAAGAAAACGATAAGACGTCAGTTATTAATTAATCTTAACACACAAAAACAAACCAGCATTATGAATTATACAATAATTGAGCAATGTGATGAAAATGTAAATTACTCAACATAAGCGACCATTGCAGATTATGCACGGTTCGTCAATTTCTGACAGAAGTATTCAAAAAACCTTCTGACAACTTGGATCACATAACATGGATGTACAGACATACTTTTATCAACACTTGACATAAATAAGTTAAGTTTTGTTCTGAAGCATGGACTAATTGAACTTTAAGGAGCTGCAACTATACATCTATACATTATCTACTGGCAACCTAACACACATCTTTCCCAAGCAACTGAAGATCTTCCTATAGATTCGAATGTCTTGGACCCTTAATGTTATTCGCTGATGATTGTCCAGAGTCAGTCTTCTTCTACCAAAGAACTTATGGGTACCATGTTGTATAGAATACGAGAAGCACAGGATACCAGTAGGTATAACTCGACAACATTAACCTGTATTGACATTTGTGCAAATATGTATGTCTGTATCGTTATGACCACCGTTTCATGCCATGCAAAGTGTGGTATCATTAATCACTCCCTCTATGTTTACCCTTTCCCTCATACAACAATTCTGCAGCAGACGACTTTGAACGTATTTTGTCAAAACATAGAAAATCTCCATAACTGAATGGATAATCTATGACTAAAAGTGGAAAACATTGTGGCAAAAGGAGAAATTGCACGTTTTGTGCAATTTCTTCTTTTGTCACTATGTTTTCAAAAAGCCGTCTGCTGCAGAGGCGTCTGAAAGCGTTTATATGAGGGAAAGGGTTAACGTGAAACAAATCACAACTTTGAGATCGGGTCAATATTGCAAGGCTTACCAGGACAGACACTTTCAGGAATCATTAATCTATCCCCCTGAGACAGAATGTGTCGGTCCGGATCATCAGTCTGCGAGGATTGCACAGGCTGATCTGGATCGATACATTACGCAGAGGCCTTAATGTTGATTTTCTCGCAGTACGTCTCAAATATACAATTGATTTACGTAAACTCGACAGTTTTTCGATAAAACTGAAAGACGTCATATGATTGGATAAAAATGGTAATGGTATCATTTTCGGAAATCCAGTTTAACCCTTTTCCTTTTGAAAATGAAGCAGACGATCTAAAAAAAAACCTGCTGGCAAAATAATGGAAAACCTCAAAAAATAATGTATAATTATCAAATGGTCTTGGAAACAGCATGCCTAAGTTTGATTAAGGAAGATTTTGTTAAATATGAGCATTTTTTCCTATTGCTACAAGGGTTTCTTTTTTAATTTCGTCTGCTGCAGATGCGTCAAAAGACCCATAACAAGTCAATAAGCGCTGTCTTTTAGTATGTGCGTCCAGATAAGTTGCACAGAAGAATATACACCGCAAAAGAATTCATTGTCCACCTATATTAGAAGAACCAGTATGAACCGTTCCACGAAAAAAACAACATTATTGAAAAATCCACAGGAGGCGAAAAGTGTCTGCCCGGATTAGCCTGCGCGGCATGCTTAGGCTGATCCGGGTCGATACTTTACGCAGAGTCCACGCTGTTGGCTTTCTCATATATGTTTCGGTCCAAGGCCTAGTTATGTCATGTACAAACTTGGTCTCGGTAGAACCACACTACTGATTCGACTAACAACTATGAGACATTCTACATAATATTGAAAATGGTTCAACCATATCCAATTTGCAGACACATTTTTAACCATCTAAGTAGACGACTTTTGAAAACATTGTGAGAAAAGAAGAAATTGCTCATTTTGAGCAATATCTCCTTTTTCCACAGTATTTTTAAACTCTATGAAAAGATAATACTTTCGTTTAAATACTTTAGCACTATAGTTTTGCCGACAATGTTACTGCTGCAGATTTGTTGTATGTGGGAAGTGTTCATGGTGTTTATAAAGATATATTTACACATCAAATAAGTCTAAAACCGCTGGATGAAGCAAACTATACCAATGTTCTATATTATTTGCATTGAAATGTGTTCATTACAATGTATTATGTCTATCGTATTTTGTAAACTGCAATTCATTATAGTAGATATATATGTCTGATATATGACATCATAGGACTGCTGAGAGACAACTATTTCGCGATTGTTTTGGAATTCATTTGCTACAGGCTATCTGCGTTTTCATTTAATATTTACCCATTAAACGCATGTACCAACAGACTTCGCTGTCGTCTATATGTAATCCAGTCATAGAACAAATATTCAATATTAACCCTTTCCAACATACAACAAATCAATCTGCAGCAGATGAACATAAACATATCTAAGTAAGGGGATATAAATATCTATAAATGAATATAAACTTGTTGAAAACATTGTGGTAAAAGTAGAAATTGCACACAATGAGAAATTTCCCATTTAGCACAAATGTTCCATAATTCGTTTGATGCGTATGTCAATATCGTCAGCTAGTGGAAAAGTGGAAAAGAATAAATAATAAAAATCACAAACGCGAAGTGTGGCACGCAACTTGTATCACACCGATTGTGGAATATGTTCATGTGATTTCATTTTCAACGACGCGATGTCTTCAAAACAGTGCCACAGTGCAACCAGCGAATAGCAGGATCAGTGTGCGTGTGCATTCAGGCTTTTATCTGTTGGCAATCTTGTCATACAATCAACTTGGAAGTCCCTTGGGAATGTTAATGACATAAACCCGATTATTCGCATTTACAATTTGATCGTTCTTTCAAAATGTCCTAATGCTAGCTTACGTGTCTTGTGACTCGGTCGGTTATATATAAACCCTGCCCTTGCATGCTCTTGGTTAAATACACGCCCTGTGTTCAATAAAATGCTATGTAAATCAAACGGTAGCGAATCCACGAATCAAATTAGCCTACATATTCTTCACCCGCTGGATAGAACCGTAACAAAACGTTAGCTTCCAAACTGCTACACTGAACGCAATTTGCTATTTTGAACGATTGTAGTTAAAAAGGTCACCGTTCAAATCACATACACTTTCACCTGATTCAATTAACCCTTTCCCACATACAACAAATCTGCAGCAGACGACTTGTGTAAACATCTAGATTAAACTATATGATATCTCTATAAATGAAAGTTTAATCATTGAATAGAGCTGAAAACATTGTGTCAAAGGAGACATTGCTCGTGATGAGCAATTTCTTATTTTGTCATAATGTTTTCAAAATCCGTTTGCTGTAGAGGCGTCAGAAAGCGTCTGTATGTGATAAAGCGTTAAACATATGACCAATGCTCATGAGCGTATATAACTTGTGTTGCTACGATTCTAATGTATCGGCAAAAGTTATTAGTAGAGTTACGGATGTTGATTCGCTTACTTAATGATTTACGCACTTGACTTTCACTCCAAATGTGTGACTTTCAAACCCTGGTCATTGCAATGAACATTTCTGAGATTATTTTAAGTGTCTTCCACTGAACTAGATGTGCTATACATTGTATTCTCAGCTCAATGCACGTAATTACTATTAACCACGTTAAAGGACTAGGCAGTTCTATCGTGGAGAGTTGTATGATGTCGTAACCAGACTCAGTTGCATCTCCGTCTTCCTAAATGTTCTGCACCTATCGGAAACCTGATCATTATATAAGACAGGCGTGTCATGTACTCGTAAAAGTGAATAAATCAATAATGCAGGCGAACAATCAAGGCTCGTGCGAAACTGTTTGTTTTCACGTGCTTGTCTGAGTCTTCTTTGTTCGCACACACAAACAATATACGTTTTCTCATGTGACGAACCAGTCATACTTACATATTTCCATGGGAAATTGTACAATTCGGCCTTTCTGAACACTGTATGTTTTGCTCAGTCTGTATTTCTACACCGTCATATTGCAGGCTGATCAGGATCTACATTGTTTACAAAAACCACTTGCACTCTTTTTTCAAAAATATAGCTCGCTTTTGGAAGTGGTATACAACAATTGAAAGAACAAATATTAGTAGGTCATTTAGACGGATTGCAAGGCATCAACACCCACATAAAAACTGTGTAAAACAGTTTGATATATGTGAATGTCAACAATGCACACGTTGCATTCGACCCAATTGGATCGGGACGAGGTTATTAGATTAACGTTAGCATAGCCCTTTCCCTCATACAGCAATTCTGCAACAGACGACTTTGAACGTATTTTGTCAAAACATAGAAAGCTCCATAATTGAATGGATAACCTATGACAAAAAGTGGAAAACATTGTGGCAAAAGGAGAAATTGCACGTTTTGTGCAATTTCTTCTTTTGTCACTATGTTTTCAAAAAGCTGTCTGCTGCAGAGGCGTCAGAAAGCGTCTATATGAGGGAAAGGGATAGAGTAATATCCAACACTTTGTAATTCGTCTTTGACGAAATGCAATTTTTCAATTTGACGTTGGTTAACGCTATTTTCATTTCTTGCTTTACTTCAGGTTTTCGCCTTTCTCTACAATATTTCAGTTATATAACAGAACACATATTCATGAACTCTGCGTGATATAGCAGTACTATGCTAAGGGCAGTTCACCGTGACCGCCTGAAGCTGGGATCGATCCAGGGAAGTCTCCCGTTTATCAGGCGTTATCAAAACTTTTCAGTATCCTGATCCCGTGCTGAGGCCATGTTACATTTGAGCCGTTCCGCGAGAAAACCAACATAATGGCCTCTGCGTAATGTATCGACCCAAATCAGTCCGCGCAGGCTAATCTGGGCCGACACATTCCGTAACAGGGGGATAGATATATAGAGTAATGAATCCTGAAACAGAAAATCCACAGGAGGCGAAAAGTGTCTCTCCGAATAAGCCTGCGTGGCATGCTAAGGCTGATCCGGGTCGGTACTTTACCGAGAGTTCACAATGTTGGTTTTCTCACACGGGACGGCTCTTTTCGTTATGACAATGGATTGTCATTCGGCGGATACACAGTATTTAGTCTATAGGCCGACGTTTCTGTCATCGATATAGCATTCATTTTAATTTCAGCGATGCCCCATATTGTAACAAGTCGTCTGCTTTAAAGTCAAAATATGACGCATGCTTAAATGCTGAGCCCGGAGAAAAATACTGTTTATGCAAGCAAAAAGAGAAAGTTGATGCAAGGGATTAATGTCGCCGGAAAAGACTGTATTAATTTATTTTTAACACATATATTCTTGACTTTCATTAGTCTAAACATACGCATAATGTTTTTATTAAGGACTAGTTCCAGGATTTTTGAAATTTCACATACAAAGGATTTCTTTTGGTCAGAATTGTATTTGTCAATAAAACCACAACAAATACAGTTTTGGATTTAGATATATATGCAATAAAAAGCTATTTAACCCTTTCCATGTTTAATGCAACATTAAACCTTTTAACATTTAAAACATTGAGAAAACGGTTACATTGCTAAAGACATTAACTTTCTCCTTTTTTCACAAATGTTTAAATTTATCCTTATATGTTTAAAACGTAGTCCACACTTGAAATACTATATCAGTTAAATTGTTTATTTAAATCATTGATGCATACAATATATGTATGGCGCAAGAGAAATGCCAGTTACGAGTCTCATTACCATTTAAAAAGTATTAAATTATTTGGGTGCGAAAGAACCGATTTTCTTTATTTCTAAAATTATTCCAATACACCAAATAAATTCCGTCTTTTTTTCACTATAAATCGACGAGTTTCAGTCCTCAATAAGCGTTTCTCATGTAGAACACTATATATCATTTAAAACAGTTACCTTTAAGATTTAAAACAATCCAAAGGAAATGGGGGGTCATGCATTATGCAAGAAAGAACTCACATGGCGTAAACGGTTACCGTCATTTTGGACCAAATCGGGCCCGGACAAAACCATTGTTTAGCATTCTCTACTTTCACTTTCAAACAAGTTCAAAATACTAAAAGTGATAAAATCAATCATTTCCAGTGCATCCTATTCACATTTACAATAAATTTAAACTCAATGTCATATATTCAATACATTATGGTGATGGTATACATGTACACTCATTTCTACGCCAACAACGGTTTTTTAGGGACTACATGTATTTGGCTGTAGATCAGCACGACAACGGATGTATTAACGTAATTTGACCTTATCAGATTTTGTTCTTTTTTTAATTATCACCTATATTTTAATCATTTTAGTGTGTAATATTAGGTGTTTGAGCATCTTTCGAAATGTTCACCTCGTGTCAAGATCGAGTCGTTGTGACATCGAAGAAAGTGAATAAAAAAATAAGGCAAAGCTCTAGTGCATGTTTTATTCCTCTGAAAGCATTCTAGTTTGTCTTTTATGTGAATAATATATTGTGTGTTAAATGAAATGATTTAAAATCAAAAGTCTTCCTACGTTAATTTAAAAAGAAAGGATTTCTAACTAGCCAATCGGAGAGCAAGCTGATACCACACCCTTTTGTTTGGTACTAACGAAACAGGAATGTAGGAAATGTAAATCAGAAAATGAAATAACTTTTAATTTTAATAAATATGATTAATATCTGATTGATTTTGATATACTATTAAAATATATACACTATAGAATATATATATAAACCAGTTTAGGTAAAGATTGACCATGTATGAGCTATTTTATAACGATTTAATTATTCGCTATATACTTCCCATTCGAGAAATGTAAGATTTCAAAGCGAAATGTAATATTAAAACACAAATATCTTAAGCTGCTTTATGTAAAATTTTGTAGACAATTATGAAGAATTAATGGTTTTAGACTGCATTTTATATATATCCTACTCGAGAAATGTAAAATGAAAGGACACAAACAAAAAAATGACAGCATATTGTTACATATGTACATGAAACAGTGTAAAATGAGGATGTGCACTGCCATCCATGATGGACTCATCGGCATGTGCACAACCAACACATAGATCACAAAGACGTACATTTTAATAAAATCTTGCTTTACAATGAACAATACATCATTTGTCGATTAGCTACACGATAATTCACAGATATTGTCCACGTATATAATGTAGAATGTTGGAAAGGGTGAATAATTATATTACGTAAATGTCACTCCTCAAGTGATAAGTGTGCCCCGTTGATGTACCAATAAATTTATCCTTTCAAACATGCACACGACTGACTGACGATTGTACAGCAGACGACCTTTAGAAAAGCTGTTTATAGCGAGATTCCATATGTTTAAACATACATGTATATGCTTATAACAACTATATGTTTATAGTATAACAGTACTACTAACATTGAATTATTTGTATCACTTACATTTCGCATTGAAAATTTACATTTCCAAGGGTTAGTGTATTGAACAATCCTGCATTTCCCAATCGGGGCGTATACATGAACGTTTTAAAACAGCTATTACAAAGTAAATTTAAACCAAGACTAAGACACATATTCTATGTGGCATATTTTTTAAATATTATAAACAAACAAACAAACAATATATATAGTTATATTCATTGATTAATTTCATATTTTGTATTACATTTATTTATATTTCTCGAGTGGTCAAATTAACCCAAAACTCGTATGTATATATATATATATTGCATACATTTTAATAACATTTTTTATTAGTAGACAAGAAACAGTCCATACATTTTACTATTTAAGACATTTATGCAAACACGTTTTATGCGAACTACACAAATCAAGAAATGTCTTTTAATTTGAAAAGAACGTTCAGAACAACTACTTAAAAGAGAAAATGGCATTATTTAATGCTGATATTGTAATGACACTTTAGCATTAGCGTCTGCTTCATGTCTGACCGGGGACGAATACATGATCCCGAGTAGCTTGAAATAAAATGAAATACGAGGTTAATCAAACACAAACTATAAGCTTAAAAACATGAATTTATTTTCAAATATATCATAACTTAGTGATTTAAACAATCACTACCTAAATATTTTCGAGGCACTTACATTTGTTTTTTTCTAATAACAACTTGTCCTCTCATGTTATTTCTGAAAAGCTTTTAAAAATATAGTCGCGGGCTTCTGCCCGGGGACTAATGACAGCCTTTATCCAAATCACAAAAATCAAAAGTATGGGATATATAAATACATTTCGTAAACATGTCATGTTAGTGGACTTTTAATTTGGACTCTTCTATATTTGGCTAGTGTCTGATTGTTGAACAGGAAGTTGGTGTTATACGCGATTAAATGACAACAAATAATTACGAGTTGAATAAAACTTTGGATGACCAGTTTTCCTGTAAAACTTTTGTTCCACAGCTTAAAATATATTTATAGCCTATACTTATTGATTGATTAATTGAGGTTTAACGCTGTTTTCATAAATTGTTCAGTCATATCACGACGGCCAGTTCACCTGCGTGTGTTTCCTTGCTTCCTGACCAGTACTTCACACAACATACTTTCCAAGCAACTGGCTGGTTTGTCCACATAGATGGTTAGCCCATTGGTGGAAGACGAATGACGCTTTTCACAGTTACTTTCATCAAATTTCGGAAAGTATGATGGCCGAGCAATGGTTCGAACTCACAATCTCTGCATTGACAGCATGCGTCACTTCCGACTGAGCTAGCGCATTGAACAGTCAACCGTGATTTAAGTGATATGGTACTCCTATATTCGAACAATCAACCATTTTACACCTGAAGATGACCTTTGAAAAAAATGAGGTAAAAGAAGTAATTGCTGGGCAAATTCCCCTTTGTCACACCGTTTTCTACTTTATTAAATAACTCATATTTTATTTTCAGTCGTCTGCTGCAGATGTGCTGTATGCTTGAAGGGTTAACTACAAAATGCTTGAACCTGCAAAAGCCTAGCTACACAATATCATCAAAATAATATTAATTTGGTGTGATATTTTTTTAAATCGTGCCGTACTCTGTGAAAAGTAGTCATTGTGCAATCGTGTGGCATGAAACTTCAGATTAATCTGTGAAGGTTGATCTTGCCCTGTACTTTTTATCAGTTAACCATAAAAAGTTGAAATAAAACGCATGGCAAACATTGATAAGCTAATCTCATAATTCTAAGTACCAAGGAAGGGAAGCCATTACTACTCGTTTAAGTTAAAGGTATTTGTAACAAAAAAAAATTCTATAATTTACCTTGGTGTTTTATAGTCGTCTGCAGCACATTGGCCTTATCTGAAAAGGCTTGAACGGCTGTCTACAATTATGTGTTAGTCATAGTCTTCATTGGAATGTCTAATGAATGATGAAATTAAAGATTTAGACAATTTTGCCACACATTTGAAAAAATCTGTGCAGAAAAATGGGAAAGGTTGCTCACTTTTAGCAATTAATTACTCATTTTCGTAAATCAAAGTTCGTCCGCTGCAAATGTGTCAGTTTTTATCTGTATAAAATAGCGTTGACATAATTTGATGCGTTATCATGATGACTTATGAGATCGTCATGGTTACAGATGTTTATTTTGATGATGACATCACACGCTGCAATTAATCACAAACCAGGTCATTAATCCTGTGTGTGGAAAACAATGGATATTTTAAGATGAAATGACATAAAGCCGTCGCCTTTCTGTTCTGTCATTAGTAATAAGGATATTCCTTGAACAACCATTCTTAACTCTTTCAGCGTTGAATTGTTAAAAGTAGACTCTTCTAAGTTCAAAATCGGGCGTCTCTATTTTTCATGCAATAACAGTTTTGGACTATGTTGATAACTAAAAGGCAAACAATGCTGATTTCAAGTGAGACAGCTCGTTATGAGCTGACTCACCTGAATCTGTATTGTTTGCAAAACACCTCAATATTGCCTTAACCCTTTCCCTCATACAGACGCTTTCTGACGCCTCCGCAGCAGACGGCTTTTTGAAAACATAGTGACAAAAGTAGAAATTGCACAAAACGTGCAATTTCTCCTTTTGCCACAATGTTTTCCACTTCTTTACTTCATTACTTCATACTCTACATTCCTCTAGGTTAATCCACCGTACGTAAGATGAAAAATAACTGTTAAAACATATCATTGTGTTTAATAAACAAATGCATTAAAATGAAGAAGTACAATAAAATGATACCCCGAATGTTGTTTGGATATATTGATGCATATGAATATTATAAAGCAAAACGTTAGTTTTTGTAGTTGTAAAATGCGCAATAAAAAGACTGGCATGTGCTTTAAGTAAACTAATATGGTGTTTTGATATCTTCATTGACTAACTAGAGAAATGCGTTGACTGATCTTCATTGACTAACTAGAGAAATGCGTTGACTGATCTGAATCCAGACTGATCACAATTGCCTAACTGTAAGTTTTCGCAGAGAGCCGCTCCGGTGATAACAAATAACCCATACTACTCGAAAACCAACCTTCGGTGATCTGGAACTCATCGACCCAGCTGCACATTTGAACAGATGAGCCGTCCCGCGAGAAAACCAGCATTGGATTTTCTGTTACAGGAATCATTACTCTATCCCCCTATCACGGAATGTGTCGGCCGGATCAGTCTGCGCGGACAGCGCAGGCTGATCTGGTCGATACATTACGCAGATGTCTATCGCCGCAGCCTCCTGTGGATTTTCTGTTACAGGAATCATTACTCTATACCTCTATTTCCCTGAGACGGAATGTGTCGGCTCGGATCAGTCTGCGCAGGCTGATCTTGGTCGATACATTACGCAGAGGCTTTAATGTTGATTTTCTCGCAGGACGGCTCACATGTAGTTAGTCTGTTTTGTGTGCTGCAGAGGCTTCCAGGATGGTTGGAACAGAGCAAAATTAGATCCGCATATCAGACTGCACAGGGGACAGGCTGGTCTTTATCTTAACTGGTTTTTGTTAACACCGGCATATTTTTTTTTTAAATAATCACATCATTGAGAAAACATACATACACTTAAGAATTATAACTTCTATTGACTTCATAGCACATACATGTACTTCTCATTCATATACAATTTACCTGATATGGCATTTTAATATCGTCTGCTTTGAAAGCATGCAATGTTTAACATTTATCCATTTGTAACATATATATAATAAATAATTGAAACGACATTGCTATTTGTAACATTATATATAATTTAAATGACATTGCAATTTGTAACATCATATGCAATTAAATCGCAATTGTCATTACTTTCCGAACTTCCGCATGATAATATGTGTGTTTTGTAAGCTCAAACAGTTGATATACATCCATATATGAGCCGATCCGTGTGAAAACCAACATTATGGCCTCTGCGTAATGTATCGACCCAGATAAGCCTGCGCAGGCTAATCCAGGCCGACACATTCCGTCTCAGGGGGATAGAGGTATAGAGTTATGATTCCTGAAACAGAAAATCCACAAGAGGTAAAAAGTGTATGTCCGGGTTAGCTTGCGCGGCATGCTTATGCTGATCCGGGTCGATACTTAACGCAGAGTCCACAATGTTGGTTTAGTGCAACTCCAGATAAGGATGTGCCATGCGGTTGGGTTTCATGGAACACCGCTAATTAATTCATTTAGATCAACATACTTTACCTGGAAGCAAACAGAAGCGCCAACTGTATGCCTTACACATTATTATGTATTTTTTCAGGCACTTTTCATCAAACTCCTTTGAAAAAAATCTATCTTTTCAGTCACTTTTTTTGTTGTTTAAAAATCCCTTTTCATCCACTTTGTATATGGATACCTTTTTAATGCTATATTAAAGTCACTTTTAATTAAAATCATGAAGAGATATTTTCATCCACTTTGTATATGGATACCTTTTTAATGCTATATTAAAGTCACTTTTAATTAAAATCATCAAGAGATATTTTCAGCCACTTTTTATATGAATACCTTTTGAATGCTATCTTTAAGTCACCTAAATCATCCTAAGATCTTTTCAGACACTTTTTTTTTTATAAAAGTCTTTTAAAACATTTATCTATAAACGCACCAAAACGTCATGTAAATTGCGCCGTATGTCCCGACTCTAAACCTATTAATGAATAAAGCTCGCCGCGCATGTTGTCTTTTACACAGCAGCGCTTGGTCTTGCAACGATGCAACCAACCGCTGTGACACCCTTTATCTTATTTTTAAAGTATGTATTACAAACAAACTATTTTCCGGTTTAAAATATTTTGTATTGCATTCTCACAGAATATCACTGTTAACCCTTTCCCACCTGCAGACGCATTTTGACGAAATAGCAGCAGACGACTTTTGAAAAACATGTGTGGCCAAAGGTGAAATTGCTCATGATGAGCAATTTCTCCTTTGGCCACAATGTTTTCAACTTTATTTAACAATTAACCTATCTTTTATGGACATTTTTCAGGTTTTTGTCACTATGTGTTCGTAGTCGTCTGCTGCATATGAGTTGTATGTGGGAAAGGGTTAATCGTACAGTAATGTCAAAGCAGAAGTATGGTATCATGACATCTAAAATAAGGCAAAAGTAGAATACCAATTTTGAAGAATAACAGTACAGTATTACCCTAACATAGGACTTTAGGAGCAACACTTCCATATTCTCTCATTGGCAGCAGTCAGCCATCTCTGTTCATGGCAGTTATATGGTATAAACTTAGAAAAAAAAATAGATATTAAAAAGAATAATCTTGAGAAAAAGTGTGCCTCACCCACCAAATGGTGGTATCTAGACCAGACCATGTATCCATGCAGTCGCATGGTATCCTTCTCGTTTCACTATATAGTTGTACAAGCATTCTAAATCGTCAATTATTTCAAACCTCCGAATGTCGATTTTCGTATGACGTGGCTACCCTTAGGTGAAAGGAACACTGTCATGTAATTATTATACTGTCACGTATATTGCTGTTCTCGTCCACTCGTCGACTGCCATACACATTAGCGAAGCGGGTCAAGAGAAATGGGAGTGCCAATTCAAAATGTTAAGGCTCAGGTGAGAATGCGCTTTATACATACGCACAATCACTCTCTGCTTTTATTTAATAAGACGTAACGACATTACCTGATCAAACATAAGTAATGTGGTCCCACGTGTTTAACTTGTATTATACTAAGTAGTATCGTCCCACATGTTTTACTAGTATTAAACTTAAAAGTGTGGTCCCACGTGTTTAGCTAGTACTACACTAAGTAGTGTGGTCCCACGTGTTTAACTAGTATTAATCTAAGTAGTGTGGTCCCACGTGTTTTAATAGTATTACACTAAGTAGTGTGGTGCCACTTGTTTTACTAGTATTAATCTAAGTAGTGTGGTCCGACGTGTTTTAATAGTATTACACTAAGTGGTGTGGTCCAACTTGTTTTACTAGTATTACACTAAGTAGTGTGGTCCCACTTGTTTTACTAGTATTAAACTTAATAGTGTGGTCCCACGTGTTTAGCTAGTATTACACTAAGTAGTGTGGTCCCACGTGTTTAACTAGTATTAATCTAAGTAGTGTGGTCCCACGTGTTTTAATAGTATTACACTAAGTAGTGTGGTGCCACTTGTTTTACTAGTATTACACTAAGTAGTGTGGTCCCACTTGTTTTACTAGTATTACACTAAGTGGTGTGGTCCCACTTGTTTTACTAGTATTACACTTAGTAGTGTGGTCCCACTTGTTTTACTAGTATTACACTAAGTAGTGTGGTCCCACTTGTTTTACTAGTATTACACTTAGTAGTGTGGTCATACTTGTTTTAATTGTACTACACTAAGTAGTGTGGTCCCACTTGTTTTACTAGTATTACACTTAGTAGTGTGGTACCACTTGTTTTACTAGAATTACACTAAGTAGTGTGGTCCGACTTGTTTTACTAGAATTACACTAAGTAGTGTGTGTGTGTGGGGGGGGGGGGGGGGGTATAGTCCCACTTGGTTTACTAATATTACACTAGGAAGCGTGGTCTCACTTGTTTTACTAGTATTACACTTAGTAGTGTGGTACCACTTGTTTTACTAGAATTACACTAAGTAGTGTGGTCCGACTTGTTTTACTAGAATTACACTAAGTAGTGTGTGTGTGTGGGGGGGGGGGGGGGGGGGTATAGTCCCACTTGGTTTACTAATATTACACTAGGAAGCGTGGTCTCACTTGTTTTACTAGTATTACACTAAGTAGTGTGGTCCCACTTGTTTTACTAGTATTACACTAAGTGGTGTGGTCCCACTTGTTTTACTAGTATTACACTTAGTAGTGTGGTCCCACTTGTTTTACTAGTATTACACTAAGTAGTGTGGTCCCACTTGTTTTACTAGTATTACACTTAGTAGTGTGGTCATACTTGTTTTAATTGTACTACACTAAGTAGTGTGGTCCCACTTGTTTTACTAGTATTACACTTAGTAGTGTGGTACCACTTCTTTTACTAGAATTACACTAAGTAGTGTGGTCCCACTTGTTTTACTAGTATTACACTTAGTAGTGTGGTCATACTTGTTTTAATTGTACTACACTAAGTAGTGTGGTCCCACTTGTTTTACTAGTATTACACTTAGTAGTGTGGTACCACTTGTTTTACTAGAATTACACTAAGTAGTGTGGTCCGACTTGTTTTACTAGAATTACACTAAGTAGTGTGGGTGTGTGTGGGGGGGGGGGGTATAGTCCCACTTGGTTTACTAATATTACACTAGGAAGCGTGGTCTCACTTGTTTTACTAGTATTACACTAGGTAGTGTGGTCCCACTTGTTTTACTAGTAATACACTAAGTAGTGTGGGGGTATAGTCCCACTTGTTGTACGAGTATTACACTAGGTAGTGTGGTCCCACTTGTTTTACTAGTAATACACCAAGAAGTGTGGTCCCACTTGGTTTACTAGTATTACTCTTAGTAGTGTGCAATCTGACTAAAGTACCCATCTGACAAAATGTAACCTATGCGTAGCGTTAATAGGAGATGATTTTAATGAGATTGAGTAGTGTGGTACCACTTGTTTTACTAGTATTACACTAAGTAGTGTGGTCCCACTTGTTTTACTAGTAATACACTAAGAAGTGTGGCCCACTTGGTTTACTAGTATTACACTTAGTAGTGTGGTACCACTTGTTTTACTAGTATTACACTAGGTAGTGTGGTGCCACTTGTTTTACTAGTATTACACTAAGTAGTGTGGTCCCACTTGTTTTACTAGTTATACACTAAGTAGTGTGGTCCCACTTGTTTTACGAGTATTACATTTAGTAGTGAGGTCCCACTTGTTTTACTAGAATTACACTTAGTAGTGTGGTACCACTTGTTTTACTAGTATTACACTAGGTAGTGTGGTGCCACTTGTTTTACAAGTATTACACTAAGTAGTGTGGTCCCACTTGTTTTACGAGTATTACATTTAGTAGTGAGGTCCCACTTGTTTTACTAGTATTACACTAGGTAGTGTGGTGCAACTTGTTTTACTAGTATTACACTAAGTAGTGTGGTTCCGCTTGTTTTACTAGTTATACACTTAGTAGTGTGGTCCCACTTGTTTTACGAGTATTACATTTAGTAGTGAGGTCCCACTTGTTTTACACTTAGTAGTGTGGTCCCACTTGTTGTACGAGTATTACACAAAGTAGTGAGGTCCCACTTGTTTTACTAGTACTACCATAAGAAGTGTGGTCCCCCTTGTTTAACTAGTATTACACTTAGTAGTGTGTTCCCATTTGTTCTACTATTATTACACTAAGTAGTGCGGTCCCACTAAGTAGTGTCGTTCCACATGTTCTACAAGTATGTCCATAGCGTTGGGTTTTTCATGGAACGGCTCATATTAATTGAGTCACGAAACATGAAAACCGGCCTTTGGAGGCTTTAACATAAATGACGAGTACGACATAATCACTCATTAATCACTAGTTGTTTATTTGACAAACAGTACCGAAAGTATCATCACAACGAAATTAGTTGTAAACAACAAAGAATGTTCACGCGTTTCGCACTGCTACAATTCTGATCATATTAATCTTATTCAACATAGAACAACGCTCGGACTCGGCTTTGTTAACTGCTGTCCCTCAATCAACAAATGTACAGCAGACGAGTTATAGGCAAAACACTGAATCTCTCTTTAAATGAAGGTATAATTTTTTAAAACATTTAACACATTGCGTCAGAAAATGTCTGTATGTGGGAAAGTGTTAACTGGATACCTGATATTGTATTTAAAGTCGTCTGCTTTTAAAACGTCTGTCAGTAGTTGTATTTCTAAACTTCAAACGTTCCCCCCATACAGTTTATTCATTCAGACTATTGTATTCTTGATATATGTTGACTATACATGGGAAATGTTTCTTTTAATTTCATAATGCTCAATATTGATCATAAATATCTTAAAAATTATTTCGTATCTTTTGTTTATATACTCCCGTTTGTGTTATCATACTTCTGCTAAACTGGAAGGAGAATAGACTTCCCGCTCTCCTTCCAAAGCTTGTGTCACACTTAACTTATAACTATAGGCATTAAATGTTAATATTTAAGCACCTATGTGTTTTTTTTTATCTAATAGATCTAGTTAGAGCAGATTTTAAACCGTTTATTGGTAAACAATTAAGAAACTTCAGCTTGTATAACACATTATAGTTGCAATCAATGTTAAGCAAACTGTAAACCAAATGGTTTCAGGACTAAACTTGTCAATTCACGACTTAACCTCACATGCTGAATATTACATAGATCGCAGCATATAAATCGTCTAATCCCTACGTAAAAAATTACCCTTTCCGCTCTTGGTAACCTTTTATTATAGGCTATGATAGCCAGGTGAGCAATATAGGCACATCTTGGCTTTCTTGTTTTAAAAAAAAGGGACATTTGGCCTGCTTGTTCGAAATATTTACATCCTGTCTGTTTGCACACGTTATGTAAATGTACTGAACTACATCTACTTCCTTAAAGTCATGCTTCAAAATCATGCGCGGTGTCTTTGATGCTTTGCAATAGAGTTGAAAACATAATGGCAAGTGGAAAAATTGCTCGTTCTGAGCACTTTCTCATTTTGTCCACAATGCTTTCAAAAGTCGTCTACTGCAGAGGTGTCAGAAAGCGTCTGTATGTGGGAAATGATTAATTACATATAGTACACATACATTGTTGTTGTTGTTTTTGTTATTGTACCTCACTTCAAAATAAAGAGGCTGTCTCGATACTCTAGCAAAACAAAACAGTAAATGAAACATTACATGAGAGTTGACCCAACTTAAATGTTTCCATTAATTGACCCGTTCCACGCGAAAAGAATGAATTATCTAAACCCCCCTCGGGCAACAATCAGCCCAGTCACGTTTCGAAGCTCAAACGGACGGACAGCCACCGCAGTGACTTCATGCTTCACTTTTGGAGATCGGAGGGCATGAACTGTTTTCTTCGAACAGTGTTGGTTATAATCAGACACCACGTTCCAAACATAGCCATTGCTCTGCGGTGTAAATGTGTAGCACGTAATGCAGTAAGACACTTTCCTCAGAAGACAGACGAAACGTTAGTTACAAATGTGTTTGCTGTGCTTTAGGAAAGTCAACAGTATGCTTTGGAGATCAATATATGAGCCGTCCCGCAAGAAAACCAACATAATGGCTACTGCGTAATGTATCGACCCAAATCAGCCTGCGCAGACTGATCCGGGCCGACACATCCGTCTCAGGGGGATAGAGGTATAGAGTAATGATTCCTGAAATAGAAAATCCGCAGGAGGCGACAAGTGTCTGTCCGGGTTAGCCTTCGCGGCATACTTAGTCTGATCCGACTTGATACTTTACGCAGAGTTTATACGGTTGGTTTTCTCGAGGGACGGCTCAAATGTGTTTGCTGTGATATAGGAAAGTCAAAATTATGCTTTGGAAATCAATATATATAATAGGCGATTTCCGCATTCCTGTTGTAAGATATTGGTTTAAACTGCCCACATAAGTCTTTTAAAATCTAGTCATAGTCTCACGGATTTCAATTGTGCTTTTAAGATGATTTTTTACGTTTTCGGTGTTTCAGTGTGAGCGGCGGGAAGCCTAAATATACCCCCGTGGTTTAAGGACCGTATATCTGTTCGCGTTGGGGATCACGATGGGGTTTCCTATGGAAAGACACAATTCCTAGCTTAGAACTGATTAATCTCTCAGAAATTAAAAATATCTGTTCTGTCGGTGAAATTACTGAAATACTGTTGAAAACCATAAATAAAACAAACATATATATATATATATCCGTAGGCTAATCTTCACGGATGTTCAGTATCACCTTGATCTACTGATCGCATGTTGAACTGTCATTATACCACCATATTGACCAGAAAGAACAGGTAGTAATACCGTTCCTTGCTAGCTTGCAGCACTAATATGGGAAACGCCTCTTTCCATGTATTACACCAAGCATGCAGGTCTTTGGAAGAGGATAACCTTAAAAGTTCAACAACAAGCCGATTTGACATTGAATTTAATCATCCGTGGGATAAAATTACAATTGACGTTAACAATTCCAAAACAGCCTGGTGTACTTTTTAAAATGTTAGCGTATAAATAAACAGTAGCCCACGCACACTAATATGGTCATACTTGACAATGTTTTCTTTTAAAAAAGTCATTGTATCTTTCCAACAACTGACTTAAGTCATTCGTCTTCCACTAATGGGATAAACGTATACGCTGGAACGTAGAAAGTTACCTGGAAATAATGTTGTGAGAAATTCAGCTGCGAGGAAACCAGGAAACACAATTTGAAACACTGGTGAAAACGGTGTTAAAGCCCAATCCGCTTAAAAGCGTTCAAATAAGTTTAACGTTAGCCTAGCTGCCTACGATTAGAAAACTGAAGCTGCTAACACTTTCCCTCATATAGACGCTTTCTGACGCCTCTGCAGCAGACGGGTTTTCCACTTTTTGTCATAGGTTATCCATTCAGTTATGGAGATAGTTATGTTTTGACAAAATATGTTCAAAGTCGTCAGCTGCAGAATTGTCATATGAGGGAAAGGGTTAAAACGACGTAAATGTGTTGTTTGATAGGCTATCGTAAGTTAAAGGTGCTGATCTCCATATGGTTCCCAAATCGTGATTTCGGATACTTATTCAAATTCATTCTAATGTTGTCAATATATATGCAACGGAAAGCTATAAAAGTCGTAGATGTCCACTATTTCATTCCTTTATAGTAAAAAAAGCAGTTCTGTCTACTTGAAATATTTAAAATGTGCTACTGGAAATTTGTTTAAAGGTTTTTTTTAAGTGTATAAAACTTGTTGAATTTACTGAAAACAACGGCTCTTTTTCTAGTGCTTTATTGACTTTCAAATACATTCTGTATATATATATTGTGAAAAATTAAATGACCACTGACAGACGAATACATCATTCGAACCGCTACCCTCGACAGTAAATAGACTTACTAGCAGGGTAGTGAAAACGAACCTAGGGCTTGGCAAATTCCTTTTTAACGGTAGATACATATCGTAATTATTAATCCTTTCCAACATACAAACAACCCTGCAGCAGATCACTTTGCATATCTTGGTAAACGTCTGGAAAATCGTTGTAAATGAAAGCATAATGATTCAATAGTGTTTAAAACATTGTGAAAAGGGAGAAATTTCTCATTTTGCAACTATTTTGTCAAAAGTTGTCTGCTGCAGATGCGCCAAAAGGCGTCTGCAAGTGGTAACAGATTAATGTTTTATCGTGCACGATTTAGTATATCACCTGGTGTATTATTCCACAATAGATATTGTCTTGTACATCTGTACATTAAAAAGGAAGATAATCTCTCTATCTGTAAATCATATCTTCATTGAAAATGAGGTATTTCTGGCAATTTTCATGGTGGAGTGCCCTTGGGCAAGGCACATTTTCTAGCCTAGTACTGCTTTGTTAACCGGGGATCATGAATAAGTGAACTGTCCCCGTGATATAACTGAAATAATGTTAAAAGCGGTTTAAAACCCCAATAAAACAAATAAAACAAATTCTGGCGATTTGGGTTGTTGTAACATCTGGGTTTGTTCAGGACGCATACACGCCAGCATGGTGTGTCTTAACTTCCTCATTGCATATGAGCCATTTCACGAGAAAACCAACAGTATGGACAGTAGGCGTAAAGTATCGACCCGGATCAGCCTAAACATGCCTCGCAGGCTAACCCGGACTGACACTGATTGCCTCATGTGGATTTTCTGTTTCAGGAATAAAAAACCAAAACAAATCGGGGCATATGTCGCGTGATATATTACTGATGAACATACAACCATGATGAGATGCCGACAATTATAATCTACTTGTAGGCGAATAGGCTTTTTCGAAACTGTTTGAATTTGTATTCAAGTTTTTTTCCATCTCAGAGAATATCTCAAATATTCTTTTAAAATTGAGAACACATTCGTGAATAAATGCGATTTGAAAGACTTATCACATGTTTCTCTATATATAACGTTTTGTTAAGATACATTATTCAGTGCGTTAACAACTGAACGACGAATAATTCTGTCTTTAGATAACATATCTTTCGCTTCAGCGATTGGACACTTCAACACCGCAGCCACAAGGGCAGATGGCACCACCTGAAATGGAGGACACGTTTAAATAGATCAGAAACCATGCAGTCAAGTGAGTTGACCGCGGACAAAATACACCATTGTAATCCGAGAATCAACACGTGGCAACGTATGTCTGACTTTAGGGATTATTTAACCCTTTCCAACATACAACCATTCTGAAGCAGACGTCTTTTAAAACATTTATCTTTCTTTAGAAACTCTCTAAAAATGACAATTCAGAAGGAAACTTTCTTATTATGATAAATATGTCCTTTCCCACAATGTTATCACATTCGTCTACTGTAGAGACGTCAGAAAGCGTCTGTTTGTCAGGAAAGATCGCGGAAAGTGTTGCGCCAGGTCATCATCTCGCTCCAATCAAAACGAATATCGAATATTTAAACATCTAGATTTAAACATAAGCCTTAAGTTTTAAGGTTTTTGTGAATGTCTGTATGAATAATGCAATCTGTAATGTATGTTCAGGATATTTACCCACACAATGGATAATGTTCCTGTATATAAATTAGTAAATATAAATCCTCAAAAATTTCAAAAGCGTATTCCAAAGAAGAACCTACCCTGTCCTTGGGCGTTCCTTTTATAATATGCTTTGCTATGGGATCATTTCTGATGTCATCTGTGACGTCATCGATGTCGTATATCGATTTGAGAAGGTATTCCGTTGCCGTTTCGACCTCCATGTTTCCGAGTTTCTGCAAAATGCAAAACATTCAGTAATTGTGTGTCCTCGAAATCGATAAGAAACGAGACGTATGACTATGGCGTATTAACCGAAACGAAAACTCATTTACTAACTAATTGGTACGCGACACATCGTCTTCCTTAGAATCTTCATTTGGTAACTCCTCGTATGATAGCGTTGGAGATATGACCCGGAAATGGAAGCGTGGCAAACAAATGAACGGATGCAATAAGCCCACCCACTTCTCCGGGGCATATTAATGAAACATTTTATATGTTATGACACTTTAAAAAGATATCTCCATCCGGCATAACGATACGGCCCATGCTTTGTTTGATCTTGAATCTTTTTTTAAAATGTGTGAGGATATGTGGCGTTAAGGATTAAAATAAGTCTGAATTAATGAGATGGGAGGGCGTGAATATGTCTGACGTTTGTGGCGGCACGGACTAATAATTACAACGCCATTAAGTCATCATCTTTCATTTCCGTAATCCTTTTCTACGACTTAAACCCATGTTTAATAGAATAAGAAATCCGATTCAGATCAGATAGCAACCATGTATTTTTGTTGAAGCAACTTATTTGGTGTTCGAGCTGGTCTCAACATCCAAAAGGGCGGGGTATTTTTTGTTTGCGTTTAAATACATATTCTGTACAATCTTCAATTCAAAGATGGTAAAACTAAATCCACAATCCTGTAATATAGTTACGTGAATGAGCTGGGTCTGGCGATTTAGGGTTTTAATGACTCGCCGATTTTGGCATCATTGCACTAATTAATGTGTAGGCCGTCTCGTGAGCAGATCAACATTGTGGACTCTGCGTAAAGTATTGACCCGGATCAGCCTAAGCATTCCACACAGGCTTACCCGATAGACACTTTTCGCCTCTTGTGGATGTTCTGTTTCAGGAATCACTACTCTATACATCTATCCCCCTTTAGACGAACTGTGTCGGCCGGATCAGTCTGCGCGAATAGCGCAGGCTGATCTGATCGATACATTACGTAGATGTGTATCGCCGTAGCTGCATTTTGGGGCATTTTTAGAAAAAATGTGTAGGCACGTGCCTACAGTGCCTAAAGGGAGCTACGCCCCTAATTTATAGTAACATTGGCATACAACTAGAAGGGCAAGATTTTGCTCTTTTGATTTTGATCCGAATATTCCTTGATTCCAAATATTCCTTTATAACATAGGCCTATAGGCGGACGGTCGAGTCTCTGGTGAGATTAAGTACGTAAATCGCCAGAAGCGGCTCCTATTACAGGTACCGACAGCAAGGAAATTATATATGTGCGACCAAAATAAAATAAAATACCTTTGATAGAGCATTATCCTCACGTTTGATTGTTTTGTTGGGATTTTACGCCGTTTTCAACATTATTTCAGTTATATCATGGCGACAGTTCACTTATTGATGATCCCTGGGTAAACAAACCAGTACTAGGCTAGGAAATGTGCCTTGTCAAACGGCACTCCACCATTACTACAGCGCTGCAAATGGGAATCGAACCCGGGACGCCCAGTTCCAAATCCCCAAAGCTAACCACTCGACCACGGCGGATTCCATTTATCCTCAAGTACAGTACTCCCAGATGGTATGCACCTTTGTACATGATGTAGACGCATTTGCCTCATCACGTGAAACACCATAATATAAATATAATATAAACTTACATTGCTGATAAGAACGGACACAGCACAATTATTAGATTCTTTTGTCATATTGTTCGGATAATTGAAAAAATGTTTGCTTACTTTGAGAATACCAGCAGCTCTGTAAAATAACTTGTTGTTACTGAAATAAAACAGTTTGGTCTGTTACATGAGTCTGTCCATAGGAATAGATACACATATAGATCAAGATCTACACTGTTCATGCATTAGTTACATAAACTTCTATGGACTTGGGTAGATTCTGATAAAACTGAGCAGATGTACAGGCTTATCTGAATATACACTGTTCATGCATTAGTTACTTAAACTTCTATGGACTTGGGTAGATTATGATAACACTTAGCAGAAGTACAGGCTGATCTGAATCTACACTGTTCATGCATTAGTTACATAAACTTCTATGGACTTGGGTAAATTATGATAACACATAGCAGAAGTACAGGCTGATCTGAATCTACACTGTTCATACATTAGGTACATTAACTTCTATGGACTTGGGTAAATTATGATAACACATAGCAGAAGTACAGGCTGATCTGAATCTACACTGTTCATACATTAGGTACATTAACTTCTATGGACTTGGGTAAATTATGATAACACATAGTAGAAGTACAGGCTGATCTGAATCTACACAGTTCAGAAATAATACTGTGTCCCTTTTCCCACGGATTGGCTCATATAATAAAATGGCTCGTCAAGCCGATGTATAATGTGCCTATGCTAAGCACCGAGCGTTTTAAGCATGGTATACGATCTGGACAAATCCAGATTGAGATTGGAAATATTTCATATTCCTGAGTTCCTGACAGCGGTCTTGGTCCGCTCGGCCGTAATGGAATAAGACCGCGTTAGTCAGATAGCGACCATAAGTACAGGTAGTATGCCTAGTTAACATGACAGCTTTATAGTCTTAACCCTTTACAACTTGTAGACGCATTTTGAAAACATTGTGGCTAAAGGAGAAATTGCTCATGATGAGAAATTTCCCCTTTTGCCACAATGTTTTCAACTCTATTTAATGTTTAATCTCTCATTTATGGAGATATTTCACAGTTTTGCCTTGATGTTTTTAAAGTCGTTTGCAGCAGAAATATCGTATGTGGGAAAGGGTAAAAGGCTAATAAAACTGTTATCTTAATTATTAAATGTTGTTAAAGTAGATGTTAAAATGCTCGTTGACAATGCATTTTTCTGATATTACAAGGACAAATTCTAACGCGTGCCTTCATAGACTTGAAGTGTCATTTTGAACGTGTTTTATTACAAATAATTATCATCGTATCCCTACGCTTTCAGTTATACGTTATTCTATTTTTGTCTAATTCTAATATTCCTATAGAAGATCGAGATCCAATAGTTTTACATCCGGATCTGACAACATTCACTCTGGCAACTGATATACGTCATTCTTCCATGAGGTTAAAGGTTTGCCTGGGATGGCAACCTCTTGCTTTTAAGGAAACAAGAATGTGTTAGGGTTTTATTTCTGTTAGGAAATGAGCAAATGGATGGTTATGTGAACTTGAAATAAATGACTGACACATCATTTAACTAGAAAAAAATGACTGACCGAAATACTTCTGAACGTCATTTAACTAGAAATATTCAAGGACGACAGAGACAACAACACATTTGATAAATCTGTTCTCTTGATAATACAGATGATGTTAATACTTCTAATTGAAAAAAAAACCAAGAGGTGTGGGCCCCATTTAGATGCAATTATAACCGTTTACTGTTCAAACAAACAATTATCGATATTTTTGCAAAATACTAAAAGTGTAGATCTCGTAGTGTTCTCGTACATTATCTTTAACCCTTTCCCTCATACGACAATTCTGCAGCAGACTACTTTGAACATATTTTGTCAAATAATGGAAAATCTCTATAATTGAATGGATAACCTATGACTAAAAGTGGAAAACATTGTGACAAAAGGAGAAATTGCACGTTTTGTGCAATTTCTTCTTTTGTTACTGTGTTTTCAAAAAACCGTCTGCGGCAGAGGCGTCAGAAAGCGTCTATATGAGGGAAAGGGTTAAAAGGAAATGGGAAAAAAAGTGTCAAATAAATGGAGTGTACTCTTCAGTTCCATTACTGTTATACTCATACAATGCCAATTGTGAATACTGTTTGTTGGTGGAAGATTTCGTTATGTAATTCTAAAAAGGGTTATATGATGATATTTCAATTACAAAATAAACTTTTAATTAAATCACTAAATATCTATTAGCCGAACAGATGGCATCTGGTATCTTATGCAGGACACGTCTTTTTGAAAACATTGTGGAAAAAAAAGATATTACACAAAACGAGCATGTCCTTCTTTGAACTCTATATCAACATTCATATTTCATTTTTCTAGATGTTTGCAGATTTTTCTACACTAGTTTGCAGATTAAAATATCATATCAGATATTGTTTAACCCTTTCCCACGTACAACATAGCTGCAGCAGACGACTCACATAACAACGGTAGGATGGAAAGGGTTATTTCAGTAAAATATGTATTGTCACGCTGTCAAACCAAAACATTTCTCACACAATTAATGTGAAAACAACCAATACATTCGAATAAGAGTCATTACAGTGCTCTTGGATAACTACCTTCTACGGTTTCGTGTAGTGGGAGATCAGAAATGGGCACTACAATTAAATATAAGGAAATGATACATCATCGTTTCAACATAGCCCTGTCAGGCCTGACAAGAATGTCTATGTTTATGTAACCCCATGTCACTCGTTTAGGAAATGTCTTGATGCAGTCAGTGCATGCATTAGTAAAGGGCTGTGCGTTTAATTAAACTTAAGCTAGCGAGCTAATCCTAGCGTAATATTTTACCTGAATGCACATATTCGTCATTTACCTTGTGATTACTCAGTTAGAGCAATATATGCAACACTTTTTAACAATTTTACCTTAGCATTAAAATCAGGTTTGTGGGTTTTTGCGAAATATAGCTTACATACCGGATACCGGCGATGATGCAACGTCCGGTTCCAGTATTGGAACTAAACCATAGAGGATAAAGCTGCTCATATACGCAGACTGATCTTTGCCTACCGTTATCGTAAATTCGTTTGAAGGCGCATACGCCAATTCTGTTTAAAACCCTTTCCCACATATACATATATAGATAGAGACGCTTTCTGACGCCTCTGCAGCAGACGTTTTTTGAAAACATAGTGACAAAAGGTTAAATTGCTCATGATGAGCAATTTAACCTTTTGCCACAATTTGTGTTCAACTCGATCCAAAATTAATATTTTCATTCATATAGATATTCCCTATTTCCGTCTCTATGTTTCCAAAGTTGTCTGCTGCAGATTGATTGTATGTGGGAAAGGGTTAAAGTCACGTCACATGTATAGCAGTATGAGTCCCAGTATCAACAAGATCGCATCTTTCCTTAGAATACCTAGTATCGGAAGCAATGTATGTACTTACACTGATGTACACCAACTACACATTTTGGAATTCGAAACTAACACCGAAATGGTTTTTCTGCAAACAGGAATATTAAAATTGAGCCTGTTGTAGTTCAAGGGCGAAGGATTTTCGTATGTAGTTATCTAGTCAGACATTAGTTTTATGCCACGTACACCATTATCTATAAGGTTTATCCTCCCTTCCCCACATACAATAAATTCGAAGCAGACGACTTTGAAAACAACTGATTAAAAATGTCGACAATCTCTTTTAATGAATATGTATTTAATACAATTGAAAGAAACTGTGACAAAACGAGAAATTGCTCATTATTTTCAAGGGACGATGTATGCAGATGCCTCAAAAATAAACTCTCAGCGTGAAAGGGTTAAATATATTGTTGACTGCTACATACCTAACTTTGACATCAATCATGATGTTTCGGAAGACTTTGCCTTTCAATATGTGAGCGCCTGTTGTGATGGCGTTAAGACACCATTTCGTGGCGATCTCTCGGAACATCTGATTGGATGATATTCTTGTCTGTACTCCAATGAGCGAGTCAGTTTTATTTGAAGGTAGATTTATGTACAAAATGACGTCATATCCAGAACACTGTACCTGTAATTCAAATTCCTGCATGTTCAATTTTACAACATATGTGTTTGTTTGGATTGTTTTAAACCGCTTTTAACCCTTTCCTTCATGAATACGACAATTCTGCAGCAGACGACTTTGAACGTATTTTGTCAAAACATAGAAAATCTCCATAATTGAATGGATAACCTATGACAAAAGGAGAAATTGCACGTTTTGTGCAACTTCTTCTTTTGTCACTATGTTTTTCAAAAAGCCGTCTGCTGCAGAGGAGTCAGAAAGCGTCTATATGAGGAAAAGGGTTAATAGTATCAATATAATTTCCGGATAAGGTGCAAAAAATACCGTTATCTTATTCTGACACCGGTGTGCTATACCAGCAATCATGGGCTTTAGAAAGAGAGGCCATCACTACAGTTTGTAAATCCAGCTTTAAAATATGGTGCACAACTAAAATAATTTAGATACGCCTAGTGTAGAAACAACTAACCTCCTCAAACGTGATGAGAACCTTTTTACAGCTCGAAGACAAAACGTTGTCAAGAATGGTGGCTGATTGGTCTGGAATAGAATTTTAAGACTGTTAATAGTAATAGTATGCCAACTCACACAGCACCCTCGCCCTCCCATATACAGACGCTTTCTTATGCATCTGCAGCAGACGACTGAGCAATATCTCCTTCTGCCACAATCTTTTGGACTATATTTAATGATTATAATTTTAGTTATTAAGGTTGTCCATGTTTTTGAAAAAGATATTTTCATAGTCATCTGCTTCAGATTTGATGTAAGTGGGAAAAAGTGAAATCTTTCCTTGATAAATACGAATCTTGGTGCCTCTTACAAAGAAGTTGTAACGGACAGACGGACAGACGTCTGATCAGACTGTTTTCAGTCATTAAATAACTGAACGAAATTAAAGGCAATAGAAACCAGTAATACAAATAACAAATCAAATGTAACACTACTAGAATTAGGCTAAGTCAAAGCAACATCTCCCGTATTAATCCAAGACTTAAGATTCTTTTAAAGGACGAATTTGTTGAAGAAAGATGGGGGAACATCAGTACAAATAAACGTTACATGCAATTTTATAGTGGATATATGGTAGATATTAAAGTGAATTTTCACAGTTCAAATATGGTAGCAATAAGGCTATTTTCACTGTGAAAATAAGGTATAAATAAAAGAAATCCGCCACAATGAATGGTACCTTTACTTCATACAATGTCTGATAAGTGGTCTTCTACAGGTGTGTAAAAAATAAAAATAAAAATGTAAAATGGGCCTGTTTTTACACACATTATATTAAAGCGGCGCTCTACGAAAAAACCAACAGTAAGGCATTTGAGAACAGTGTAGACCCAGATCAGTCATAGAAGGTTTAAAGAAGAGCCTTATTATATACTGACAAGTAATAATTACGTTAAAGGTGTGGGTTTTTTTTCAGAGCACCGCCCATTTACATGTAATTAACGCTTTTACCTTTATTTAGAATAATGACAGTGTCTCTAGCTGATAAAACAATGTCCTTGGCGAAGTCGTCATGTGAAATTCGAAAATGATTTCCCTGTAAAATAAATAATTACAGACATTATATGAACCATCCGTGTGAAAAGGTACACGTTGGCTTATGTGAACAGTGTGTACGCAGTTTATCCCTTCCATCCGCACAGTCTGATCTAGGTCTACTTTGTTCACATATTACTGACATAATCTTGTCAACTTGTGTATATTCTGATAAAACGGAGGCTGATCTGAACCTACACTATTCAGAATTGCCAATGTGTACCCTTTCACACGGACGTGATGACATACAAGAGATTGAACAGCAATGCTGACAATGTGTCATTATCACATACCGAACTATATATCTATATGTGAGCTATGTTCATAACAAATTGTAATTTCAAAAGCAACCTACATTCTCTAAATGTCAGTGATGAAGTAAGGGACATTTTATCACAATGTTTCTAGAAGGTATGATTTCAATAAAGTTTTAATAATACCAGTTCTGACAGATCTCCTTCGTTATTTCTCAATTTCTTATACCCGTCTGTTACAAACCCTCTGACATCATCCAGAGCTGAAACAAAATATGATAACAAAAATTGTAAATTACGCCGTTCTTTTAACATGTGAAGACAGTCTTTTATCTCTTTTTTCCATGGTATCTATTTTTTTTTTATCAAACTATATTCAATATACAAAAAGCCTACAGTAGACGACAATGAAAACATCTAAGAAAATATAGAAATTCTTCATGAAATTATAATCATTGAATAGAGATAAAAAGGATCCCTCATACTGCAGCAGACGACTTTGAACATATTTTGTAAAAAAGTAGAAAATCTCTATAATTGAATGGATAACCTATGACTAAAAGTGGAAAACATTGTGGCAAAAGGAGAAATTGCACGTTTTGTGCAATTTCTTCTTTTGTCACTATGTTTTCAAATAGCCGTCTGCTGCAGAGGCATCAGAAAGCGATCAGTATTAACCACTTGTATGTTGCTACTCCACATAAACCCATATTCGTTGGTTCAATCCGGTATTCACGATCAATTTGCATACTTTTCTAGTTGATGTTCAATCATAGTCATTATTCGGGGATTTTCGCAATTCGTCCGTCCATGTGAAAAGATACAAGTTGCCTTATAGGTTCAGATCAGTCCGTCTTATCGGAATCTACATAAGGTGACAGAAGCTACTAATAAGCTTGTGTAAGTAATATTTGAACAGTGAAAATCTGGCTCAAACTGTGTGGATACTTGGGCTGATCTGGATATAAACTGTTCGAAAAAGTCAAGTTGTGCCCTTCTATGTCATTCGGATCACCTCGGCAGTCTACATCATTAGATGTATGGTACCGAAATCGGCCGAGGAGTGCTAAATGCTTTCTATGTATGACACAAAACCTGTTTTTAGCCATGCAATTAATTAGGCAACAGACATCATCAGTCCCTGCAGACAAAGACTGTTGTTCCCTCAACTTTAAATGCGGTTAGTAAAGAGTTATATCGGATTGTTTGTCTGTTCAGACTGACTTGAGCCAAATGTTACGATCAACAATTTAAAGCAATGCTCAATATAAAAATACATAGTTGGATGCCATGTTACATAGCCATCGAAATTGTTATGTAAACAAAATGCCAACGTAAACAAGACGACCTTGTCGAACACTGATGTTTATGGGTTATATTATAAAGTATTTTCACACAGAGCATGCAAGCCTTATGCAGTGTGATAAATTATATTTCCCCTACGACAGACGGTCTTAACATTTCCAGGGGCGTAGTTCCCTTTAGGCACTGTAGGCACGTGCCTACACATGTTTTTCTCAAACTGTCCCAAAATGCAGCTGCGGCGATAGACATCTGCGTAATGTATCGACCAGTTCAGCCTGGCCGACACATTCCGTCTTAGGGGGATAGATGTATAGAGTAGTTATTCCTGAAACAGAAAAACCACAGGAGGCGAAAAGTGTCTATCCGGGTAGGCCTGTGTGGCTTGCTTAGGCTGATCCGGGTCGATAATTTACGCAGAGTCCACAATTTTGATTTTCTCACGAGACGGCCTACACATTGATTATTACAAAGCTACACCCCTGATTTCGCTGACCTATCAGCAGACGACATCTGTTTTCAAAACGGGGAAATAAAAACGACTTGTCATGAAAAAAGAAGGGTTTTTTTACGAATAAATTATAAACTTTTTGATTACAGATTTTAAACATGCAAAAGTTTCCTTATTAGGTGAATCGTATAAGGTAACATATTTAAATAAATCCCAAAATGTGTATGTCCAAATAGTCCCATTAGGGGTATGCCAATATGAACAGCCCATTATGATTTAGTGAATGAATCCATCTAAATCAGGGGTGCACGTTTCGGCTAAAAAATCGTTTTCAATCAAACTAAGTAAACAGCAGAAACAAGCCATTCGTGAAATTGTGTTTCACTCGGTTATTACCGGAAATAAAATTTAACACATTTATGAGCTGAGCTGAAGAGTTTCGATTGGATAACATGACAGTTGAAGGCGAATCCGTAGTCGGAGATAAGCTAACGAAAACCGAACATTGTTTTGCGATAAAGAATGCCTGTCAATTACGATCAATAAAATGCATTATTGTATTATTAGTGTTGTCATGATACTTTGGATGACTAAATACCGAAAAGGAAAGATCCTTATCAGATATTGCACGGCGGCACATGCTGATTATGATCTTAACTTACTTTACTATCTCAATATCGCTAAGGTCGGAAACTCAATTATTACAGTCAAATCTGACGTGTTGTGTCTTCTACTTTAGTGTTTGAGCATGTACACAATTTCCGCCATTACAGAGACAAATATTTAAGATCTGTCATTTAACCTTGAAATCAGAGTTCAATGATTTAAGTAACTTATAATTGATTGTTTGGTGTTTAAACCCGGTTTCAAAGATTTCACAGTTATATCACGGGGTTTTCTGTGTAAGTTATCAGTACTTCTTTTCCATTTATCCTGACACCAGCAGTCAGTCGAGTTACTAACCCCGCAACCCTGAGCGCCAAGGTGGGCAGCCATTACTACTATTTTTAAAGTTTTGGTATGACCGGGCCGGGAATGGAACCCGTGACCAACCGCATGCGAGGCGGCCGTAAGTTTGTACGTTGTGTGTGTATCATAACTATTAACTCTTTCAGCGCCGAATTGTTTAAAGTAGACTCTTCCACGTTCAAAATCGGGCGTTTCCATTTATTATGTAATAAAAGTTTGGACTATTTTGATAACTAAAAGGCAAACAATGCTGATTTCAGGTGAGACAGCTCGTTACGAGCTGACTCGCCTGAATCAGTATTGTTTGCAAAAACCTCAATATTGCCTTTGGCGCTGAAAGAGTTAAGGTCTCATAATAAGGTTTAAAATCGTAAGGATCTAGAAAATACGGAAGCTTGTCAGTGCAAATAGTTGAAAAGGTGGATTTTATTTTTTCCTCAAATAATTATCTTGGTTTTAAAGATAATTATATAATAAGTATTTAATTAATATTTGTAATTAAATCAGGTGTTTTATCATCGTATAACACGAAAAATCAAACAGCCTCTGCGCTGTGTTCGGGAAAAACGAACAGTACAAACGTTGTACAATCGGTGAAAACCCAGACCAACCTACGCAACAGCGAAACTACATCCGGCTCTGCACTATTCGAAAATGGGTCATAGAAGGTGTAGAGATCTCTGTAACATATACATTGTGCATTTTGGTCAGACTACATGTTAGTGTTAGCAGATCTTTATCTACACATGCTAAATAACACTAAGGTTGTTTTTCCTAAAGCCCGTGTCACTTGTACTCACTTGCACCATACGTTGGGGGACACTCTGATGCGTCTATGAGGCCCATTAGTGCCAAGCTGTCGTTTCCAAGGTAATATATATTTCCGTTATCACTTAAACTGAAATGTGAAAAAAATGGAGGAAGTGCATTTCAAATGTCCATGAAATTTGATTTATATGGGTGTTAAAATTATTTCGTTAGCAAGTTATAAATCAAGACAAGTTTTCCTTTTCACAGGATATTGTTAATTATTCACAGGCTGTAGGCGGTGGGTTGTGTACACGTGTCCTACGATACCACATGACCAACCAATTACGAGTTGTCAATATTAAAGAGAGACTGGACAGACTCTATACTGGTGACATAGGCATTACAATTAGCAATCAAATATTTAACCAATATTCGATCAAATAAGCTTGCAGCTTTATCGTATTTGCCCTTAGTTTCAAAACCTCAGAGAGTCGGTTTTCTTGTGGCGTGGCTAATATTCCAACGAAAGGTTACGGTAATTATCACAGACCCATCTGTTGAATATCTCAAAATACAATGTATTTCCCTATAGAGCATTTACGTAGTTACGGACTTACTACTTTAAGTATTCTGAAAGTCGTTAGTTAGTGCTAAACAAACAATTGTACAACAATTATTGTGAGTGCTAATCATAAATTGTTCGTTCTGATACTTTTAAATTTGTTATTGTGAGTGCTACACCAAACAATGTACATTCTTATATTGTACACACATTATGTGAAATAATTTTTACAGTAAAACCAGAAGTTATTTAGTAGCAAAACAGAGAGCATTACTGGTGACATAAAACAAAAAACAACATAGTTATATACAGTGGTTGTCATGATATACTGCACAAATCTACTTCAGACTTTGTTATCCCTCTCATTTACCCTGGTTATAATGGTTAATATCCACTGTATGGTCGTTATAGAAATATGGCACGTAAAGGATCTATGTATAATAACTGCACGTAAAGGATCTTTGTATAATAACTGTACGTAAAGGATCTATGTATAATAACTGCACGTAAATGATCTTTGTATAATAACTGTACGTAAATGATCTTTGTATAATAACTGCACGTAAAGGATCTTTGTATAATAACTGTACGTAAAGTATCTTTGTATAATAACTGCATGTAAAGGATCTTTGTATTTTTACTGCATGTAAAGGATCTTTGAATATTAACTGCACGTACAGGATCTTTATATATTAACTGCATGTAAAGGATCTTTGTATAATTACTACATGTAAATGATCTTTGTATAATTACTGCATGTAAAGGATCTTTGTATAATTACTGGACGTAAAGGATCTTTGTACTTTTTCTTTACGTTAAGGACCTTTATTTAAATACTGCAAGTTACGGATCTTTGTATAATAATTGCAGGTAAAGGATATGTGTATAATTAATGCACAAAAAGGATCTTTGTGTAATACCTGCACGTAAAAGATCTTTGTATAATTACTACATGTAAAGGATCTTTGAAAACTAACTGCACTTAATGGTTCTTTGTAGAAGAACTGTACGTTAAGGATCTTTGTAGAATAACTGCATGTAACGGATCTTCGAAAAATAACAGCCCCTTATGGTTCTTTGTAGAATAACTGCACGTAAGTGATCTTTGTAGAATAACTGCACGTAATGGATCTTTGTATAATAACTGCACGTAAAGGATCTTTATAGAACGACTGCACATAAAGGATCTTTGTATAATAAGTTGGCATTGTTATGAAAGTTATTACTGACTTAATGAATATGTCATTTGTAAATAACCTGAATATTCGCCAAAAAATACTTATATACCTGTTTCCTGCCATCTGTACCAGTGTACTAAGGTCTGCTTTATGTTGATATACCGTTTGAGACACTAGTTTGTAAACATTGAGGTAGTCGGATACATGCCTACAAAAGGAAAATATGTATAAAAACTTAGCTTTTGTGACTTTAATTTCTACTACCCAAACATGCCTAATTCTGCATGGCCAGGCTAAATAAATGCATTTATAAAATATATGTATGTAAGAATAGCTAACAATGAGCTCAGGATTGCGGGGTTAGCATTACAACTAATTCTCTGATGTCAGGATAAATTGACCAGTAGTGTAAATTTAAAACATTCATAAATAGGATTTCAAACGGTTTGTGATAGAACCTTTAGAAAATCTTCGACATTTAAACAAAATGTAAATCAAAGGTGTGCATAGACAAAGCTATTTAATTATAATTCTAAACCACATTTGTTCAAACTGTGTTCGAATCTGTCAATATATACGGAGTTAGAAAACAATCATCAACGATTAGCAAACAATGCACATCCAGATGAATCTGCGCACCTGCACAATTTTAACTTGCTCTGCATTCTTCCCTTATTGGTCACAGAAACAGTGAAGAAGTTTCTTAAAAAAAAAAACATAAACTTGAATTGGATAGCATGGATGGATAGGTGGATGTTGATATACGCTTGTCATATATACGATAAGATAAACTCTCAAACACATGTCTCTTACAAGGAAGCTGTTTAAACAACGCACATTGAAAGCTTCACGCAAAACGATAGTAACTACATATTGGCATAATATTTAGTTACAATCGCTTTGCGTTAATTCATCGATATGTTCTGACTTACCATTGACTGTCTTTGTGAAACGCGTTCGAGAAAGCCTTCATACAAATAGCTTCTATCAGTATTTTAGTGGCTGATCCACTTTTCATACGACTAGATCCTGTTATTGGTTCTGGCTGAAATATCAAAATGATGGCAGGTTCATACCAAAGACTTTAACAAAGGAATGATTGGCTTTCCCTCCTTGGTGCTCAGGATTGAAGGGTTAGCAATTACGACTGACTCGCTAGAGAACGAATTGAAGGGTTAGCATTACGACTGACTCGCTAGTGAACGGATTGAATGGTTAGCATTACGACTGACTCGCTAGTGAACGGATTGAAGGGTTGACATTACGACTGACTCGCTAGAGAACGAATTGAAGGGTTAGCATTACGACTGACTCGCTAGTGAACGGATTGAAGGGTTAGCATTACGACTAACTCGCTAGTAAACGGATTGAATGGTTAGCATTACGACTGACTCGCTAGTGAACGGATTGAAGGGTTAGCATTACGACTGACTAGCTAGTGAACATATTAAAGGGTTGGCATTACGACTGACTCGCTAGTGAACAGATTGAAGGGTTAGCATTACGACTGACTCGCTAGTGAACGAATTGAAGGGTTAGCATGACGAATGACTCGCTAGTGAACGGATTAAAGGGTTAGCATTACGACTGACTAGCTAGTGAACAGATTGAAGGGTTGGCATTACGACTGACTCGCTAGTGAACAGATTGAAGGGTTAGCATTACGACTGACTCGCTAGTGAACGAATTGAAGGGTTAGCATGACGAATGACTCGAAAGTGAACGGATTAAAGGGTTAGCATTACGACTGACTCGCTAGTGAACGGATTAAAGGGTTAGCATTACGACTGACTCGCTAGTGTACGGATTAAAGGGTTAGCATTACGACTGACTCGCTAGTGAACGGATTGAAGGGTTAGCATTACGACTGACTCACTAGTGAACGGATTAAAGGGTTAGCATTACGACTGACTCGCTAGTGAACACATAGTACTGGTTACTGACCCAGAAACGCCGTGATATAACTGAACAAATGTTGAAAGCGGTGTTAACATAATTTCCAATATAAAAGTGATTCATTTGTAATGTACATGTACCTTTATATCTTTTTTATTTAAAGTATTGATAAAATATTCTTTAAACATAATTAAGTCTCTTCGAATTTAAAATCATCTGAAGAAAAAAATCAAAATATCTAAAACTGTAATTCTGAGACATAATTTAAAGCACTGTGGTATTTCTTGATAATAAATACATTTCTAATTATCAAAACATGTGCGGATGTGTTTCAAAACAGTATGTTGACAACACATGTCTGTGTCAGGAAAAGGTTAAAACAATTAAACAAGAATTCGTTTCGCACAGGATTACAGAAACGAACAATAAAAGCCATATGTAGATTTTACTCGACCTAACATAACGAGGAAAAAAGACTAAGTCTGTGCATTTATGTCAAATATGAAAGGTGATATTTGTAACTCCTTTGTTATAATATAGAAAGAAAATACATTATCTCAATTCCTTTATGCAGTGACAACAATGACATCGTGATGTAAAAGTTTCCCGCCCTTTGGCACAAGGAACTAAATTCCACGAGTCATATAACACGCAATAGAAAGTTCTGTTTGTTTGGCGCTATTCTCATTATTATAGATCTGGACTAAAATTATTTACAAATGTTGCAACAAAGCATTAACATTGGTACGAAACATTAAGTATAAACTTGTGTATTCAATATTTGAAAAATGTTATCATTGATGATAGTGATCAGCGGCGTAGCTTGGCATTACTCAATGTGTAGGCCGTCTCGTGAGAAAATCAACAGTGTGGACTCTGCGTAAAGTATCGACCCGGATCAGCCTAAGCATGCCACACAGGCGTACCCGGATATACTATTTTCGTCTCCTGTGCATTTTCTGTTTCAGAAATCACTACTCTATCTATCCCCCCTTAAACGGAATGTGTCGGCCGGATCAGTCTGCGCGGACAGCACAGGCTGATCTGGTCGATACATTACGCAGATGTCTATCGCCGCAGCTGCATTTTGGGGCATTTTGAGAAAAAATGTGTTGGCACGTGCCTAAATTGCCTAAAGGGAGCTACGCCCCTGGTGATACATCTTTAAAATTGTTGAAAACGATGTTCAACTTCAATTTTACATTTATTCTCATTGTGTAATAGATTACACTGTTCATCCTCTGATTCCAATGTAGAATTTGGAATTAACACTTTCCCTCATACGACAATTCTGCAGCAGACGACTTTGAACATATTTTGTAAAAAAGTAGAAAATCTCTATAATTGAATGGATAACATATGACTAAAAGTGGAAAACATTGTGGCAAAAGCACGTTTCGTGCAATTTCTTCTTTTGTCACTATGTTTTCAAAAAGCCGTCTGCTGCAGAGGCGTCAGAAAGCGTCTATATGAGGGAAAGGGTTCATGATCACCGAGCTCAAGATAAGAGATGTATTTTGTGTTCTTTAATCCGTTTGGGAGTACTCAAGAAAGATGTAATTGTGTGAAAATGGACATATTGCGGGACAAGTACCATTTACTCCTCCTTAGTAATCCCTCTGTTTGACTTTAGAGGAAACCAATTGAACCTGTGTTGCTTTAATGGCAGAACAAATGTCGAAGAACTAGTCGTGCCTGTGCATCCGCACCATATCGGCGAAACCTAGGCAATCCGTATACATGTCGAAGTCCCACTGTGAGTAACGTTTAACAAAAAAAAGTAAAGTACCCACTCGTTAAACGCCTAAACACTTGCATATATTGGTCTCCTAATTTCCTGAGCATAAGCATTAAAATAAACTGCATTTTCGAGTACTAGCGGAATTTTTAGACACCAGGAAATAATGATACACTTCTCGATTGACTGCTAATACAAAGTCATGGGAGAAAGGAACGAAAATGATGACATCAGGAACTAAGTTAGTTCACAAAGTTAGAAGGCTCTACGATATGTAAAGCCGAAATGGAATTGCATTAAAAATTCTTTTCGATGGTATATCATAAAGACCCGGACAAGTATTTATTATAAACAGGGAGATTAACCCATTGACTGCTGGGACTGATGATGTGCCAATGGTGTAACCAGTGCCGTCTGGAACTGATTATGTTACGATGGTGTCACCAGGCTAGTTGGGGTGAAGGTGCAATAGTTATTGATTTGTTGGGGTTAAACGCAGTCTCCAACTATATTTCAGTTATATCACGACGGCTAGTTCATTTGATTTGTACAACATACTTACACCAACGACTGGGTTAAGAATATAACATCGATTGTTCTGTGCACGACAAGATTCCATTCTCTGGACAACTGAAATACAAGAACGATAACCAGGCGAATTCCCCTTGTTGGTTTTCAGCATTATATGCAGCATAGATATATGTATATAGCAATATTAACCATTTGATTGATGGAACCGACTGTGTGTAGCCTGTGCCAACCGTTTAGAGTCCGCGCCGTTCTCTATAATGTAAGCTGTTCAATGAATGTATCACTTTTATCTTGATATTCCTAGAATTGGTTATATATTTTTACCAAAATGCAAAGCTGTAAAGAACAAATTAGAAATTCAGCATTGAAAGGGTATACTAAGCACATCTGTAAAAGTACGAATTACTTTTTGAAAACATTAGGAGCAAGAGAGAAATTGCTCAAACCGATTACATTTCTGATTTTCACAATGTTTTCTGCTGTATTTCAAAATCAGTTGTCAAAATGTTTAATGTCTTTATCCTTTAGGTGTTTTAGAATCGGATGATTTGTTTTAAAACTTCTACATTAGTTGAACGGTTCAAAGCATCCATAAAACATTCATCAATACAACATACCATCTCGGAAGGTCTTGTCCCATGTTTCAATTTTGATATTCCTGTAAATGAGATAAAAAACCCAGATAACTTCGCTTCTTTAACCAATAGCTTTCTTAATATAATAATTGCAATCAATGTGTATCAACATCTGCTTGTAAACATGAACAATCTAATCATGGTATAAACTGTTAGCTACGCGTAGCAACGTAGCTTTTCAGTAGTAAATGTTAGCTGATATGTAAAATATAAAGCAACAAGAGCGTCGTGGAACGAACGCCAACACTCGTCTATTGTTTCTAAGTGGAAAAGGCGGCATTACTGATTATTTATTAAAGCCACAGTTATGATACTTGGTATAGACATGCGTACTGTTCCTGGGAACATGTGAACCAAGTTTCATTTGAAAGTGTTGAACGGTTTATGTGGTAAGGTTAAAGTTTTGTAACGAAGCAGACGACGATGCCAAGGGTATCACAATTACCCGACATTTTGTCTTCATAAAAACGGACTAGCTAATAATAGATAAATGAACGGTACTCTGTGAAAACCCACATCAACCGTCGTGTCCGCGTACTGGATCTACAATGTTCGCCCATGATGGAGATGGTTATACTCATTTAGTTAATAAAAGTCAATGTGCGTTTTATTCCGGTATTAATACGATTTCGGATTTCTTGTTTTGTAAAATTCGGCATCTGAAGTAACGCTTATGATCTGTAAATTACTCTTAACTAGTCTATTCAGCACGTTCATAGACTTACTAGTAAACGCTTCCAGAGACCTCTACCGCAGACGACTTTTCGAAACATTGTGGGGAAAAAACGAATTGCTCAAAACAAGCAATTTCTCATTTTCAAATACTATTTTCAAATTAAGTCCTTATTCTCTAGATAGACCTTTTTTTGCCTCAGACATTTATAAAACAGAAAACAATTAAAATATATATATTTCTTCATTTAAAACAAACCTTGCAAGATTGACTGGATTAAAGCCCAGAACGACTGGTGTGAAGGTCTCCATATGATCCATACAATATTCTAACTGGCCGGCTACGTACGGGGCTGATAGGCCACAGGTTATACCAATAAATACAACACGGCTCTTACCCGCGGACACCTGAAATGTAACACGTGAGGTTTGTAATAAGTGACTTGGGAAGTATAATCTATATTATCTTATATTTTGTGTTCTGGAAGTGAAAGTTATCTTCTTTACAAACACCATCTAGTAAAATGTCTATTGTTGAACTAATAATCTAGAAACACTTAAATTCTTTCTATACGAGGTTTTAATTGATCTACGTAAACTATCTACATTACTGCCGCGACTTCTGATGATTTTTATCTAGAAATGCGGGTAAGAAAGACAACTCTGCCAACTTAAGTCTTTTTATGATAGATGTTGCTAGACTTACTGCCTTTTTTACAAACACATCCAATAGAATCTCTAAGAATCGTATATGGCGATATGAGGTCTTAGGATCATATAAATGTAAAATGGCGTAAAAACAAATGGGGTTACAGTTCCAGCATTTTTTCAAAAGATGTATCTAAGACGAACAGTGAATGCTCTGGTGAGACTCTCGCCTGTGTCTTCAGTGCACGCAGATGCATTAAGACCTCACATCGCTAGACGCTGTTCATAATAATGACTGCACCGCGTCAGACGAAACCGGGTCTTCGGCGATTTTAATCTTATGACAATTACGAACAAATTGCATACATTGATTAGTCCTGTTCTTATCACAACCATTTCTATAGGCTTCCTGGATGATTGTTCGAATACAAGCCGAATGCAAAAGATCGTGATCAGACTGTGCCTAATCTGTGCGACTGCAAAGTTGTATACGTGTTTCGGCTTGTCATTTAGTACCGGAGTTCTGTTTCCCCACGACCTGGTACAATCATAAATTACATACGGGCTAAAGTTAAGCTAATAGTTTACCTTCTTTAATGCCTCAACTCCAACACGGGGGTCATCCTCGGGACTTTCTTGTGATGTGAACAGAGCCCTGAAATGTAGAAGCTCCATAAATCTACTATGTTGAAGAAACGTCGGTCACAATTTCATTCTTCAATATTATACTATATTTCTTAGTTTACACGTTCTTTAAGTCAAATAGTTTAACAAAAATATTTGTATACTTCACGTAAAACGTTGTAACAGGTATTGCAGCTTCAAAGAAAATACTCATATTCTCCTAGAAGAGTTTGACCACAGAAGGGTTACAGTACACTTGGCACGCAAAATTTGAAGAAAGGCATGGTGACCGGTGCACCTGAGTTACTTTTACTCACAAGTAGTATGTTTTATTGGAATACTATATATTAAAAGTCGCATAAAGCGTAACTCTAATACACAGTGTTAATGTGTATAGTTATTATTTATTTCATAAGCTTAATCTTCTACATGTATATATATATATATATATATATATATAATAACCTTCGAATTAAGTTTTTAAAAAAGTCCAGATAGTCCGCTTTGACATTAAACTTGTGCAGTGTCGGTATTTTAATTTTGTATAACGGGGGACATACTCGGATGTTCATGAACATTTAAGAAAATAAAAGGACGCACTTATCTCCACCTGCTAGTATATACTGAAACACGAGAGGTTTTCCAACCTGGGTCAATAATTCGTTGAACGTCCTCTGTAAGCAAACATCAGTAATAAAACATTTTAACACTGTCCCATATACAACAAATCTGAAGCAGACTACGTTGAAGACATTTAGTAAAAAATATGAAAAATCTCTATAAATGAAGGTATAATTACTGAAAATAGTTGAAAAGATTGTGGCAAAAGGAGTAATTGCTGGCTTTGTGCTCCTTGAAGTCAACGTTTTGAATTTTTGATGACGTCAATTTAAGTTAAGACTGAGCAGGTGAACAAGATGATATGAACCTCCACTGTTTAGACATGCCAACTTAAACCTTTTCTCATGCACTGTCTGATGTAGGGTAACTGTTTTTTGGAGACGATAAAATCGTGTTTCACCGCAGACAGACAAATATCGTCTGAATTGAAAGAAAAATGTAGGAAATACCATTAGTTTACATGAAATGCAAATAAAAGAAATTTAAAACTATAGCTACATCTACATTGAAAAAAAAACAAGGTAGGAAATACCATTTGTTTACATGATATGCTAATAAAAGAAACTTAAAACTTACGGCAACAACATAACCAAGTCTACCGGACGTCCCGCAACCACTAAATACAACAATACCATCCTGTGGTTGCTAAAAAATATAATTGTCAGTATGATTCCATTGAGAAGCTTGGGTATGAACTGAAATTTATTTATTCGGGAAAACCTGTCACGCATCTATGGTTACCGCCTTGGTCGCAATAGTTTGCGGGTTCGTTCCCCGACCTAGTCATACCAAGCTATTTAACAAGGGGGCCATGCTGTCCCTAGATATCTCACCTGAGTAATGAAATGTGACTTGTTATTCCTACATCAAGAACTCTTTTTTTGTTACCAATCAAATTGGCTTGAAATATCATAGAGGGTCACTCGAGGAACATTTCTACAAAATTATTTGAAAATAGGCGAGTGATTTTCGGAAAAATAGTTTTCACTATAGCCATATAAGGCAAAACAACCCTTGGCCCTGGCGACCACGTTTTTCAATCAAACAACATGGCTTAAAGGAATCTAATAGAGGATCACCCAAGGAACATTTCGACAAAATAATTTGGAAATCGGCAAGATACTTTTAGAGAAGAAGAATTTTAAAGTGTTCACTATAGCACTAGAATGCAAAACAATCCCGTCCTCAAGTGGCTACTTTTTTTTTTGATCGATCAACATGACTTGAAGGAATCTGATAGAGGTTCACCCAATAAACATTTTACAAAATTATTTGGAAATCGGCCACATACTTTTGGAGAAGAAGATTTCCAAAGTGTCCACTAAAGCCATATAAGGCAAAACAGCCCCTCTCCCTGGTGGCCATGTTTTTCGACCGATCAGCATGGCTTGAAGGAATCTGATAGAGAGTCAACACATACTTCTGCATGGATCAACACAATTTAAAGGAATTATGGTGAGGACATTGAGAGGATGCTTTCTGATAATTTCATCCAAATTGACCCACTGGTTATAAAGGAGAAGATTATGACGGACGACGGTAGACGCACAACGGGGACGGACGCCGGACAAAAGCCGATCACAATAAATCGCCATGAGCACGAAGTGCTCATGTGAGCTAAATATGGCGTTCAGGAGTGTGTGGTTTGCATTACGACTGACTCGCTGGTGTCATGATAAATGAATAACTAGTACTGGTAACTTACCCAGGAAACGCCGTGATGTGACTGACCAAGTGTTGAAAGAAGCGTCAAACACCAAGCAAACAAACATATATATATTGGAAATCCGAGCACTTTTTAATTGGAGATTTCCTGGTAACTGAGTCTGTAGAAAGTTGTTTACAGTTTTAAAAGAATATAGTCTAGTTTAAGGAATATTGGGTGTGAAAAGAAAAAGAGAACAGAACGACGTCAATAACAATCTAACTACATTTTGGGAAGGGATACCTCACTTACTTGTAGTATGGCAACAATAGTTTCAGCGATTTTCTCTATTGTGTCGATCGTGTCTTTGTGAAACAACGACTAAAACAAAACAAAAAATTAAAGAAAGGAGATATTAACGGAAACATGTATCTCAAAACTTAGTTACAAATATAATTATACCAGATGGATAGGCCTACGTTTGCTAAATATTTTAATTTAAAATATTTCAATTTTTTATAATAAACGTGTCCATTTCACATGGTTAGGGAACTTTCGTTTAGAAGCCATTTAACACATTTATTGGACAAAATTAATACATCCAGAAGACAGCTATCAAACTGTTTATTCCTTTTCTGTCCAAGGTGGCATTTCTGAACATTGTAGGTTTAGAGCAACCTGTACATCTACACAACTTAATCAGAAACTTCACACGATGACAGAAGCTTCTAACACATTTATGAAAGTGTATATGTTGATCAGACTATGTTGATTCAGAGAGTGATCTTGGTCTACACTGTTCACAAATTCAACTTGTATTTTTTCACAGGTATATGTTGGTCAAACTAGCTGACTCATTTATAACTATGTTCATTGATTGTTTGGTGCTTTACGCCGCTTTCAACAATTTTTCAGTTATATCACGGCGTGTCCTGGGTAGTTTACCAGTACGACTGATCCATGTATCCAGACACCAGCCATCCAGTCGTAATGCTAACCCCGTAACCCTGAGCACCAAGGAGGGCAGCCATTACTACAATTTTGTAAAGTCTTTGGTATGACCCGGCCGGGGATCGAACCCGCGATCTCCCGCACCCGAAGCGGACGCTATATACCACTACACCACCAAGGCGGTTAACTATGCTCACATGAATTTGATGTCTCTATCTTTATACCTGGCTCGACTAATGTGTGCCAAGGACCATCAATCTGGCATTACCGAGTAGTTGCCAAATATCATAGTAGCGGTGGTCTAATGTTCCATAACAGTTCTTAACGGAACAAAGGTTAATACTTTTAGAGATACAAATAATCTCGGACGGACGTATGGGCAGACAAGGGCGAAGATCAACTCAGCCCCACGATTGCAAATGAAATGGGAATATCTGAGGCAGCCAACTATCATAGTACACACCTTGTAGTCTTGGAATCCATCGAATATCTCCTTATCACATTTTTCGAGTAAAGACACTATATCTGAAAATTAAATTTAAAATGCAAATTGCACCTAAGCAAGAACGAAATATAGTAACATCCGTTCACAAGTAAATTTCTCACACTTGCAATGCCTTAGTTCATAAACAAATATTTTTAAACGTTTATGCTAATCATCTACTTTTAAAAAGTAATTCGCTGTCACAAAACAGTACCATCATATATAACCCTTTCCCTCATACGACAATTCTGCAGCAGACGACTTTGAACATATTTTGACAAAATACAGAAAATCTCTATAATTGAATGGATAACCTATGACTGAAAGTGGAAAACATTGTGGCAAAAGGAGAAATTGCACGTTCTGTGAAATTTCTTCTTTTGTCGCTATGTTTTCAAATAGCCGTCTGCTGCAGAGGCGTCTATATGAGGGAAAGGGTTAAGACTTGTTTCCATAGATCAACGGCTGGTATAAAATTGATACGTTCTACCTCATATGGTCTGTTTCTGTTTGACGTATGTGGTATTACTCAACAACATTAACCCAGCCTTGACACCTTTGAGCAAAGATTTGTATACTTATTGGTTACTCTCATCCTACGTTGTCTCATTGTGACGATTCTTTTGAGTACCGACCAGGGGCGTAGCTTTGCAATAATCAAGGTGTAGTCCGTAGTTGTGGACTTTGCGTAAAGTATCGACCCGGATCAGCCTAAGCATGGCACACAGGCCTATCTGGATAGACACTTTTCGCCTCCTGTGGATTTTCTGTTTAAGGAATAAGTATTCTATACATCTATCCCCCTAAGACGGAATGTGTCGGCCGGATCAGTCTGCGCGGACAGCGCAGGCTGATCTGGTCGATACATTACGCAGATGGCTATCGCCGCAGCTGCATTTTTAGGCGTTTTGAGAAAAAATGTGTAGGCACGAGAGGTATATTGTGGGGGAATAATAAGAGGTATATTGTGGGGGAATAAAAAGAGGTATATTGTGGGGGAATACTAAGAGGTATATTGTGGGGGAATAATAAGAGGTATATTGTGGGGGAATAATAAGAGGTATATTGTGGGGGAATAAAAAGAGGTATATAGTGGGGGAATACTAAGAGGTATATTGTGGGGGAATACTAAGAGGTATATTGTGGGGGAATAATAAGAGGTATATTGTGGGGGAATAATAAGAGGTATATTGTGGGGGAATAATAAGAGGTATATTGTGGGGGAATAATAAGAGGTATATTGTGGGGGAATAAAAAGAGGTATATAGTGGGGGAATACTAAGAGGTATATTGTGGGGGAATACTAAGAGGTATATTGTGGGGGAATACTAAGAGGTATATTGTGGGGGAATACTAAGAGGTATATTGTGGGGGAATACTAAGAGGTATATTGTGGGGGAATAAAAAGAGGTATATTGTGGGGGAATAAAAAGAGGTATATTGTGGGGGAATAATAAGAGGTATATTGTGGGGGAATAAAAAGAGGTATATTGTGGGGGAATAATAAGAGGTATATTGTGGGGGAATAAAAAGAGGTATATTGTGGGGGAATAAAAAGAGGTATATAGTGGGGGAATACTAAGAGGTATATTGTGGGGGAATACTAAGAGGTATATTGTGGGGGAATACTAAGAGGTATATTGTGGGGGAATACTAAGAGGTATATTGTGGGGGAATAAAAAGAGGTATATTGTGGGGGAATAAAAAGAGGTATATTGTGGGGGAATAATAAGAGGTATATTGTGGGGGAATAAAAAGAGGTATATTGTGGGGGAATAATAAGAGGTATATTGTGGGGGAATAAAAAGAGGTATATTGTGGGGGAATAAAAAGAGGTATATAGTGGGGGAATACTAAGAGGTATATTGTGGGGGAATACTAAGAGGTATATTGTGGGGGAATACTAAGAGGTATATTGTGGGGGAATACTAAGAGGTATATTGTGGGGGAATACTAAGAGGTATATTGTGGGGTAACAGGTTACTCATCTTTATCTATTCCAATGGATATATGAGCCGTCCCGCGAGAAAACCAACATCGTGGACTCGATCCGGATCAGCATAAGCATGCTGCGCAGGCTTACTCGGAAGTTTCAGGAATCATAAATGTATACCTCTTTCCCCCTGAGACGGGATGTTTCGACCCTGATCAGTCTGCGCTGTCTGCGCAGGCTGATCTGGGTCGATACATTACGCAGAGTCCATACTGTTGGTTTTCTCGCGGGACGGCTCATATATTTATTTTCATCAAATGTGTGTGTTTTTGTTAAGAAAAACATATAATGAGATGAATGGCACACAGTAATACGTGTATGTCATAACAATTGACAAAATAACTCACAACTGCCAGGATTATGTCAATATTGTAGAATAATGGCACAAGGGGTATATTGTAAACAAACTAATGTCAAAATGTGACATACCGAATGGGGATGATATATCGATCTCTTCAGTTATGGGATTGCTGCTCTCAGTTATTGGTTGTGTCATTGTTAATGCCAAACAAAGGTGATCTGAAAAAAAAAGTTTACCTGTAAAAATGAGCTGTGCCCCACAAAACCAGCCTTAAGCTTCTTTTCTACATAAGACATATCTGCAGCAGACTACTTTGAAATCATCTAGAATCCTTTTGGAAAATCTCTGAAAATGACTGTAAAATAACTGAAAAAAGTTGAAAACGTTGTCGCAAAGAGAGAATTTATTTATTTGGGTTTTACGCCGCTTTCAACATTATTTTAGTTATATCACGGCGACAGTTCACTTATTCATGATCCCTGGGTAAACAAACCAGTACTAGGCCAGAAAATGTGCCTTGTCCAAGGGAACTCCACCATGACCGTAGTGCCGCGACCGGGGATCGAACCCGGACACCCGGTTTCGAAATCCTCGACGCTAACCACTCGACCACAGCAGATTCCGGCAAAAGGAGAAATTGCTCGTTTTGAGCAATTTCTCATTTTGTCACAATGTTTTCAAAAGTCGTCTGCTGCAGCTGCGTCAAAATGAATATACAGGTGGGAAAAGGTTAAGCTCCTTTCCTAAATGAAGACGCATTTTAACGCTTCTACAGAAGACAACTTTTGAAAACATCGTGTCAGATGTTTCTTAAAACCTGCTGTGACAAATTGACGAACAGTGTAGAACCAGACCAGCCTCTGCGGATTAGAATGTTTATACGTATCTACACTATTCTAAACGCCTTTACGTTGATTTTCGTAGATCTAATCCACAACGTCCTTAGAACAGTAAGTGAATATACAATTACTCGATCCAGTTCCATTGGTCCGATAATAGTTTGACATATAGAGTAATATACATCTAACGATAATATATACCTATACATACCACTACGTCCCTGCAAATCGAGTCCTTGGCGTGAAACAGTTGTAACTAAAAACCTATTTTAAAAACCCTGGTTTAGGGGCAATTTTGAGCTCTTTGTAAACAATGCAAATTTATGTGCCATTGCTTAGAAACGAGCAATGGCACCTAAATGTCCATTGTTTACCAAGAAAATTGATTTAACGCTTATGAAAACTTTATGGAAAGGTGATTAAAAAAATACCGATTTTAGTTACAACCGTTTCACGCCAAGCCCTCGAAATACATATGAAGTTATGAACATATATCAAGAGTAGACGTTGATCAAATATACCCGCTGTGAAAAAGATGTCCATCAAATACAATAATGTTATCTAGGTACATGTAGTGTTCTTCAATATTTGTAAATATTTAGGTTTTGATTTGACTTGAAGCATTATTTAACCTGTACATATATATAAAAAAAAACAGTTAACATTTACCCTAAATGGCATTTACGTCCGCGAACAGTGAATCAACAACCTTTAACACGTATACTATCTACACGCAGCTGAGAGGTTGTTTTACGTGCTCAGTGAATCAACAACCTTTAACACGTATACTATCTACACGCAGCTGAGAGGTTGTTTTACGTCCGCGAACAGTGAATCAACAACCTTTAACACGTATACTATCTACACGCAGCTGAGAGGTTGTTTTACGTGCTCAGTGAATCAACAACCTTTAACACGTATACTATCTACACGCAGCTGAGAGGTTGTTTTACGTGCTCAGTGAATGAACAACCTTTAACACGTATACTATCTACACGCAGCTGAGAGGTTGTTTTACGTGCTCAGGGAATCAACAACCTTTAACACGTATACTATCTACACGCAGCTGAGAGGTTGTTTTACGTGCTCAGTGAATGAACAACCTTTAACACGTATACTATCTACACGCAGCTGAGAGGTTGTTTTACGTGCTCAGTGAATCAACAACCTTTAACACGTATACTATCTACACGCAGCTGAGAGGTTGTTTTACGTGCTCAGTGAATAGCACCGATACAAACCTGATCACCCCACCTTAGAAATCCCAAATATCCGGGCCAGTATTTGAACCCCAGACCTCTGGATGTAAAGTACAGAATGTTTAAATCACTAGACCACCGGGACAGACAAAATGTGACGTAACTTACCAGAAGCATAGAATTAGAATGTCCTAGAAAATGAGTTGAAAACATAAACAGGTAATGTATAAAATAAGCCTTTACCATAAGTATACTTCCTTTAAATAACAACCTCGGTGTACTATGATAACCTAGTTTTAAGACCAGTAAAGTGAAATAAAGCTAGACATTGTTCAAACGCAAATGGACAACGTTAGAATTTACAGCTGGTTATCTCTCCGCGTGAAATAATGCAATATAATCACTCGAAATTGCGCCATGCATAAGAGGGCACTTTGACTTTCTTATCAATGAACCTGAGTAATGGCGAGATGAACGGGCGGGGGGATACTTGTTACATGTACTGCATTTACTCGTATACGCGAATAGTTAAGTACATGTATTAGGCAAGTCTGTAAATAACCAAATTTATGCCACATGTTTGTAAACTTTATTTAAAATTTAAAATCTTGGATGTTTATTCTGAGTTCGCAGTTGTGATCGTGTACAAGGAGACGATGGTTAAACGGGGCATGTACATTCCATTATCTGTAAAGTGTTTGCATTTGACAGCTTCACCCTTATTGAAAGGGCAAGCCAAATCTGTTCGACACGATTGCTATAAGGGACCTGAGTCAACTTTATATTCCTTTATAGGAAAAGTAAAGTGTTCCTTTATTGTAGCATCGCCCCTATTGAAAAGGCATGTAGACATTCGATACCATATCAGAACGTACACCACTGTCAGTAGGTCAACTGGGATTCTCGGGAACCTATGACCTTCCGCTTCTGAAGTGAATGCATAAACACTAGGCTATTGGGACCGATAAACGAAAGGGGTCCTCAAATAACTTCCGAGTTTTCGACGTGTTCTAGTAGTCGATGAGCTTATGCTTAATTCATGTATGTGTTGTGAGCTTCGAAATGTATTCGAGCCGTTTCATAAGAAAACCAACATCAGCCTAAGCATGCCAAGCATGCTGCGCAGGCTAACCCGGACGGACACTTTTCGCATCTCGTGGATTTTTCTTCTGTTTCAGGATTGATGACTCTATACCTCTATCCCCCTAAAACGATATGTGTCGGCCTGGACTAGCCTGCACAGAGTGCGCAGGCTGATCTATATGGGATATCGATATGGGTCGATACATTACGCAGAGTCCATAACGTTGGTTTTCTCTTGGACCGGCTCATTTATTCTTTGAAGTGTTCATTGTGAAAAACAAGTCATGAACAGTGATGCTTAGTCTTTTTCAAAAGATAGATCCCTTCAAGGGAAACGATAAACTGTAATCGCGAGTTCATTGTACTTGCGGGCATCATGAGAAGTCACAGTAGGCCTATAATTTCCTCGGGGTATGTTTATGTATCCGTTAACCTGACAGGTCATTTTTGATTATTAAAATGTTATTTCAGGTCTCGGCTATTTGGATTTTAGCATTCTTGGTTAAGATAAATTTACTTTGTATTTTAATATTCCTGTTCTTCGCTATGGCGTGAAAAATAATCTTGGTAAAATAAGACTTCATCCAAATTAGTCGCAAAAGCCAGAGCATAATTTAACCCGTATGTATATATATGTCTCTGCAAAAGACTATCATTTAAAAAAAATCCGATGTCGATTTTCAGGTGACTAATAGAACAGATGATATATATGTTAAAAATTAAGCCAATAAGGGCATGTTACAACAATAACATAAATAAATAAACAGTTTAAAACAATTTGAGAAAACGATTTACAACAATGACGAGAACAGTATACGACAATGACGAGAACAATATACGACATGAATTTAATCATTTAGTCTGGTCAATTTGATACTCCCATAGACATCTTCAAATAAAATATCAAAAACTTGTTCGATTAAACTTTGAACCGGGATCATTCTAATCGATGCTTGGTAAATTTGAAACAAACGTGCCTTTACCTCTCGGCAAAATGGCGGCTGCCGTAGAACTTTCAAATTTGCTAACTGAAACGGACTATTCCGCATTAAATGACGCAGTAAGAGATACAATTCAACACCAATTATCTTTATTGAGCACTGAAATAGAAGAATCAAAAGCTAAATTCGAGAAACTTAAAGTAAATTCAGGTAAGTTTCATGTGAATTGCCGGCGAGCATTTTACCCCTCCCAGTCATTGTTTTTAATTTGTGTTGGATTTATGTTTTAAAATAAAGTTTCGGGAACACGACATCACGTTTTTTAGCATCTTACATATTTATTGATCCAAAAAAGAATAGTAAAAATACCTGATACCCTCTCGTATCCATTATATATGGGTTTTTAAAAGGGACATGAAGAGTGACTTGCACATGAATTCTTGACTTGTGATGGTTATAAAGGGAGACTACTCAAAGCATCTCATCATATTGCAATGCAATATCAAACTGCATTCTCAACTTTTTACTTAATGATTGCCAAATCGTTACTGTATCCTGGGACCAACCAAAAGAGAGAGAAAGAGGCAAGCATAGCATTGCAGAATATCATTATGATTAATGGCATGAACAAATATTGTGCAAAATCTCGATTGGTTTTAAATATCGGAGTGTCTCCTAGTAGAAGACACCCTTGAACTGATGGTCTCCTGCTACGTATGATTATCGATTAAACTAAAAAAACGTGTGGATCGAGATAATACGTTGATTATCGATTAAATTGTGTTCAACTTAACGGTCAATTAAAGCAACAAGCTTTAATTGACTAGGCAATTTAAGTGATAAAAAAACCCATCACTATTGATCAATAAAATAAAGAAATATATATTAATAATCAATAATATTAACTGATCTACTAACTTTGTGTGTATCCAATAAAACACCCTGTTGCTTTAATCAACAAACTGTTTACAATATTTTACCACCTTTGGCCTTAATCCCTCATTAAAAACATGTGGATCGGGATAATATATGTTATATTATAAATAAGTGGTATAAGCCATCTCCTTAGTAACATGTACGCGGTAGGAGACAAATTTAAGAAAAAAAATGTACATGGCAGGAGACACAGCCTTTAAATATATCTTGCATGAAAACTCACTCACACTGTCTGACTACCACCTGACCTAGTCCAAATATTTTAGACTTTCGGTTTCTCGTTTTATCATCTGTCATTTTTTGGTCAACCTTAGTCTAAACATTCTGTTTAAAAATCCCATAGCATTTATCAGACCGACTCGATCAACGTTATTATGCCGTTTAAATCCTTGACAGTTATCGTAACGATAAAGTAACCCATATATATAATTATTATTATATTAATACGAGACTAAATTGTATAAAGCTTACCTATTTACCACTTTAATCCACAAAATTCAATTCCTAACGGCGAACAATTTTAAATCTTCAACCAATTTATTAACGGTTAAATAAATTAAACGAAATCGGTAAAAAAAAAAGAAACGAAATATTGTCGAAGATTTTCAACATTATTCCTATCAAACTGGATGTAATGTTAGAAACTGTACAATGCATCGAAATTAATCGTGTTATTGAATAAATACATTGAACAAATATCTGATAATAGTTTTTTATAGCATTTCAGCTCTTGTTACATAGTATAAACACTTGAAATAGGGAAAAATTATAAAATCAAAGCAAAAAGGTAGTACATAACTGATGTATGAAGTATATTCTAATTTCTTATTATTATCGTATGACCACTAGGGGGTCTTTATAAGGGTTTGAGTGATATATATCACATATATTTATATACTAATTTCCAACTAAATCAGTTGGATTCAATCTTTTTCTTATGTTATTTATGTCTTAACCCTTTCCCACAAACATCAAATATCCAGTAAACGACACTGAAAACATCTTGACAAAATTACGAAAAATCAATGTAATCGAAAGTAAAATAATTCAATAGAGTTGAAAACATTATGGCTACAGGAGAACTTGATCATTTTGAGAAATTTCTCCTCTTTTTTAAAAAAAGTATTTCGTAAGTCATTTGCTGAAGATGCGTCCGATAGCGTATATTGTGTGAAAGGCGTACACTTACTTTCCACTTGATCCGTTTCATATAGAGATATAGGTATGAAGAGTATGTCCACCTCAAACTGTATTTTTTAAATACACATCATATGGTGTTTATTAAATTCATTACACATAGATATATTGTTGGGAAAACACTATTTACTCCTGCATTCATACGTAGTCAACAATCTTACTTCAAATATAGATCCGTTGTCGAAATATTTGGTTGTCAGAACTACACCCAGAATGCTTGTGATGAATCAAGTGGCATAGATATTTTGTATATATGTATTACACACTGAACTTCTCGGTAGATGGTGGTACTTTTTTGGGTAGATGATCTGGTTTCAATTTAGTCCCAAATGTTGAAATGTGCTCTTTTAAGTGAAGGGGATATGCTGTCCTCCAAGTTTTTTACACAGTGAATGCATCCATCGCAAGTAGGATGTTGCACCTGGGTTCCTCAGGAACTTTTCGCTCTCTCCCGTACGTCAAATTAGCACAACATAGTAAACAAATCTTATTATTGATATCACACACGAATCTATAAAAAGGTGTCCAAGTATTTGTTAAAAGGAAGGCATACGTAAATTAAATAGATATGTATATAACTTCCGGTGAGCGAGGCAGTCCCCATTCACCGAATTTGATATTAATTGTTCTAATGTACTTTGTTTAAACAGATAGATCCAGAAAATTTTGTAACAGAGAGTCTTTTGAGCAAGGACATTTATGAGCGCAGTAAGAACAGCACCTGCATGACTGACACGAGCAAAACTCGTCTTGGCAACCGCTGCATTGGACGTTTATGATAGTTTCCTTAGCCGTGAAAACATCCAACACACTTTGCCGTAGGCACTGTGTCTTGGAGTTTTTCACTATGGATGCCATTGCTTTATCAGTGGTTTTCAGAGCTGCTGTGAAATTGTCGTATACTATGAGGCTGAGACCCTGCCTACCGTCTCGTGCGCAACGTCCTGCCTCCTGCCAGTATGATACAGGTGATTTAGGACATCCATAATGTACGACAATATCAACATCTTGAATGTCAATGCCCATGCCAAGTGCAACGGTTGCGATGACACATCTGATTGTTGAGTCCTTTTTTGAAAATGATTTTAAAATTCTACTTTTTGAAGATTCATGAGTACAATTATGAAACATTTCTATTAATAAATGGTCTGCATCTGTTTTTGATTCTGAATATGAATGTCGACCGAGAGAACATTTTAAAGAAAGAAATAGTTCTGAGACCGTATCAATTGAGCGACAGTAAATAATAATTTTCTTTGATTTTCGTCCTTTAATTTTTAGATGTTGGATTAACCAGTCAAATACAATTTCTAAATCTGTCGTTGAGCGTTTCTCACACAATACAAAAATATTTTTTCGGTCAGGGGATTTTGAAACAATTTCAGTGTCGTCAGGATTAAGTTGAAGAATAGAAAATATGTCATCTTTAACTTTAGTTGTACATGTTGCTGTGACAGCTAGCACTGGCACTTTAAAAAAACTTCTCAGTTGTGCCATTTCCTTGTAGTCAGGCCTAAAATCTTCACCCCATTCTGTCAAACAGTGAGCCTCGTCAAATATCAAAAGCGACACACGTTCTTGCCAAGTACTCGACAGGAAGACAGATCGCCAGTGCGAGAGCACCCTTCTTCAGGCAAATCGAACAGCACCTTTGCTCCTTGGGATATTGAAAGGCGCAATAACCTCCCGCAAAAATGAAGAAACGCTCGTCAGAGGGAATCGCGTTCAGCTAAAGCCCAAATTAGGCGCGATTCTGTCAATGATTTTACACACCAGAGCGCCAGTTTCGTGTAAATTTCTTCCGACACTGTTGTCTGTTCAGTTCTGGCGAGGTCGTTTAAGACGCGATACCATGAAACAATTGTCCCGTCTGGGTATTTGCCTTGGCCCGAACGCTACCCTGTCCGCAATTGACAGAATCAGAGCTCAGTTTGATGCCGCCGCAGTTCGCTTGAAAACAGACATAGAAACGTTATTGCTGCAAAAACAGATTGATCCTTATCCAGAATTCGATCAAGATCTATCAAATTTTCTCTCTGAAACAACCCCAAATATAGAAGAAGAAATGGTAGACTATCCAGACCTTATTTCTGATGAAAATATTTTGTACTCAGAGGGCAACATTTCCTTACTGTCTTTTCAAAAAATGAGCGATGATGAGGAAGAGTCTGACGACAATGTTAGCAATGAAGAAAATGTACAAGAGGGAGATGAAGAGGATGACGAAGCGGGGGAAGAGGAAGAAATAGAGGAGACAGAGGTTGAAATGGACGATGACGATAGTAGTATTTCGGAAGCGGATGTAGGCGTCGACACTGGAAAAAGTGATGAAGAACCAGGCACTTCTGGAGAGCGTCCTGACGCAGATAAAGAAACTCCTGAGGCTCCTGGTTTCACATTTTGTTGGGATAATGTTGGAAAGAAAGTAGTAACACGCCGTCCCACAGAAAATGTGAAAAATAAATATATAAACATGGCTCTGGGCTACATCGCCGTAAACAGGGTGCAAACAATGCACTTGGATTGGAAAAATGAAAATCTGACGAACGCTGCAGATATTCCAATTGCATCTTTTATTCCTGGCAATGCAGAGTTCAACGAGCTGCAAGATCGAATGCAGGTTATTATTGGACGCATTCTAACACGCCATTTAAGCTGGTTTAAAACTCATTTTAACAAATACAGTGTCCCTCACATCAATCACGAACACACCTTGGAGTCGACTTACAAAACCATTCTAATTAATCTCGGTGTTTTCAAAGAAGAGCCGTCTACCACTCAAGGTGCAATAGGAATATATTCCAGGCTTCAGCAATATGTTCCTGTTGTTGATGGAATACCCTGTCAGATTGTTGTGTACGGTGACGGACTTAGCTGTGAACGCGGTAACGATGCCCAACGTGCACGTGCAAATGGGCTTGACCCAGTAGAGAGACTGGAAGGTCTTGAACCAGCAGTGCAAGAATTTCACAAAGAAATGATTTTACTGCAGGACTTCTTTGATGATTTCTATAAAGGGTCAAGTGCGGCAGACCGAGGTACCATTTGCCAAGCGAAAAATATGTTCAACTACAGAACAGTCAAATCGGACATCTCGGACAATTTTTCGCATGCATGGGAACTAATGTGCCTTATGACAGAATCGTTTGTTTGCCTGCTGGCTAGAGACATCCAAGGTATAACCGACGAAAATGAACGACCAAAAACAGCTCCTGACGACATTGAGGATGCAGAAGAAGACGTAAAGGCAGTCTTTTTTGGAAATTTCTGTAAAGAAATGGTGAAATGTGTCTGGCACAAAGTTGACACAGATCTTCTCAAAAACGATGATCGTAGTGGTCTTCCTATTATTTGCTGTGGAGAGGAATTAGAGGAGGATGTAATTGGATGTGAAAGAAGAAGCGACTGCCCAAATGGTGAATTCTTCCATTATACATGTGCGGGCGTTGACCCTAATAATATTTGCAGTCCTTGGTTCTGCAGCGATGAATGTCGACATCGTCAACCATCTGCATACAAATACTGCATTTGCAAAAAGGATCTAGGTGGCGATGTACCCATGATTGGCTGCAGCGCGGAGGACATGTGTGTAAAAGAAGAATGGTACCACATGCAGTGTCTTGGAATCGATGCTAAAAAGAAGCAACCCAAGATCTGGTACTGCTCTGACCAATGTAAGGCGCATTCAAAGGCAAAGGGTAAAGCCCGGAAAGTTAAGGAGAAAACTGAAAAAACACCAGAAATCACAAAGGACTTTAAAAAAAGATTACTCAATGTCCCTGGTATGGAGAGGTCTTAATTTGTTGTGCAGGCGGGATGCTGTACGTGAAGCAGACGGAGAGGCCATGATGGCATTTTGGAAGCTTGATTTGATAAGCTTCTTCGGGAAAAAACACCCCAAGTATGTGATCCTGACACACAGGTTGATTGCCTGCCTCAATGGATGGGTTTCGCCAAGACTTCGAAATGACCTCATTCATAACAGGACAGTAAACTACGGGGGCGGAATAGGCAGAAACCTACCCTTAGATTTCATGAATGAAATTTTAAATCGCCTTTTCAAAGACTTATTAGAAGCTGCAAAGGGCAGATACACTGACACAACAATCGACAGATGTAGCCAGTTGATTGGTCCGCTAGGGGAAGCTCTTGACGTTGTGTTTGATGCCAATGTTATAGAAAAGGAGATCTACAGGCATCGTCGAAGAGCTGGAAACAGGGACGCAAATGTCTCCCGATTGATTGAGTTTCTAGATCCTGAACAACTTTTCGCTGACTACCCTGGTAGACATCACTCAGCCTTTCCCGAATTTAGTTATGACGAGACACCTCGACAATCTGGAAAATTTGTTGCGAAAATAAAACAGCTCAGCACAAAATTAGATAAGAGGCGCCTTGTTGTAATAAATGATTAACCCTTTCCAATATAGAGACGCTTTCTGAAACAGACGACATTTGACAACAGTTTGGAGAACAAGTTGAAAATAAACATTTTTCATTTTTTCGGAATTATACATATATATACAGGTGTTTGACTACATGATAATTTTAGAGGTGAATGAAAACTGTTTCGCTCACTTCGGTTTTATGAAATTATACAAACAACTTGTGTACATATTCTGTATCTGATTTTAGCTAATCTTATACCTCTACACATCGTCAGCATCTCCTTTGAATACCTCTACACACCGTCAGCCTCTCCATTGGATACCTCTACAAATCGTCAACCTCTCCATTGAATGCCTCTACACAACATCAGTCTTTCCGTGGAATACCTCTACACAGCGTCAGCATCTCCTTGGAATACCTCTACACACCGTCAGCCTCTCCATTGAATGCCTCTACACAACATCAGTCTTTCCATGGAATACCTCTACACTCGCCAATGTCTCTATGGAATACCTCTACACACCGTCAGCCTCTCCATTGAATGCCTCTACACAACATCAGTCTTTCCATGGAATACCTCTACACTCGCCAATGTCTCTATGGAATACCTCTACACATCGTCAGTCTCTCCGTGGAATACCTCTTCACATCGCCGGCCTCTCTATAGAATACCTCTACACATCTTCAGCCTCTCCTCAATTACAAAGCTATCGTTAGAAACGTCAGTAAAGTGACAGCATATACGGGTTATTGATCATTTTAGAGGTGAATGAAAACTGTTTCGCTCACTTCTGTTTAATTGAATATACTAACATCGTTTGTACAGCTTCTGTATCCGCTTTTAGCACGCTATTATTTAAACATATGGAATCCTGCATTTTGTTCATGCTCTGTTTAATATATTTATGGGCCTGAAGCCAATGAGAAAACATATTTCAAGTATACCATCTAATTATCCTCTCCATGGAATATCTCTGCACAGTCAGTCTCACTGTGGAATACCTCTACACATCGCCAGCCTCGCTATGGAATACCTCTACACATCGTCAGCTTCTCCTTGGAATACCCCTACACACCGTCAGCCTCTCCATTAACTACCTCTACACAACAGCAGTATTTCCATGGAATACCTCTACACTTCGCCAACGTCTCTATGGAATACCTCTACACATCGTCAGTCTCTCTATGGAAAACCTCTACACATCGCCAGCCTCTCTATGGAAAACCTCTACACATCGGCAGCATTCTCTATGGAATACATCTACACATCGTCAGCCTGTCCTCAATTACAAAGCTATCGTTGAAAGCGTCAGTAAAGTGACAGCATATACGGATTATTGATCATTTTAGAAGTGAATGAAAACATATTTCAAGCAGAGCATATAACCATCCTTTCGATGGAATACCTCTGCACAACATAAGAGTCTCCTTGGAATACCTCTACACATCGTCATCCTCTCCTGTGAATACCTCTTCAAATCGTTAGCTTCTCCTTTGAATACCTCTACAAATCGTCAGCCTCTCCTTGGAATACCTCTACACATCGTCAGCCTCTCCTTGGAATACCTCTACACATCGTCAGCCTCTCCTTGGAATACCTCTTCACATCGTCATCCTCTTCATGGAATACGTCTACACATCGTCATCCTCTCCTTGGAATACCTCTACACATCGCCAGCCTCTCCATGGAATACCTCTACACATCGCCAGCCTCTCCTTAATTACAGAGCTATCGTTGAAAACGTCAGTAAACTCCAACTTACCAATCATTTGATAGATGTTGAATGTGGAAATATGTTTTTTGAATTGTCCATATTACAGCATATATGAAATGAACAAAGACCATGGATGTGAAGAAGAAAGTGACAAGGAATGCGACAATATGTTACAAGTACGCATAGATTGTTACAATTCTCTACAAATGGAATTGAACGGACACCGCAGTGGACCTAAATTTTCTTTAGACATTTTAAAAAACACTAAAACGAAGCATGGAAAACGATCCAAATATCTTTACAACTTTAAAAACTTATACTTGGATGGAATACACCCATCAGAATTGTTGTCTAGGCTATGGCTCATTCGAATACGAAAGTTTATCCTGTCCACTATACATACATGTATAGGAGAGTGACTTTACCGAGGCCGCTACCGGCCATAGTGTGACGAAGTTTTTTCAGTGTTAATCAATGAATACTAACTAATTAAGTTTATTTTTAATGGAATTCGTTCGCAAAAAAAATATAAATCTATATTCTGCCGAAGTGTTGCGTCCAGGGAATGAGAACTGTCTCGCTCGCCGCTACGCCTTCTACCTTTTGAAATGATTTCGTTAAATATCCATTTCTGTGTACTTTAACCATACTACCCCAAACACAGTATTCGGTTATCCTTTGTTCTAATCCACGAACTGTGACCCCATTTTGAATAGTGATAGGTCAGGCCTCTAAGAGGTGGATTAAAAATGGATTAAAACACATAAAAACGTGAGTAAGAACCTTTGTGTTTACTTTTTACGATAGATAAATGGTTAAATGTTGTCCCATATGTGTATTTTGCTGTGACAAACATTACGTACGCCAGATTCGAGCCTGGAAGCGTCGCCAAATTTCCGACCAGATTTATGGTCGGAAATATGCGACGCGTGTTTCATACGTTTGGGAAAGACCTCGCGTATGCAGGATAATAACAAAATGAAAAATGAGCATATGCGATGTCTTTTTTTGAAGGACTACCACCTGACCTAGAATTTCCTACTCGCCCGATCCTTAATTCAACTTACCAACTTGAGTGGGCAAGTGGAATTTTACACCCCTGTATACTGCTATTATATGTGTACAAATGTGTCTACAGGTGGGGTAAGAAAAGTGTTGATCACATGTCCAGCATGTTGGGCAGTTAAACAGCTAGATCATATCGAGGGCTTGGCGTGAAACGGTTGTAACTAAAATCCTATTTTGAAAACCCTGGTTTAGGGGCAATTTTGACCCCTTTGTAAACAATGCAAATTTAGGTGCCATTGCTCAGAACGAGCAATGGCACCTAAATTTCCATTGTTTACCAAGTAAAATGATTTAATGCTTATAAAGACTTAATGGCGAGGTGATTTAAACCTTGGTAAAAAAATACCAATTTAAGTTACAACCGTTTCACGCCAAGCCCTCGATATGTTACCAAAATAGATTACTGATATTAAAGGACTGACCCTAGCAACAGCCTAACATTCAGGCAAGTTGCCTGACAAATTGTTCATCTTTTATATGAAAATTGCACTAAAATGGATTCAAATGTAGATGAAAAATAAATTTAAAAGATGGATTGCAGAAAGAGGGAGTACTCCGAACATTTTAAATTGAACATTTTCACTTTGAGCAAGTTGAACTTTGTCAGAATGTTTGTCTTGATCAGATGATATCTAGTCCATGTTCTAATATGGGTCATATACGGTAGACACAAAAAATAGGTCAAACAGCCATTGAAGGAAGATCTTGTAAATACTGGAGGTTTAATTTGAATCTTTGTCAGAATATTTGTCTTGATGTGTTTTGCATTAGAAATCACATTGCATAATTCAGGTGAGCGATCTAGGGCCATCATGGTCCCGTTGTTTATGAAATGAATACCAGTGTTTATATTAAGGATCAGTTTTCATGTTCTAAAACCCTTAAAAAACTCAAACCCTATGGTGTAGGTACTCAGAAGAATTCACTGAGACGATTCTTTTTAGTATCAACAACACATGGTTTAATTAATTAAAAAGAGAGATATTGTTGGGAAAACCCTAATTCATTCCCCCTTATCTAGTCGTCTGAATATAACAATGGTTTATTTTACAGAGCAACAGTACAGTGAAATAGAATCACAACTGGAAAACACCACGACCAAACTTGAGACAGAATCCTCAGACAAGACTGAATATAAAGCAAAGTTGGAAGAAGTTGGTAAGTATTATCCACTGACACTTTGTAACTTTAGAACATGGCAGTGTTTTTATGCCCCCGGAATCTCCGATTCGGTGGGCATATAGTTTTTGGCCTGTCTGTTGGTTGGTTGGTCTGTTGGTCTGTCTGTCTGTCTGCACAAAAAAAACTTTAACCTTGGCCATTACTTTTGAACCATAACAGGTACGGCTACCATATTTCACATGTGTATTCCTTGTGACATGACCTTTCTGTCAGTACCAACATTTTTGACCTTGCGACCTTGACCTTTGACCTAGAGGTTGCCATTCTCGAAAAAAACTTTAACCTTGGCCATTACTTTTGAACCATAACAGATACGGCTACCATATTTCACATGTGTATTCCTTGTGACATGACCTTTCTGTCAGTACCAACATTTTTGACCTTGCGACCTTGACCTTTGACCTAGATGTTGCCATACTAAAAAAAAACTTTAACCTTGGCCATTTCTTTTGAACCATAACAGGTACGGCTACCATATTTCACATGTGTATTCCTTGTGACATGACCTTTCTGTCAGTACCAACATTTTTGACCTTGCGACCTTGACCTTTGACCTAGATGTTGCCATTCTCGAAAAAAACTTTAACCTTGGCCATTACTTTTGAACCATAACAGATACGGCTACCATATTTCACATGTGTATTCCTTGTGACATGACCTTTCTGTCAGTACCAACATTTTTGACCTTGCGACCTTGACCTTTGACCTAGATGTTGCCATTCTCAATTTTTTTTTAACCTTCCCCACTACTTTTGAACAATAACAGGTAATGCTACCATATTTCACATGTGTATACCTTGCGACCTTGACCTTTGACCTAGATGTTGCCATTGGGGGGCATCAGTGTTTCACAAACACATCTTGTTTCTCACTGTTTTGTGACCAGGGCCAAGGCCCTTTCCAGTGTTTCATTTTGAAATTTATATCCTGTGTGTTTTTCAAAAAAATAATGAGTCCTACAATGTAAAATAAATAAATGCACAGCAAAATGAAACACTGCCTTTCAATTGTGAAAATAGTGTCAGACTTGTAAACTGTAATGAAAGGCAGATTTTGTGAAATTTAGGCCTACTTAAATTGTTGGGGAAAAAAAGTATTTTGATTGTGAATGGGGCTTAATTTGGGTTCAGAAAAAACTCTGCATGGTGCTGTAAAAGTTCCTTAGATATCCAAGTATAACTTGATATATATTTAGAATCTTTCAAATTAAAAAGATTTGAAGAAAAGTGGTAAAAGCCTTTTTTTACAAGTTTTAAGATTGAAACCGGTCTGGCAAAATACCGTCCAGACCTGCATTTTTTGCGGAGGCCTGGTAAAAGGTGTTTAAAACAGGAAGAGTTTTTTGTCTTTTATGTCTTTTGCTGCAGGTATACTGAAAAAAGGTAAGACCAAGCCAGAGCTATAACTCGGGACCACTTGTCCCAGAGGCAAACACTACTATGACGCTATATTACAAAAGCCAGCGCTGTAGCTAGGTTAAAAAATAATCCCCTGATACATAAAAATATCAACTATTTCTATTCATTGAACACATCACTCTGCTATGTGGCAAAATGTTGATCCTAAAATAATGATACATTTGGCCAATTTTGGTTTACAAAAAACAGTACTGTAATGTATTAAGTGGCTTTCAATTTACTAAATGTTATAAAATGAAACAATTTGCCTGTAATTATTTTCACAGAGAAAAAGCACGAAGAAGCCACATTAAAGTTGAAGAGTTATGAAACTCAAGAAGATGGAAACCTATCCACCCAGGTATTTTTAAATTTCTAATGAATGTACTTTAAAACTTAGTTCTTTTTTCGTTTAACATCTTTTTCAATATATATCTTGTTTTATTTTCAGTTATATAACTGCAATAAGTTCACCTAATATGTCTTTCCTGGCACCCTCACACCACTACTATAGAAAATATTCATGCACCTGGCTAACTTCCTACATTGACATTTCAACCATTGTTGGAAGAGGATTGATGCTTTAATATCACAACGTCTTTTGTCAGAAAGAATAAATGGTTGAGCAGGGAATTTAACTGGATGTCCCTTGATTAATAGACCTATTTGTTGCTGTCTACTATAATGAACTTATTAAGATTATTGTATAATAAACTTTATTTCAAATTTTTCAAAATTGAAAATGTCTGCTAGATGAATATTGTGGTAAATGTAGACAATAAAAAAAAAATTGAATTGGAAAAAAAAAGTTTGTTTGAAATCCGAAACATATAATTATACCATATAATATCTGTCATAATTGATTACTAAATCATTAACTAGTTTGTAAATTTCAATTTTAAGATTCATTTGTTATTACCTGTTTTATACATACAACTTGAGATCATAAAAATAGCAACCTTGAAACTCTTCATCATTTCACTGATATGAGAAGCTATTTGTAGATGGTTACTATTTCTACATTTATATCTGAATGCAAACTTGGGAACTTAAAGGCAAATGTTATTTATAGAGCCAGTTTTAGCTCTCTTGAGCACAATTTCTTCTTTGGCCACAATGTTTTCAAGAGTCAAATGCTTCAGATGTTACAAAATGCATCTATAAAATGGAAAGGTTAATTGTTTAAATTTGTCTCAGTTAAAAGAAGCATTTTATACTTCACTTAAATTTTTACAGCTTAAATTATCGAAAGCTAATGAGACGTTGGAGTTTGAAAAGAGGGAATTTGCCCTTTTGTTGGAGAAAAGAGACAGAGAAATCAATGATATGAATGGTATGATTACTTTAAAATTCTTTGTTCAACACTTTAAAGATAGTATTACTATAGGTTTTGTCTATCATGGCAGTGTCAAGATAATAAGGTTGCTGGTTATCACAAATTGGAACTTCACTTAACCCTTTCCCACACATGGGACATCTGCAGATTAAAACTTGGAAAATATCTTGAAAAAAATATAGAAAGCTCTCTAAATCATTTTCAGAAGACATATATCTAAAGGTATGTGTTTTGTTATGGACATGCTGTATATCTAAATGAATGGACAAACGCTAGCAAATCAATATTTTGACGACTATTGAGACCCTTTCAACAACCTTTCAAATAGTAAACATCTGATGATAGCATTGTAATTCTCGACATATTATAGATATTTCAAGACATAGTTTTAAAATGTTTTCCGAAATTGTGCTCCAAAGATATGTAAATATCATTTCTGTAGGAGATGAATTAAAAGAAAAGAAAAATAATGAATCTGTTTGCCATTTCCTACATACAAAAATCTGCAGGTGAATTTGAATACATTTTGGCAAACATTTGGAATATAAATCTAAATGTCAGGAAGTATTATTACTTGATTAAATTGAAACCATTGGGGCAAAAGAAGGAATCACTCTTAATGAGTGATTTTTCCTTTTGCCACAATGTTTATAAAAGGTGTTTGCATGTGTGAAAGGGGGTTTAACTATAACTTATTTGTATATTATGTCTCATAATTGCAGATGAGTTAAAACAAATGTCCAAAAAGATCAGTAAGATGAACAATGAGAAATGCGAGGCAGTAGCTAAATTAGACGAAATCAGAAGTTTGGAAGTCAGCAAAGAGGTATTTTACATTTGTTTATAAAAAATACAAGACTCATCATAGAAGATATTTATGGGGAAACAAAATCAGTCTCCATAAAGCTGCAGGTTTTCCCCATTTTCAAACCAAAAATGTCATAATAAATGAAAGAAGAGAAAAACAAAAGCTTTTATTGGTCCACTTAGATCTTCTCTCATTCTTTGTCAGAAGTCTCAGTAAATTGTAACTTTGACACATTGGAGCAACATGTTTCTTGAAAATCTCTGAAATGTTCAAGGATTGGTAAATGATATATGCAAACATTATCCGTTTCCAACATGCAGTTACATTGTAATTAGCTATTTCTCCTGTTGCCAAACTTTTTTCAAATTTATTGAAAAATACATCTTTAATCATACATGAGCTTAGAATTTTTTCAATGTTGTCTGCGACAGATTTTTTGTAAGTTTGAAAGGGTTAAAAGAATCTACTTCCTCAAGATTGAAAATAACTAGATGCCTCAGAGAAAATTATTGGATATACCAACTACACACCCTCCACCCGGTAGGGATCAACATCTTTGGATAATAAGGAAGCAAACAGCACAATTTTTTGCAACTTTGTTCAAGACAACCTCGGATGAGTACCAATCTTGTGAATGAAATCGGTCAGAAGTCAAGTAAGGGGCCAAGCAAGTCTCCTGCCACCACACAGCCAAATTCTCTCTTATTGTTTTCAAGATAAGTTGAAAATATTGCAGGAAAAAGAGAAATTGCGTGTTGACAACTGCATGGAAATCAAAAATAGTCTTTTATTTTATTTTCATATAATTATTACAGTCACTATATTGAATAACTGTTCTAATTATGTCCTCAATATTTTAGTTTCAGATAAAGCGTTTGGAACAAGAAAAAGAGAACCTTATACTACAGATTGATTTATTGAACAAAGATGTTAGTGAGAAAATGAAACAACTCATGGATACCAAGAGAGAAAAGGTTTCACTTTCTTTTTCAATTGCCTGCCTTGGCAGGGATACACACATGTATCATGGTCTGTTGTCTGCCTGTTATGCTTTTACTGACTGACACACGTGTTCCTTTGACTGCTCTTGTATAAAATATACCCTTCTTAACATACAGACGCCTTTTGGTGCCTTTGCAGCAGACACTTTTTGAATCATTTTGGCAATATGAGAAATTGAGTAATTTGTCCTTTTACCACAATGTTTTCAAATCTGTTCAATAAGAATAATATCATCATTCAAGGAAGTTTCCATAAATTTTGGATATGCTTTCATAGTAATCTTCTCCTAATTTGTTGTATGTGGGAAAGGGTTAAGAACAATAACTCAAATAAAACTGACAAGATGCATCAGTGTCACTGCATGTTTTTGGTTATGGGCCATTCCATGAGAAAACCAACATTATGTACTCTGTGTAATGTATCGACTCAGATCACCCTGCGCAGTCCATGCATGTTAATCTGGGCCAAACTATTCTGTCGGGGCGGGAAAGAGGTATAAGGTAACGATTCCTGAAACAGAAATCCACAGGATGCGTCAACAATGTTGGTTTTCTTGCAGAAGGGCTCCTATATTTTATCTGCTTCATATGTTATGGACCCTACCATTTAGTCAACATTAGCTCTGCAGCAGATGATTGTAGAAATTATTTTTTTGGCAATGACTGGAAGCTTCAATCAGTTGAACAAAACTGATGATGTCATTTTCAATCACAGATTAGTCTGTAATTCTGAAATCTGATGAAGACTGATCAAAGCCTTCGTTATCAATATTTTAATTTTATCAACTTGGATAAACAAGAGCAGGGAAAAGAATACAGATAAGTAATGAAATAGTTATCATATTCTAAGATAACGCAGAGTAAACTAGTCTTTGTCCTACCATATCTCTGTCATAACTCATATGAACCTTTTGTTGTTGGAAAAATCGCATCACTCAGACAATTTTTTTGAGTTCAAGAGATAAGGAGCATTTTGCCATGTTTTCAGAGGGAAATGCACCTGTGACTTTGCATAACCCTTTCCCTCATACGACAATTCTGCAGACGACGACTTTGAACGTATTTTGTCAAAACATAGAAAATCTCCATAATTGAATGAATAACCTATGACAAAAAGTGGAAAACATTGTGGCAAAAGGAGAAATTGCACGTTTTGTGCAATTTCTTCTTTTGTCACTATGTTTTCAAAAAGCAGTCTGCTGCAGAGGCGTCAGAAAGCGTCTATATGAGGGAAAGGGTTAAGAACATAAACTAGCCACTTATCTGGAGCTCTGGGTAATGTTTATACCTTGTGTTAATCTCCATTCCAGTCAAGCAGTATGATGGAGATGCAGTGCCAGCTAGAAGAAAGGACAGAAGAAGGTGGTTTACTGAAAACCACTATAGAATCTCTTCGAAAGACAAACTCAGACCAGCAAACCAAAATAGATTCTTTGATTGAGAAAATTAAAAATGTAAGTCTTATAGCATATTTGTAAAAAAAAAATCCCAAATCATAGATTTCTTCCAAATAATCTTAAACAATTTTAATCCTTACCTGTGCCTTTACAGCTCAAAAAGTACATATTGTTCTTTTGTAGATACAAGATGGCAACATGCAGTCAGAAGAGCAGTTCCAACAGGAGATTCAGGCCAGAGTGAGACTTGTTGACCTATATAAGGTGAGGCTGTGAGTGAGACTTGTTGACCTATATAAGGTGAGGCTGTGAGTGAGACTTGTTGACCTATATAAGGTGATGCTGTGAGTGAGACTTGTTGACCTATATAAGGTGATGCTGTGAGTGAGACTTGTTGACCTATATAAGGTGAGGCTGTGCGTGAGACTTGTTGACCTATATAAGGTGAGGCTGTGAGTGAGACTTGTTGACCTATATAAGGTGAGGCTGTGAGTGAGACTTGTTGACCTATATAAGGTGAGGCCAGAGTGAGACTTGTTGACCTATATAAGGTGAGGCTGTGAGTGAGACTTGTTGACCTATATAAGGTGAGGCCAGAGTGAGACTTGTTGACCTATATAAGGTGAGGCTGTGAGTGAGACTTGTTGACCTATATAAGGTGAGGCCAGAGTGAGACTTGTTGACCTATATAAGGTGAGGCTGTGAGTGAGACTTGTTGACCTATATAAGGTGAGGCCAGAGTGAGACTTGTTGACCTATATAAGGTGAGGCCAGAGTGAGACTTGTTGACCTATATAAGGTGAGGCCAGAGTGAGACTTGTTGACCTATATAAGGTGAGGCTGTGAGTGAGACTTGTTGACCTATATAAGGTGAGGCTGTGAGTGAGACTTGTTGACCTATATAAGGTGAGGCCAGAGTGAGACTTGTTGACCTATATAAGGTGAGGCTGTATGAGGCAAACATAGCTAGATAGATTTAATTCAAGTATTGAAATGTGATGTAAATAATTAAGTTTGATAACTTGATCCTACATTTTTTATTGTACAGTCCATATATATGTGTCTCAACAACGTCACCGCTCTAGTGACTCGATTTCTTATCCGATTTTATACGTCATTGCTCTAGCACTGACATTTGTTGTTGGAATTCTTTCTTACTTCATACACAGGTTCAATGATAGCTTGGGCATGTTTAAGTTTTACTGTCAAAGGTCAAGGTCACAGTGACATATTATGTCTGTCTGAAACAATGTCAAAGCTCTAGCACTTCCATTTGTGGACGATATTCCTTCATACTTCATACATAGGTTCAGTGTCAAGAGAGCTTGGATGGGTTTATGATTCACTGAATTAGGGCAAATGTCAAGGTCACAGCAACTATAATTCGTCTGTACAAAATGACGCTGCAAGGGGATTTGGATTGTCGACAATGCTCTCGTTAAAATTAGGAATTTGAAAATGTCACAGGTCAAAGATTGAATTTTTGTGTCACCATGCGTAGCATGGTAGACACTTAGGGATTACTTTTTTTGTCCGGCGTCTGTCCGTCACACTTTTTGTCCCCCGCTTTATGTGAGTCCGTCAGTCCCTCCGTCACGCTGTCACAAAAACTTTAACCTTGGTCATAACTTCTGAACCGTAATAGGTACTGCTTTCATATTTCACATGTGTATTCCTTGTGACAACCCCTTTCCATCAATACCAATTTTGACCTTGTGACCTTGACCCTGACCAATAAGACCCCCAAAGCGGGGGACCATAATTCTCTGAATTTGCTTGTTTGTTACACTTTCAATGAGCTTGGTGCAGGTGACACACATGCTCTGTGGAGCATTCCATTCTAGTATTTATAGATGCTTGCTAAAATCATGATCATATACTCATTGACACAAGGGCAACATAAAATGGTTGACCTACTTTTGAGGTACTAGGATATCTTGCTGAATAAATTAAACTGCATGTATATCTGAATATTGGATATACTCATACCCACATGCAGACACATTTTGGCGCATTTGCAGCAGATAACTTTTGAAAAAAATGTGTCAAATTTCGAAATTGTTCAACCTGACCAATTTCTCCTTTTGCCACAATGGTTTAAACTCTGTACTAAGGTTATACCTTCATACATGGACAATTGTCATATTTTTCCATAAACAATTACAATATATTCTATATGATTATGTATTAAACATTGTGCATTTATTCATTTAGAAGTGGCCATAAGTTCAATATGTTCTGTCAATTTAACTTCTATATAAAACCTTTTAATGTTGCATTCAGCAACTATTCAATAATGTAAATGCTTAGATTTCTTACTCCTAAATTGACTATTATCTACAACAGAATGCCGCGGAGGAAGCGGAGACTAAGTCGTCGGAGCTTACAGGAGCTGTCACACAATTACAGAAACTTCTCAGTGAAGCTGCTGATGGTATGGTTTAGCCATTGATTACTTTACCCTTTCCCATTTACGAACATGATCAAATATTTTACTATATTAAAAATGTAGTTTCAATGAATTGATCATGTACAAAATATACAAAATCATTAGCTCTTTCCTTATTAGCTCAACTTTTGAAAAAACGAGAGCTATTGTCATGACCCTGGCGGCGTGGTCGTCCGGTTAAGGTTTTTTGTTCAGCTCCGCTTTTTTTCTGTTTTCTCCCTATCAGTCGAGCCTCTGTGCCGTACGCGGTGCTCTTGTTAAGCTATGTCTTTACTATGTTGTAGGTTATTACTTTCAAAATTAAAATATCAAAAATTATTCGGATACAGTGACATTTTCCTATGATGTGTAATTCTTTAATAGCAGCTTTTAATTTTTGAATAATATGTTAATTTTGTACTATGGTTATGTTTTAGTTCAAACTGAAATGGAAACAGAGAAAAACCAAGACATTCAAATGCTAAAAGAAGAAATAGAGAATAGAGGTTAGTCTCTTATTTATTACAATAATAACATTTGCATCTTTTGAAATTAAATCAAAGGTTTTAACCCTTTCCCTCACACAGTGACACTCAATAAGAATGACAGTCAAAGTCTGACCCTTGCAGGGTCGATTGGAGTTTATGCAACTCTTGAGCTCAAGCAGGTGGAGTGGGTATACATTATATATTTTTATCTCTGTAAATATTAGATATGGGACCAATATCATCTTTCCTGTCCGCCGCAATATGGCCAGAGCTGTTGAGTTTGGTGAAAAAACCCAAATTAATCATACAGACACATTTTAGCTTCTCTGCAGTAGATGACTTCTGAAAAAAATGTGACTTAAGGGGAAATTGCTCATGAGGAATTTCTCTTTCTGGGACACAATGTTTTCAACTCGATTCAATTATTATATTTTCATAAATAGAGATTTTCCATATTTCAGCCAAGATGTACTCAAAGTTCTCTGCTGTGTAGATAGGGTTATATCACATGATAAAAGGTGACCTGATTGAGGTAGTGCTGAATCACATGTTATCTGTGGTACACAGTACAGGTCTTCAGTTCCAAACATCTTTTACTGAAAAGAAAAAAAGAGGAAAATGAATGTTTTCTGAAAGAAATTATATAGATAAGGATGTTGTATACTCATTTAACCCTTTCCCACATTCAAGAAATCTGCAGCAGACGAGTAAAACATAATCTAGGCAAACTATGGAAGATCTCTTTAAATGACAGTTCAATTATGGAATAAAGCTAAAAACGTAGTGGCAAAGGGTGAAATTGCGTTTTGAGCAATTTCTCCTTTTTTCACAATGTTTTTAAAATGTCGTCTGTTTTAGACATGTAGTCAAAACTATGGAATGTATCTATAAAATGTAAACATTGTGGCAATAGGAAAAATAGCTCTTTATGAGCAATTTCTCCTTTTGTCACACTGTTTTCAAAGGTCATCTGCTGCATCTAGATGCATGAAACTGTATCTGCAAGTGGGAAAGGGTTAAATTACTTTGTATTTGAATAATAAAATGATGAACTTATTATCCTTTTCTGTTTTTCAGAGGAGAAGATAAGAGATATGAATGAAGAACTTGAAAATGCAAACGTAATGATAGATGCCATTAAATCTACAGGTATGTCAACCAGTTTTATGTCCCAGTAAATCACCAAATTTGACGGAGAGAAGGATTGTTATTAACCCTTTCCCAAATACAAAATATCTGTAGCAGATGACTTTGAAATTACCACTTGCCTTGGCAGGGAAACTCGTATAGTTCACTTCTATGTGTCAGTCTGTTACACTTTAATTGTCTATGTGGTGTAGGTGTAAAAGCATCTACCTTGGGACAGAAGTACAGCGTTTGTATCCCAGGTCACGTCATACCAAAGACTATTAAAATGATAGTAATGGTTTCCGTTTATGGAATTCAGGGTTGCGGGAATAGCATTATGACTGATGCATCATGTCGGGATAATTAATTCTGGAACTGCTGATAATTTACCCAGGAAAATAGTTATGATATAACTGAACTACTGTTCAAAGCAGGGTAAAATACTGACAGGTGACACACATGTTCCTTCAAACCATCTTGTTTAATTACATTTCAGGAATAAGTGAGGACAAATTGGAGACGTTGTTTCCAACTGCTGCTGCAACAAGTAACATGTTGAAGTCCGGAATGTCCCTAACACAGATCTATAATGAATATGTCAAGGTCACTGATGCCCTCCAGTTTGAGAAGGGAGAAAACAAACGTCTCAACACATACCTTGATCAAATACTACAGGTAATGATTGGTCGGCTTTAGGTCAAATGACATTTCACAGTCATTTTTGTTGTCGCCCTTCGTAGTATGGTAGGAACTTGGGGATTCCTTTTTTTTTTTGTCTGACGTCGGTCTGTCTGGCTGTCTGTCACACTTTTTCGTCATACTTTCAATGAGCAGGTGCAGGTGACACACATGCTCAGTGGAGCACTCCATTCTAGTATTTAAATAGTGCATATACATGTCTTCAGGCAAAATGGTTGTAACTGCATCTTCTACCAAGATTATGTTAAAAGCAATTTGCATAAAGCCTATGATTTGCTTTTGAAATTATGAGTAGATAATGAGGAGAGAAATTTAAGATAATGGAACTTTACGAAGACGAGGACTCTAAATATCCTTTGTGAAAGTTTTAAGTATTAAAACGATTTCCTATCAATTTTATGGAGTGTAAATTTAGGTATTGAACAATATTTTCACTCATATTTCATTTTTTTTGTTGAAAATGTCATGTGAGTTAAACCTATAAACTAAGCTATTAAATCAATGTATGTTTTTAGGAGATAGAAGAGAAGGCACCCTTGTTAAAGAAGCAAAGAGAGGACTATGATATAGCCTTAAAGAGTATAGACCAGATGACGAGGCAGCTGGATTCTGCCATGTTGGTAAGAATTCACAATTGAGTCATAGTACCAACCTTTTCCCTTTCCCACATAAGACAAATCTGCAGCAGACAACCTTGAAAACATTTATAATAAAGCAATAAATATAGAAAATATCTACTGATGAATGTTCAATTATTGAATCGAGTTATGAGCAATAACTCCCTTTGCCAGAGTTTTCAGAAAGCTTCTGTATGCAGAAAATACTTAAATAAAGGGGAAGATCTGCCTGCTTGTATGTATAATTTGATCCAAATACACAATGCATACCAAAAGTTTCTTGAAACCTGTGACTTGGCATGCAGAATTCAGTTCAAACTACACAGATGTGCGTGTAGTGTGCTATTGAGATTCCACTGGTGGCCAAAACCATACTGAAACACACAACTCAAAATTATCATAACAATTACACAACTTCTCCCCTCTAGATTTTGAAAACTTTATTACATAAAATATTATAGATATGAGAAATTAATTATTACGAGTATTGTTCTGCTTGTTCTCCAAAGTCTAAAGCTGCAGAAAGATTTTGAGAGAAAGGAGAGCAATTACTCCATTTGCCACAATATTTTCATCTCTTTTCAATTATTATACTTTCATTTACAAAGATTTTTCCTATTTTTGCCAATATGTTCTAAAAATCGTCGGCTGCATATTTGTTGTATATGGTAATGGTGTAAAACCCCATTAAAACACAAAATGCATTGCATGATTATGTACCATTTGTTATGTTGGTTGATGTTTTTGCAGAGAAACTAGCAATTGTAGAAGATAACAACAAAAAAAGTTACTTATGATTCCAGTATTTGTATTCCAAAACGAAATTTCATTTAATAAGTTTTGAACAGGCACTATGTTAACCCTGTCCAATAAACAGTCGTGTTTCGACGCCTCTGCAGAAGACGACTTGAAAACTTTGTGGCAAAAAGGGAAATTGCTCATTTTTTGAAGGGTTTTCATATTTTTGAACAAAAGTTTTTAATTGTCTGGTTGAGATTTGCTGTATGTGGGAAAGGGTAAACCCTTTCAACAAATTTGCACCAGACCACTTTGAAAATATAGTGGCAAAAATATGGAATATCTCTTTAAATGAAAGTATAATTATAGAATAGAGTTGAAAACATTATGAGCAATTTGTCTTTTACCAAAAAAAATTCAAAATGTCTCTGCATGTGGCAAAGCGAGGGTTAAAGGATATGATTTGGTTTTTCAGGAGCGTCAAAACTTACGATCAGAAAGTGATGAATGTCATAGAAAATCAAATCATCTTACAAAAGAGAATGTTAAACAACAACAACAAATGAAAGATTTATCCAACCAGGTGATTACTTTATAAATCTTTTATTTTTATCGTAAGTGCTGTGTTATCAGAAAAACATCCTTTGTGACTTTGTGAATCGGGAAGATCCTAGGTCTTCTCATTGTAAGATCAAAAACTCTTTTGTTTGCAATCCATTTGTTTAAGTATACGGATACTAGTGTTATTGCAGGCTCTTTAAGTAAGACATCACTAATAATTTTAATATCCAAAACTGAATTTTTTTGTCATTGCCTCTATCTTCTTACTTTAAAGCGATGCAAATCCGAGTTTGCACTTTTTCTGGATAGAACAGAAAAATAGATTTAACAAAAAAAAAGTATATATTTTCTTGTTATGACACCACTCTGTTAGGGACATACTTGTCTGTCATTCATTCTTGTCTGTCATTCATTCTTGTCTGTCATTCATTCTTTTCATTCATCCCAGATGTTTGTATTGTGCATATCACCAAAAGTATTTCCCTTATAGATATTAAAACATTTTGGACTGTTTATCACAATATGTGGTGTTGCAGCTATGATAGGTTGAACACAGTTATGGCAATGGATCTTGAATTCAAATTCTCGCTTGGCCATTCATTCTTTCTGAAGATTTACAAAAATCATTCGTGTCATTCATCTTCCAAAAATTGGCTAAAATATCTATGTATGAAGTTAACCAGTTGTCTGAGAAGAATGTTGTGTGGAGCACTGGTGTGAGAAAAACAGAAAACATACAATTAGGTGAACTAGCTGCCATGAGAAAACTGAAAAGCTCTTGAAAATGACATTAAACTTGAATAAATTAAAGGATATGTGATGTATAGTTTTGGCATGCTTGCAGTAATACTAGAGTAATGGCCCTTGGTATGCAGTAATCAAACTGGTTACTTAAGTATGGACATCTGTGTGAAAAGAGAATATAGTAACTTATCATAGGTCGAGATAAGGTGCGGTAGACAGTTCTCTATCCCAGCGAGACGATTCTTTTGAGTATCCACACCATATGGTAATAGGGTCAAAGAAGGATTTTAGAACATAAAAGATGCATCTCATCTAGAGCTCTGACTTATGACTATAGTGTTACACATATATTATAGTTTTGATCTATAGATGCTTATCAGGATTATGTAGCTTGATTAATTGGGTGGCAACAACATAGAGTTATATGCAAGAATGGATTTTGAAACATCATAACCTAGACTTTTTAACATATTGACACAATGCCTATTGTGTTTTAATAACGGCTAAGTATAGCAGTAGTGTAACAACTATGTGGCAACTTTTAACCAAGGGAGATAACTGAATATGGAATAACTGTCCATATTCAATCGTCCATCTTCAGACAGTAGTCTATCCCTCTTCACAATGAATAAAACAATAGTTAAATCTTTGCCTCTTGCTTCTGTATTCTGAAGCACATATAGCAGATGACTTTTGAAAACCTTTGTGGCAAAAGGAATAATTGCTCATAATGAGCAAAATTTCTTCATTTGCAACATTGTTTTCAACTATATCCTCATATTTGGGATTTTTGAATATTTTTGCCTAGAAGTTTTCATAGTCATATGATGCAGATTTGTTGTATGTTGGGAAAGCGTCTATTACTCAAATAATTCAAATTCCCCCAATTATCTCTTTTCTGATACAGCTGTTATTGTAATTTGGAAGCTTTATATATCCAGATAACAGTTTGCAATAATACAGCTTTCTTCATGCAATAAGGTCAATTAGCCATTTGTATTTTCAGTACTTTGATCTTTATCTTAAATTTATTTGAAGAACTCAAAATTTCAAAGATAATTTTTTTATGATTTTAGGTGAGATACCTCGTAAAAGAGATTGAAGAACTTCGAGGAGGAAGAGTGGTCCGGGATGAAGATGTCTCTTCATTCGAAGTAACCAGCTCTTCCACAGCAATCTCAGAAAACCTTGTCACATTTAGGTAAGTCCAAGTTACAGATATTAGTTTCACCCTTTCCCACCTGCAGACGTAAGTTAGTTACAATCCCCTTTGTTTGTTTTACCTCTTCCTATATACGTATAGAAGTGTGAGTTTAACCCTTTCCCTCATATAGACGCTTTCTGACGCCTCTGCAGCAGACGGCTTTTTGAAAACATAGTGACAAAAGAAGAAATTGCTCAAAACGAGCAATTTCTCCTTTTGACACAATGTTTTCCACTTTTAGTCATAGGTTATCCATTCAATTATAGAGATTTTCTTTTTTTTGACAAAATATGTTCAAAGTCGTCTGCTGCAGAATTGATGTATGAGGGAAAGGGTTAAGATAGAGAAGAAAACATTGTGGGAAAAGGAAATAATTCTCAAAATGAATAATTTCTCATTTTCCCCACACTGTTTTCAAAAGTCCTCTGCTGTCAAGGTTTTACATGTTGTCTACATAATGGGTTAAATATCTGAAGGCTTTTAGAACTTGATATTCTGACTCGATGCTTTACACTTTATATGTCACATGGTATTCTTATGTATGCGGGTCTCCCTGGTGATATACCCTTTAACTGGAATATATTAACCCTTTACTACATACATCATATCTGCAGCAGACACTTTTAAAAATAAAGGCAAATATTTTGATATCTAAACAAATGAAAGATTGATTATCAAGAGTTGAAAACAATGTGTGAAAAAGGAGAAATTGCTGACATCTCCTGTTGTTAAAGTTTTTCAAAGGTTGTCTGCTGCAAATGCATCAAAATACGTCTTTTTTTACACTTCTACGACACACAGTTTGCAAACATTGTGGAAATAGGGATTATCAGTAACAAATAACCTGAAACATATACTGAAAGAAAAAAGAAACACAGGGTACGAAAATATGAAGTTTTCTGAAAACTCACAACCGCCCTGTTCATGCAAGAACTGTTGGCAATTGACTGCGAGAGGTCGGTCTGAGAGCACATTGTCCGTATATTGGTCTGCCACTATCTCGTGAGCGTTGTATGCGTCGCATGGCATGGTTGAATGCTTATGCTCCTCGGACATTTCCCATGAGGCAGTCGAGACGTGTATTCTTCAGTGATGAGTCGCGATTTACTCTGTTTCGTGCAGATGGGGGACGTCGTGGGGAACGTTTTGTCGACGCCTGTGTGATTGAAAGGGATAGGTTTGGAAGTGGGTCGATCATGCATCGGAGAATACAAGCAGGAATAGCGGCACGAGGGGGCCATACTGGATATTGACTTTTCAATTTCGAAAATTGAGGGTATCTTCCTCTGCGAATCAATTACTGTGCAATTAATCGACAAAAATTAATGAAAATTTGCAGTACTACTCTTTAAAGATAGTGCTTGAAAGCCATGTAATGATTATTTTAAAAGAAATGTGATAAACTACTTTAATTCAACACGAAAGCCTACCCTGTGTTTCTTTTTTCTTTCAGTATATATAAATGGTTAAGGAAATAAAATGTGTGTAATGGATATACGATCTTCAATAAGTTTAATTAGCATCAATACTTATTTGATCAATTTTGCATTTTGTATCAATCAAAATAAAAAGCTTATAAATATTAAGAAATTTGTCGTAAAAATGACAAATTTCTGCAATTTTGAAGGTTTTGAAAATAAGTGTTATTGTTTCCAACAAAGTTCAAACAATACGTTGAGCAATGTGAAACATCAGAAATAGTTTCCCACATAGGATACAGACTGATTTCCAAAAATAAGCAAGAATAGACAACATTTACACTTTGAGAAAAAGAAGCAAATATTTGGCATTAATAATCACAAATCTGATAAATATGTAGTTTAAATACAAATAGAAAATATTTGAAGAAAGGAATCTACAATTGGGCAAATGAAAGAATAAGAGAGAAAGGAGAAAACTCATAAATATGAGTTTTTCCAAAAGTATCTCTCTGCAGATGTATTTAATCCTTTCCCACATATAACAAACCTCAGTGGACGCTTTTTGAAAATATCTAGACAAAAACATTTAATCTGTTAAACCCTTTCCCTCATATAGACGCTTTCTGACGCCTCTGCAGCAGACGGCTTTGTGAAAACATAGTGACAAAAGAAAAAATTGCACAAAACGTGCAATTTCTCCTTATGCCACAATGTTTTCCACTTTTTGTCATGGGTTATCCATTCAATTATGGAGATTTTCTATGTTTTGACAAAAAAAGTTCAAAGTCGTCTGCTACAGAATTGTCGTTTGAGGGAAAGGGTTAAAAGAAAGAGTTATTAATGATCAGATTAAAAAAACATTGTGGCAAAAGGAGAACTTGCTCATTATGAGCAAGGTCTTTTTTTGCCACAATGTTTTCATATTGATTAAAAAAATATACTTTCATTTACAGATATTCTTCATATTTTCCCCTATACCTTCTCAAAGTCATCTGCTGCAGATTTGAACATACATGTACAAAGAGACTGTTGAATATGATAACCTTATTTAAGATGAATTGCTTAGGGAATCTTAAAGTGTCCACTCATTATCTCATGTAGTTTCTAAATAAGTCACCCCTTTCCCTAATGCACAGACCTTTCCTAATGATCAATAGCAGATGACTTAAAAACATTTGAAAATTAAAGAAGATAAAATATGCTCATAAAGAAAAAATTCTCTTGTTCAATGTTTTTCTTGTGTTTAAATATCAAACTCTTACTTCAAAATCTTTGTTTTGTCAAATTTATGTTGGTAATGGTTAGATATTGACTGTTTTAACCCAAGATGAATCACATTTTTATGACCAACATTAAAGGCCCTGAATGTATAAAACTCTGAAACGAACTCTATGCTCCAAATTAGACTTCTGATTTGTCAATTGCGAGAATGAAATTGATTCTGACCAATCAAATCACAATGTCGAAGCACAGAGTTTTATAGTTTTAGAGCCTGCCTGTGTGCTTTCTGAGTTGTGTGAACCTCATACAGAAAACTTCTTAAATCTTATGCAGCAGGAAACTTTTGAAAACAATGTGAAAACTGGAACATTTTGTGAGACCATCAATTTCTCCTTTTGCCACAAAATGTTTATCTCTGTATTGAAATTATTCCTTCAATTTTGAATAATATGTTACAAGTTAATTCTCAGATATTGTAAAAGCAGAGTTAGCAGACAGCTCTTAATTTTGATATTAGGTCAAGAGTTCATGACACATGTTACATGCTTTCCATCTGGAAGGGTTTAGCTTTTTATGGTCTCCTACAAAAAGACAGTTTGTGTTATATTTATCATAACAAAGGGCACTTGGATGTTTCAAGCCATCCAATCCTACCACAAGCTTTCTCTTCACATTTCTGTGAAACTGTACAACGTTGTTAGATATATATCCACAAACAAAAATGTTTCCACACTCATTGACAGTGACATCACATGCCCCTTTCAGATTGGGATCAGACAGCTGTGCACTAACCTCCCAGTGCTCAAGATCTATGATAATGTGTCAATTAATCCAATATGTAGCATCTTGTTCTCTGCCATCTGGACTGATAGTCATATGGTGGGCTCTGGAGAGGGTTATGTCTGACAGAGGGTTATACTTTAGGGTAGCCTGTTAGGTACGATCCACATCATATGTATATACCCTTTCTGCCCTACTAGAGATGAATAGGCTGACTTCATGTTCTAGTATACCAAAACAGTCATGGGTCAGTATGATTACTTTCATCGCATGAATTCTTGCCTGTCTTTGGTTTGACATGGTGAAGCAGATTTCTTCTTGATTGATGAAACATACAGCAATAGGAAACCCTTTTGATATTTCATTATCAAAACTGTACAATGGTTAAATGCAGGGCTCCGGAAATTTTGAAATCTCAATCGGCTCACAGCCTGCACACAGATGTTGCCCACATGGTGTACAAAAGAATGAAACCCTGGTTTGTGAATCAGACCTTAAAGAGATGCATTTACTAGGCATTTTCTCAAGTGTACTTACAGATTTTATGTAAATATAGGGAGATTTATATTAAAGATGGGATTGCCTACTTTTTATACGCCAGTTTTACCTGCGGCGTATAGGCAGATGGGCCCAATAACTTTAGAAGCCTTTGTTCAATCATCACCAAATTTGGTCAGAATGTGTATTGGCATAATATCTTGGACAAGTTCGATAACTAGCCATGTCGCTTTAGTCACTCGAGAGTTATCACCCTTTAATTATAGAAATTACCTAAAATTGGTCTTGTCTGCTCAATTACTTTAGAAGCCTTTGTGCAATCACCATCAACTGTTGTCAAAATGTGTATTGGCATAATATCTCGGACAAGTTCGATAACCAGCCCTATCGCTGTAGTCACTCAAGAGTTATTGCCCTTTAATTATAGAAATGACCTAAAATCGGTCTTGTCCGATCGATAACTTTTGAAGCCTTTATCCAATGATCTGACACCAAATTTAGTCAGAATGTGTATGGGCATAATATCTCAGACAAGTTCTATAACCAGCCATATTACTAGAGTTATCGCCTTTTAATGACAGAAATAACCTTAAATCGGTCTTGTTCGCTCAATAACTTAAGAAGTCACTCTAGAGTTATGGCCCTTGTATTACTTAAATAACATAAAGTTTATGTTGTCTGTGCTGTAAATCGAATATATTTTATTTGATCATCACCAAATTTAGACAATATGTTGATGGGCAGAATATCTTGGTCAGGTTCGATAACTAACCACGTTATCTTAGTCACTCCACACTTATGTCCCTCGAAAAAATGGCCAAAACTGTATGAACAGAGTCCGCTCTCTAAATTTGCTTGACGTACAACCAATTATCACTATACTTGGTCTCAAAAAAAACAGGACAGACGTATTTTGTGATAGTTGGCACTCTTTTTGAATTGTGCTTTGAAATAGAATTGTGGGTAAATTGTAATATGATATAATTTTAATACAGAAGTGAATATATGGTTGAAAAAGGAAAAAATGCTAATTTTCTTTTATTTCTCTTTTGTCAAAAATGTTCGCATTTGAACCTATCCAATGGAAAAGGTACAAGTTGGCTTTTGTGAATAGTGTATATCAAGACCAGCCAGTGCATTTGTACAGTCTGCTCAAGATCTACACTCTTTACCCTTTCCCTCATACGACAATTCTGCAGCAGACGACTTTGAACATATTTTGTCAAAAAAATAGAAAAACTATAATTGAATCGATAACCTATGACTAAAAGTGGAAAACATTGTGGCAAAAGCAGAAATTGCTCATTCTGAGCAATTTCTTCTTTTGTCACTATGTTTTCAAAAAGCCGTCTGCTGCAGAGGCATCAGAAAGCGTCTATTTGAGGGAAAGGGTTAATACGTTACTTTCACACACTTGTAAGAAGGTTCTGTCAACTGGTGTAGGTTCTGTTAAGAGCATATGGACAACGTGATCTGAATCTACACTGTACAGAAAAGCTAACTTGTACCTTTTGTATGGACAACCTCATGTATTAGATTAGGTTAGCCCATATAATAATGGAAGGTCCTTCTAGAAATCTAAAAATTTGATTAACCCTTTTCCTCATATGACAATTCTGCAGCAGACGACTTTGAACATATTTTGCCAAAATATAGATAAATCTCTATAATTGAATGGATAACCTTTGACTCAAAGTGGAAAACATGGTGGCCAAAGGAGAAATTGCTCGTTTTGAGCAATTTCTCCTTTGGTCACTATGTTTTCAAAAAGCCGTCTGCTGCAGAGGCGTCAGAAAGTGTCTATATGAGGGAAAGGGTTAAATTTCAATATTAAACCTTTCCCACATACAGCAAATCTGCAGCAGATGACTGAAAACACCTACAGAACAATATAGTATATATCTAGTAGTGAAAGTAGTGAAAGTATAATTGTTGAATACAGTTGAAAAATTCTTCATTATGAGCAATTTCTCCTTTACCCACAATGTTTTCAAAAGTCATCTGCTTCCAATGCGTCAATATACTTCTGCAAGAGAAACGGGTCAGGAAATAGTGATTATTTTATCCTCCCCCCACTTACAGATGCATGTTGGAAATACAAACATTCACAAAGGTACATTGTCCATCTGTTTTTCAAGTTCAGTGGACTGAATAATGTATACTTAGTCCACAGTCAATCAATTTTCACAATACCAGTTGCAATTTTTCTCAAATGTCATGGCTAGAAGGGAAAAATTATGACGGAAAACATACTTTCAATTTTACTTTGTACATTTATCAGTTTATCACCTTTGACTGTTTTTGTTAATCCTACACCAACAAATAATCTGCAGCAGACAACTTTTAAAACATGGGAGTCCTAATGAGGAAAATCTCAAAATGAAATAATAAATATTATTAAATAAAGTTGAAACCATTGTGCCGAAAATAGCAATTTATACTTTTGCCAGTAACTGACGCCAATATGTTTTCAAGACATCTAATGCAAATGCATATAAATGAGTGTACATACATTATAGGAAAAGACTAAAAAGTTTTTTCCTCCCTGTTTTAACACTGTAATAAATTACACTAAATGTTCAGATAATGCGTTTTTCTCAAATGTTTTTTTAAGAAGATGAATCCAAAAATATGAGTTTTGTAAACAGATAACTTTTTAAATCAGTGAACATACCAAATTGATGAAAAATGTAAGATGGATATGTGAAGGGTTGATGTAAACTTTAGGTCTATATGAGCCAGTGCATGAGAAAAGGTGCAAGTTGGCTGGTGGTAACCCTATAGATCCAGATCAGACTGCACCTGCATAGTCTGATCAAGATCTACACTGTTCACAAATTACTCACACAAGCTTGTTAGAAGATTCTGATAAGCTCGTGATTGTGTCTCAATAAGGCAATTATTTTATATACCCCCAACAGTGACAACACATATTTATGTCTCCCCCCATGTAATGAGGAGACATATTGTTTTGCTCTGACTGTCTGTCTGTAACAAATCGTGTCCACTCCATAACTTTTGAACCGCTTGAAGGATTTTGAAATATCTCGCCACAAATGTTCACCATACTGAGCTGATGTGCAGAGCGCATGTACCAATCACTTTGATTTAAGGTCAAGGTCAAGGTCTCAATAACAGGTCATATGACTATATTTTGTGTCTGCTCTATAACTTTTGAACCTTGAAGAATTTTGAAATAAACTCACTACATATGTTTACCATATTGAGAAGATGTGCAAGGGCGCATGTTACAACCACTTTGATTCAAGATCAAGGTTTCAGTATTACAATCATTGACAAATGCAATGGGGGAGACATATGTTTTTGTGATAAAAACAACCATCTAGTTTGGTTTGGTAATAAGCTAATGTAGTTTAAAGACCAGTTTCTGACTCTAGGTGAATTTACTTAGGAAATCTGCAGCAGACAACTTTTTAAATAATTTAAATCAGAAACCTTTTTTCCTATGTTCCAGGTAAAATATAACACAACTCTATAACAATATTAATAAAATTAACAATTGATTGTTTCTTTGATAAAACCCTTTGACTTATGTATGTCCTTATATGAAGATATCACTCATAATGAGATTTTGACCCCTTTCCTTAACCCTTTCCCACATACAACAAATCTGTAGCAGACGACTTTGAAAACATCTTATCAAAAATGTGAAAAATCTCCATTAATAACAGTTTAATTATTATCTAGAGTTGAAAACATTGTGTCAAATGTTGAAATTGCTCAACATGAGCAATTTCACCTTTGCCACAATGTTTTCAAAAGTTGTCTGCTGCAGAGGCATCTAAAAGCGTCTATATGTTGGAAAGGGTTAATTTTCTAAAAAAAAATGATGTTACAATTCTTTTTTTTAATGCTTTCCCACTTTTAGATGCTTTTGACACCTGCAGCAGATGACTTTTGAAAACATTGTGGCAAAAGGAGAAATTGCTTGTTTTGAGTAAAATCTACCTCTAAGGACACCATAAGGCAAAGGGTTTTCTGTATCTGGGTAAGGTGGGTAAGGTGACATGATAATAGAAGGTTCTTCTAGAAATTTGAAATTTTGAATAAAATTTCAATATTTAACCTTTCCAACATAGAAAAATACGGTAAATATCTATAAAGTGAAAGTATAATGGTTGAATACAGTTGAAAGTATAGAGGCTAAAGGAGAACTTGTTCATTATTATGAGCAATTTATCCTTTTGCCACAATTTTTCAAAAGTTGCCTGCTTCAGATTTATGTCAATATACCTCCACAAGTTAAATAGTTTAGGGAATTGAGATTCTTTCACCCTTTCCCACTTACAGATGCATCCTGGGTAATACGAACATTTACAACCTGTCTTTAAGTATAGTGGACTGAATGATGTACCTCATACGACAATTCTGCAGCAGACAACTTTGAACGTATTTTGTCAAAACATAGAAAATCTCCATAATTGAATGGATAACCTATGATAAAATTTGGAAAACATTGTGGCAAAAGGAGAAATTGCACGTTCTGTGCAATTTCTTCTTTTGTCACTATGTTTTTAAAAAGCCCTCTGCTGCAGAGGCATCAGAAGTTTTCTTATTTCACAGTCAATTATTTTTCACAATACCAGTTGTAATTTTCTCAAATGTCAAAATGATGTTACAATTCTTTTCTTTAACCCTTTCCCACATATAGTCACTTTCTGACACCTCTGCAGGAGACGACTTTTGAAAATATTGTGACAAAAGTAGAAATTGCTCAAGACAAGACAAGCAATTTTTCCTTTTGCAACAATGTTTTCAACATTTGTCAGTGAGTAAACCTTCATATAAAGAGATTTTTCAATGTTTTTGATAAGATGTGTTCAAATGTCGTCTGCTTCAGATTTGTTGAATGTGGGAATGGGTTAGTTGTTAAATAAAAAGGTAACGAAAAGTAGCAAATCAGATTGACCCTTTGACTGCTTGAACCAATTTCATGAAGCCTGTACCACCAGTATAGAGCCAAACTGGCCGGCACGTGACATCTGTGCTGCCTGACCAGGCTCTATTCTGTGAGCTGCTTCACCAAAAGTTTTCATCTTGATATTTCTAGAATTGGCAATAGACTCTTCCAAATGCAAAGCTGAACATGTCTATTTTGAAAATTCAGGGTTAGTCTTTTAAAAGTTAAAAATGACAGCAAAATAAAACCTACCTGATATTCTCTCTTTAAAAAAACAGTTTGTAATTCACTAAATTTAAACTACCTTGTATGTAATATACATATATATATATATATAAAAAAATAGCAGGGAATTCCCTCTGGTCATGCATGATATACTTAATAATAGTTGTATCGAACTAGTTCATGAAGCTGATACAAATGTACTTTAACCCTTTCCACATACAGACTCATTTTTACATATCTGCAGCAGACGACTTTTGTCAAAATGATATCAAGCCTATTCAATAACCAAACTTTATTTATTAAGACTTTGCGTAGTTTTGTCTTGATGTTTTCAAAGACTTCTACTACATATATGATGAAAATGGAAAAAGGGAAGTGTTAATTTATTTTAAAAAAAGCTGTTTTATTTGAAATTCCCTGACTTTTGACTTTAACTCTTTACCCTCATATGACAATTCTGCAGCAGACGACTTTGAATATATTTTGTCAAAAATAAAAATCTATAATTGAATGGTAACATATGACTTAAAGTGGAAAACATTGTGGCAAAAGGAGAAATTGCCCTTTTTGAGCAATTTCTTCTTTTGTCACTATGTTTTCAAAAAGCAGTTTGCTGCAGACGCGTCATAAAGCGTCTATATGAGGGAAAGGGTTAATCTCTCAGTTTCTTATTGTTATAAATAGAAAAAAATTATCTACCTGATCCCATCCATAGTGTAAATATGTCAGTTATTATGACATACATGTATTTTCATCAAATCCATGCTGTGTATTACTCATCTAAGTTAATCATGTTTCCTTAAAAAAAAAACACACACAAATGACACATTTGATGAAAATACATCTGTGTCATAACCCTTTCCCTCATACGGCAATTATGCAGCAGACGACTTTGACGTATTTTATCAAAAAATAGAAAATCTCCATAATTTAATGGACAACCTATGACAAAAGTGGAAAACATTGTGGCAAAAGGAGAAATTGCACGTTTTGTGCAATTTCTTCTTTTGTCGCTATGTTTTCAAAAAGCTGTCTGTTGCAGAGGCGTCAGAAAGCGTCTATATGAGGTAAAGGGTTAATAATATATTTAGGTCAGGTTTTGTATGTCATTGTAAATCTGATAAGGGTCATTGATTTATGATTTATTGTGACTTTTACTTCCTGTCACAAATTTTAGACACTTCGAAAAAACTAAACAATTCTTTCACATATTTCTTGATAAAAAAGACTTCAAAGAATTTAAAATTATCATGGAAAAGTATTGCTCCCAATAAGATATTTCTTTTAGTTTTATCATTTCAATAATATTGTTTTTTATAACTCATAACTCATAACCACCTTATAAGGTGTTAACCCTTTCTCACATACATTAATTCTGCAATAAATAACTTTTAAAACCTTAAGGCAAACATTGGAAGACTTATTTGAATGAAACAATTATTATTGAATAAAGTTTAAAACATAGTGGCAAAGAGAAGAACTTACTCATCATGAGTAATTTCTCCTGTCACAATGTTTTTAAAAGTCATCTACTGCAGAAGTGTCCTAAAGCGTTTACTAGTCTAGTGGGAATCATCAATGGCTTAAGAAAAGAACAGAAAATCAGGATAAAAAAAGGTGACATCATATTAAATGAACATTTATTCTATTTCTTCAATGTCTTCAAAAGCCTGTTACAAAGTTGTTATTTTTTGCGGAAGGGTAATTTTAACCTATTTTAAATATGCAGCAGAAATTTATATGAAAGTTATTTTATTGATGCATAATGTGTCTGCATGTGGGAAAGGGTTAAAGTTTGATACAGTTTTGACAAAATCATGGGAAAATTCTCAAAAACAGTTTCCCCACAATGTTTTTCAAAAGTCATACGCTGTATAGAAAGAAAGGACAATAAAACCTCCAGGTCTGACTTGAGTTGTCACTAATTAACCCTTTTCCTCATCCAACTATTCTGCAGCAGATGACTTTGAACATATTTTGTCAAAAAATAGAAAATCTCTATAATTGAATAGATAACCTATGTCAAAAAGAGGAAAAACATTGTCGCAAAAGGAGAAATTGCTCGTTTTGAGCAATTTCTTCTTTTGTCACTATGTTTTCAAAAAGCCGCCTTCTGCCGAGGCATCAGAAGGCATCTATTTGAGGGAAAGAGTTAAACTTTCATTCTTGAAAATAAAAAGGATCAGTTTTATTTCTGAATTGCAATTTTATCTCAACAGAAACATACAAGAGATGCAAGAACAGAACCAGAAATTGCTGGCTGTCATTCGAGATCTGAGTGAGAGAAATGAGGTAGAGGAAAGCTTAGCGCTGCAGTCAAAGTAAGTAGTCACATGGGTATTTCCACTCCAAGATGTATAGATGGGAGATATATCATTGCCTTTTATGTTGACCCTTGCAGTCATAAAAAACATCTGCAGCAGAGGACTTTGATAATATCTAGACATACTTATGGAAATGCTCTGTAAATGAAAGTGCAATTATTGAAAAGAGTTAAAAACATCAATGATAATTTTCTCCTTTTGCCTCAACAATTTCAAATATATGCTGCAGATGTTTTAAAATGTGGCTACATATGGCTACGGGAGTTCTTTGGCTGCTAATAATGACTTAGGATGTCTCTTAGCAGACCACTTTTGAAATCATTGAAGGGGAAAATGAGCAATTTCTCTTTTTCTCATAAGAGTTTCAACTACAGATATGTATCAAATATATAAGCCGAGTTCTCCATATATCAGTTTTGTTATCAAAATATATTGTTTTCAAATGAGTCAACTGTCAAAAATATCAAATTTGCTGAAGTTAGATGTTGAATGCTCAATTGGCCCTGCCCTGTCTTTTTGTTTTATGGTCTTTCTTGCCTGAGAGGACATCTTCAAAGTTGTCCTCTCTAATTCTTACCCAAACTTCACCAACATGGCCACAATGTTTATTAGTGTTATAATAAGTATCATAAATTGATATTTTCTTTCAGGACAAAAGAAATACACGATCAGCTTGAGATCACAAGAGAAGAGTTAGATAAAATTCAAGATGTAAGACAGAAAGAAAAAGAAGTGGTATGTTTCGGATCTATTCAGTGTTGTCAATCAAGCTTTATTTTATGACCCAACATACTCTTTATTTAACAAGAAATGATAATTAAATCATAAATACATTTTTGTCTGTGTGGGAAAACCAAAAAGATGTTGTTTAACACTTTCAATGCTGATTTTTAGCTCGACTTTTGAAAAAACGAGACCTATTGTCATGACCCTGGCGTCGGCGTCGGCAGCGTGGTCGGCCGGTTAAGGGTTTTTGTTCAGCTCAGCTTTTTTTCTGTTTTCTATCAGTCTAGCGTCTGTGCCGTACACGGTGCTCTTGTTTTATATTGGAATTTTCCAGCTTTTCTGATGGAAGAGTTCATAGCCAATTCTAGGAAAATAAAGATAAAAATGTTAAGTTGAGCTGCCAACAGTATAGAGTCTGGTCAGCCTGCGTGAATGTGCCGACAGGCCTGACTCTATTCTGGTGCAGAGGTGTCAGAAAGCGTCTATATGAGGGAAAGGGTTGAGAACATGGAAAACTCTCCTCATCTAGAGCTTTGGTCATGGTTAGATAATTTCTACACTTTCAAACATGTTTAACAGCAGTTACTTTAAAGAACCAGATTAAACTCTCTGTATTTCTTTAACCCTTTCCCTCATATAGACGCTTTTTGACGCCTCTGCAGCAGAAGGCTTTTTGAAAACATAGTGACAAAAGAAGAAATTGCACAAAACATGCAATTTCTCCTTTTGCCACAATGTTTTTCACTTTTTAGCTCGACTATTCGAAGAATATGAGAGCTTTACTACTCGCCCCGGCGTTGGCGTCGGCGTCCGGTTAAAGTTTTAGGGCAAGTTGGCATTTTCATTCATAAGTATTTGTGCTAGGGCTTTAATATTTGGAATATAGTTACATCTTATACCTTTCTTCACATTGAATGTTAAAGGTACTGAGTGTGACCTTCTTTTTGGGGTAAAAAACATGATTTTCTGTGGTTAAAGTTTTAGGGCAAGTTGGAATTTTTTTTTTTTTTTTTTTTTTTCTCAATAGTTACTTATGCTAGGGCTTTTATATTTGGAATATAATTACATCTCATACCTGTCTTCATATTGTATGCTGAAGATTCTGAGTGTGACCTTCTTTTTGGGGTAAAAGATGTGATTTTGGGTGGTTAAAGTTTTAGTGCAAGTTGGCATTTTCATTTAATTTTTTAATTTTTCTCAATAAGTATTTGTGCTACGGCTTTAATATTTTGAATGTAGTTACATCTTATACCTTTCTTCACATTGAATGCTGAAGATGCTGAGTGTGACCTTCTTTTTGGGGTAAAAAACATGATTCTGGGTGGTTAAAGTTTTAGGGCAAGTTGGAATTTTTTTTTCTCAATAAGTACTTATGCTAGGGCTTTCATATTTGGAATATAATTACATCTAATACATTTCTTCTCAATAAGTACTTGTGTTAGGGCTTTCATATTTGGAATATAATTACATATAATACCTTTCTTCACATTGTATGTTGAAGATGCTGAGTGTGACTTTTTGGGAATAAATAACATGATTTTTGTTTGATTTTGAGAATTTTAGATAAATTCATAATTTTTGGTTACATTCCTTTCTAATTGTGATCATTCATTTATCAAATATAATTCTTCAACATATCAAACGGGTTTTGCATGATATCAAACATTTGGTAAACCTTTTTTTTATGTTTTGCTATTTTTAAACTCGGTCAGTTTTAACATTTGCATTAAAGTTTCATAATTCAAATCACTTCATACTTCACACATTTGTTAAGGACCATCGTACAATTAGGTTAGATAACTCCATTGCATCCTAAATATGGAGTAATGGCCCTTGAATTACTTGGACAATTTTGCCACAATGTTTTCCACTTTTTGTCATAGGTTATCCATTCAATTATGGAGATTTTCTATGTTTTGACAAAATAAGTTCAAAGTCGCCGCTGCAGAATTGCCGTATGAGGGAAAGGGTTAATAGTACTTAGGTGCAATATAATGAAATAGTGCTTTATGTGAATAAGCGGCATATAGTCGAGCGCGCTGTCCTCCGACAGCTCTTGTTGTCATAGGTTATCCATTCAATTATGGAGATTTTCTATTTTTTGACAAAATACGTTCAAAGTTTTGCTGCAGAATTGCCGTATGAGGGAAAGGGTTAATGGTTCTGCCCGATGAAAATACAAATCAGTGCTTTATCAATAGATATCATTTGAAAATATTGTAGTAAAAGGAGATCTTGTTCAAAGTGAACAATTCTTCATTTTCTTTCACATAGTTCTTTCTCTTTGTGTACACAATTGTAACAAATTAATCCCTCTTTTCTTCCAGCTTGAGTCGATGATCAGTCAAAGAGATATGTACAGGGTGTTACTACAACAGACTGCTTCTACACCTGAACTGGTAGGTACATGGGGAGTATGGGTTTGCACCTTGTCTGTCTGGACATCATTTGTTCCTAAACTGTAAAATTTGCAAAATCAAATTTGGTATTTCACATATTGGACAGAGGGTGAATTGCATTATAAAGTAACCTTCAACTGCCCTTGAAGAAAAACAATTTTGTCCTAGCTCTATCTCTTACACTATTACATCAATAGATATTGCGGACGTTTTGCATACCAAAATAAGATTGCATAGACCTTGACCTTTGACCCACTAGAAGAGAAAACTTTGTCCAGGTTATATGCCCTGTTCTGTTATATCAACTTCTGTATATACCTAAGTAGGTTAGCACATACATCTATGGAAGAGATTTTTCATATGAAACTTAGGTAATTGTGACCATGACCTTTAAACCATCCTAGGGCTCTGGATTATCTATAAGTCTTTTTCTGGTTTATATTTTCATATATTCTTATCCTTTCCTAGATACAGATGACTAGTTTGATGTCTGTGAATTTTTTTTTTATTTTTTTTTCTATAATAATAGAGGTCACACTTTTTTCATCAAATGGTTTCAACGTATATTACTCTAAAAATATACTCTTCTGTATTGAAAATATTAAAAGGATAAAAAGAATCAAAAGCAGTAAAATATGGAGAAAAATAATGTCCATCTGGTAAAATGTTAAATGGTAGCTTATTCAAGTGAACAGTTACTGTTGAGAAGGATAAACCTTATATTCTTCTTCTGATTTAAACCCCCTTTCCCACATACAAGAAATCTGCAGTAGACAACTTTGAAAATATCCAGGCAAAAATTTGAAAATTCTCCATAAATTACAGTTCAATTATTAAAGGGAGTTGAAAATATCCAGGCAAAAGGAGAAATTGCTCATTATGAGCAATTTCTCCTTTTGTCACAATGATTTCAAAAATTGTCTGCTGCAGCGGCGTCAGAAAATGTCTGTATGAGGAAAAAGGTTAATCAATTTATTGTGTAACAGGTGTCCAGATCACAGCTGAGTTGCTTCAGCCCAGCTTTAAGCAGCACAATAAAATCCCCAGAAAAATACAAGTCAGATGAAACCAGCAAGGCTTTGAAACAACTTCAAGAAACCTTTAACACATACAAAAAGGAGAAATTTGAAAATGACAAGTAAGATTTTTGCAGTGCTAAACATTAAATGATTCTGTTTAACAATAGCCACCCTTTCTGAGACTAACTTTTCTCAAATATCAAGCTATTTACTCCGTCTAGAAGTCTTTAACAAGACTAAGTCACATGCTAATTGGTGATCACATGATAAAGTCATATCCTGCACTCACATTGATCAATGACAAGAACTCTATGGTCTAACGATATTTCTATGTGTTGTGCTGCATGATAGATATATTGTCAGCATTGACCATAAGACTCAGTCCAGATGAACAATCTTGATATTGAGTAAAAAACTCAACAAGTCATACATACTAACTGAGACAGTAGCCAGTCTTCACATGAGTGAGACTCTATGAAAACCAACCTTAGGATATTTGTGACCACTGTAGATATAGCTTTAACCCTTTCCTTCATATAGACGCTTTCTGACGCCTCTGCAGCAGACAGCTTTTTGAAAACATAGTGACAAAAGAAGAAATTGCTCAAAACGTGCAATTTCTCTTTTGCCACAAGTTTTCCACTCTTAGATATAGGTTATCCATTCAATTACATGTATAGAGGGAATCCGCTGTGGTCGAGTGGTTAGCGTCGGGGATTTCGAAACCGGGTGTCCCGGGTTCGATCCCCAGTCGCGGCACTGCGGTCATGGTGGAGTGCCCTTGGGCAAGGCACATTTTCTAGCCTAGTACTGGTTTGTTTACCCAGGGATCATGAATGATTAAATTTAATTGCGCGCTAAATGACCTTAGCTGTCGATGCGCCATAAAACAATATACATTCATTCATTCATTACATGTATAGAGATTTTCAATTTTTTGACAAATTATGTTCAAAGCCGTCTGCCGCAGAATTGTTGAGGGAAAGGGTTAATTGGCTCTTGCTTTATTCGTTATTTAGTCATAGAAGGTGTCCAAAAGGATCTTTTAGCATGGATGTGAAGACAGATGATTTTCTGTGTGTGTAATAATTATGCTAAGCTTGTTTCTCCGGAAGCACTGCTCATGTAAGAACAATTTTATGGCTTCATGCAAATTGGTTGTAACAACATTTTGTTACAAGATGTAGTTACAACAGTTTTACAAGAAGCCAATGAGTTGTATGTTGGTATTTTATTCATTTGGAGTAGTTCGGAGAGATGATTAACCCATTATCTCTAACAACCAAAGTTTAAGAAATGTGCAGCAGACTGCTTTTGATAATTTAAACATTCAATTTCTTGGTTTTCCACAATGATTTATTATCTGACTCAAAATGATTCTCTGAAATGTCCAAGATTTTGTAAATGTTTGAGTATTGTCTTCAATTTTGAAAATTGGCATATCAGTAATAAGTTACCAGTAATTCCTTTTCTGGATACAGACAATAGTGACAGACAACTTATGAAAACATATTTGGAAAGGGGAGTTGCTTAAATCAAGTGCTTTTATCCTACTTTTCTCACAATGTTTCAACTCTTTTAAAGCAAACAAATATGTCAACTAAATGGTTAATTTAAAAATATTTAAAATTATGATAATTTGAGATGGTTTTCAATCAATTCGGTGGGCATCTAGTTTTTGGCCTGTCTGTCTGTCTGTCGAAAAAAACTTTAACCTTGACCACTACTTTTGAACAATAACAGGTACGGCTACCATATTTCACATGTGTATTCCTTGTGACATGACCTTTCTGTCAGTACCAAAATGTTTGACCTTGCGACCTTGACCTTTGACCTAGATGGTGCCATTCGGGGGCATCAGTGTTTCACAAACACATCTTGTTTTGTCCGGCATCTGTCTGTCTGTATGTCACACTTTTTCGTCACACTTTCAATGAGCAGGTGCAGGTGATACACATGCTCCGTGGAGCACTCCATTTTAGTTTTCCTATTTTCTAACATTTAGATTAATATCCATTTTTCTATATCCAGAATAATGTCCGAACAGATGGACAAGGTGAGGAAGGATGCTTCAGACTTACGAATACAGAATGCTAAACTGGCATCACAGGTAAACAGTCTCATCAGGATATTCTTTGTTTATAATCTACATGTACATCTTTAAAGTTTTACTAAAAATCATTGATACAAGTAAACAATTTGCTAGTAACTGACATGTATTTCAAAATGTCGGACTTCGTCAATTTATAAATACTTTCGATGACCCCAGAATTGCTGTTAATTAACCCTTTCTCTCATATAGATGCCTTTGTAGCAAACAGCTTTTTGAAAACATAGTGACAAAAGAAGAAATTGCTCAAAACGAATTAATAATTTTGCACAAATGTTCCATGGTGCACCCTTTACCAAGATTGTTCAAATATTTTTGATCCGTTGAAAAACATGGCCACCAGGAGGCGGAGCTTGTTTTTCTTATATGTGCATTGTTAAAACTTTAAAAATCTTCTTGTCCAAAAGTACTGGCCTGATTTAAAAATTATTTTGCACAAATGTTCCTTGGGGCACCCTTTACGAAGATTGTTCAAATATTTTTGATCCGTTGAAAAACATGGCCGCCAGGGGGCGGAGCTTGTTTTCCTTATATGTGCATTGTTAAAACTTTAAAAATCTTCTTGTCCAAAAGTATTGGCCTAAAAAGTGTAAAAACTTTGAAAACTTTTGAAGTTCTATTAAATCAGGTGAGCGATATAGGGCCATCATGGCCCTCTTGTTTGCTTACCTAAGCTATTGTGATCACTCACCGTCCATCACCGTCTGTCTGAAACAGATGATTAACCAGTTATAACACAGGAATGATTAAAGGAACAGTCAAATTGTGACAGACAGACACATTATGATACTTAACCCTTAAACTTTCCAGCAGATGAGTTTGAAAACATTTTTTCATTAATATTGAAACTCTCTTTAGTTATGAAAAAACAATTATTGATTAAAGCTGAAAACATTGTGGCAAAAGGATAAATTTCTCACTGAGCAATTTCTCCTTATGCTACAAAGGAAGCATCTGGATGTGGTAAAGCACAAAGGCTAAAGTTCTCTTTGTTCCATTTCAGGTTGAGTTTGCATCAGAGAAGTACAAGGTATTACAGGGCAATGCTGAGAGCTACAGAAAGGAGATAGCAGTGAAAACAGAAAAGATACAGAAATACTCCACCTCCATCACCAGGCATGAAATGACAGTTAGTACCCTGAGAGAGGTAAAATATAGCTCTCTGCTTTGGGACTGTTTAACCCGTTTTCAGATATACTAAATCTGCAGCAGACGACTTTGAAGACATCAAGGCAAAAATAGTGAAAAGTCTCTATTCCTGAAAGTACAATTGTTGTATGATGTCAGTTTTCTGGATACTCAACCAGTACGCATGAAGGGAGTTCCCAAATTTGAATCACGCTATCCAAGGAATCGAATCTTTCAATCGCGAGGATGGCACTCTACTTTTGATCCTCTGACTTTTACAGTCATCGTCTTCTTTGAATAATCTGATGTAACATTTGAATCATATGGAGCAATTACAGTATAGTTTTAATACAGAGTTTAAAAGATTGTCAGAAAAGGATATATTGCTCTTTCAGAGCAGTTTTTCCTTTCCCCTCACAATGTTTCCATAAACAGTCTACTGCATATGCATGAAAAGTAATCTGTATCATAGAAAGTGTCTAGCAATCAATGTCCAGGAAACAATTGGTAAGTGATCTGATCGCCATGATATGACTGAAATATTTTTGAAAACGGCATTATCTCTTTCCCTCATATAGACGCTTTCTGACGTCATCTGCAGCAGACAACTTTTGAAAACACTTTGACAAAAGGAGAAATTGCTCTTTTGAGCAATTTTTACTTTTGCCAGTGTTTTCACATTTATTCAATTGTTATACTATTATTTAAGAGATTTTTCACATTTTTGCAAATACTTTTTCAAAGCCGTCTGCTGCTGAGTTATTGTATGTGGGAAAGGGTTAAGACTTAGGTTATTGCCGATGCATTGATTACTATCACAATATTAAAAGTATACTTGTATAAACACTTTGTTCAATGAAATAGGACTTGATGTCAAAACAAGAGCAGTTGTCACAGTTACAAGCCCGTTTAGAAAACATGGGCAGGGAAAAAGATATCATCAAATCATCCGAACTGAGACTGGCTGCAGAGCAGGAGAGTTTACGAAGAGAAATTCGAACACAGTCTCAATTGATGGGAAATCTACAAGCCATCCAGGTAAGAGATTTACCAACCATTCTAAATATCAGTCTTATTCTGAATCTAAATTGACAAATGGGACACAATTTCTGATTGCCCAAACCATTTGATGGTTTAGACAATCATAAATTGTGTTACTTTAAAACTTTGAATTAGAATGTACAAGAGGATATCTGTTGGATGCAGTCAAACTTTATTTAGAATGATTGGTGAAAATGGACCCTGATTCACTCATAAGCTTGTACATTTATATGTATACTGTTTGGGCTCTGTCCAATGGATATATTCAGTAGAATGCAACCATTGTGTATAATAAACACTTGCTGTTTTTTCACAGTTTTGGGTTTGATTTTCACTACAGTCTTTAACACAGGGTAACATGTTTGTGAACAATCTTGTTTTTTAATGTGTCAAGATAACTTTCGTAATCATTGTTTACTGTGCCTAGATTATTTTCATATTTTGCTACAAAAAAAGTAGCAATAACATTCATTGAGAAAAATAAATGTTGTTGACATTTCAGATTAATTTGGAGAGAAATGAACAAGACACAAAGTTCAGACTTGGAAAGAAAGTTGAAACACTTGAAAGAGAGAAAACATTCCTAAAAACCCGACTAGAGACAGAAGAGAAACAACAAAAAATTGCTAGTAAACATTACGACGTAAGTTTATATTATCAATCAAGTTGTATCAGTAGTCTGTAGTAGTAGTGGGTAAATAACAAGTTTGGAAATTAACCCTTTCTTTGATCTAGAGGACTGATGACGAACCCGCTTTAATGTCCGTCCCAATTAGCCTACAATTTTCTGATTTGTTTAACCTTTTTTCACCTACAAAGGCGTCTGCAGCAGTCGTCTTTTAAAACATTAATACAATGGGAGAAATTAATCAGAATGAGCATACTCTCCTTTTGCCACAATGGTTTCTAATCTTTTTTAGCTCACCGGAGCACAAAATTCTTGTGATTGCCCTATGATCGTAGTGCGTCGTCAGTCGTCAAGGCCTCAACATTTTCTCCTCTGTAACCAGTGGGTTAATTGGGATTAAATTTCACAGCGAGCATCTTCTCAATATCCTTAGCAAAATTCCTTTATTTTTTTGGATCCATGCAGAATTCTGGTTTCTATGGCAACAAAAATAAAAAGAAATTCTTTAAATTATTCCCGAACCAGTTGGCAGATTTTCAAATAATTTTGTAGAAATCATCCTTTGGTGACCCTCTATCAGATTCCTTTATATATGGCTATGGTGAACATTTTAAAAATCTTCTCCTCTGAAAGTGGGATCCTCTATCAGATTCCTCTAAGCCATTTTGATGGTTCGAAAAAGCCAGGGGCCAAGGCTGTTTTTCCTAATATGCCTTTAGTGAAAACTTTAAAGATCTTCTTTTCAAAATATTTGTAGAAATGTTACTTTGATGATCCTCTGTCAGATTCCTTCAAGCCATGTTGATTTGGGGCTGGACTGTTTATAGTGAACTTTTCAGTCTTCCGAAAGTATCTGGCCGATTTGCAAATAAATTTGTAGAAATATTCCTTGGATGACCGTCTTTGAGATTACCGCAAGCCCATTTTATTGGTCGTAAAACAATATGAGTTATTGTTGTTGACACGACAAATCATATTTCATAAGTAAACTCAGGTGAGGGATCCACTGCCACCATGGCTCTCTTGTTATGACACTTTGATGTTTTCAATGACATCTGTTGCAGATTTCTTGTATGTGGGAAAGTGATAAATGAATCTGTCAAAGGAAAAGGGTACAAACTGGCCTTTTCAGAAAGGTGACAAAATTAAAAAAATGTGAAGTGTTAAGTGAACCTATAATATGCGCAAATGCCAACTTGTCCTACCTAGTTTGCAAGAATTGGCTTTTAAACATAAATTTGGGTAAAAAGTTAAAAAACATCACACAAACTGGAGATTTGGCTTAATCAAGAGCTACGCTGTTCACATATTAACTTATTATTGAAGAACCTGTGTACTGCTCCTTATTTTGATCTCTTGATTTATTTATTTATAAGACCCAGATACATGATATGAGGCTGAGGATGGACTCGGAACTAGCCAACCATCAACGTACCAAGGACAAACATAGTATTACACAGAAACAACTACAGGATATGAAATTACAGGTAATAACCTTAACCTTACACTTATCAACCTAGTTTTCAACAAAAGAGAAACATGGTTATTAGAATAGTGATGTAGATGTTCTTGCAGTTGGGCATGTAATTTTGGTTTTGGCTCAATCTTTTTCTTAAGACTTGTCACATTCTAATCAGATTTCAAAAGAAGGAAGCTTAGATAGAAAGGAACCCTGTAATTTAAGTTAAGGTCACTGGTATTAAAAATAGATCATCTTTGTTAAAGTTGGCATTGAAAACCTGGTTTCTAGCCATGTTTCTTGTTTCCTGATTAAGTTAATCTTTCATTGATGAAGCAGGGTTTTGTAGTGTGGAAAACTTTTGAGAACATTCCTAAAGAGATGAAATTGATGATCATGAGCTATTGTTACTTGAGTTGCCTGTCTTGGCAGCCAGACACATACGGATCACTTCTACATCATCTGTCCATCTTGTATACACTTACTGACATATTGTCAGCCAACACATGTGATTCTTAACCCTTTCCCACAAATTACAAATCTGCAACAGACATCTCTATAAATAAAGTTTAAAAAAAGTTGAAAACATTGTGGCAAAAGGAGAAATTATTTCACAGTGTTTTCAAAAGTCGTCTGCAGTAGAGGCGACAAAAAGCTTCTATATGTGGGAAACAGTTAAAACACTCTTGTCTCTCAATAATTTCAGTCTTTCTGAAAATTAACTTTAAAATTAAAATTAAAAGCATGGATCAATCTTAATATGCAGTTTGATCTTACTGCTTTTTTTAACAATTTGACAAAGAAGATTTCAAGAAACTTCCTTCAACCATTATCCTTTTGGATCTGACTGTTTGAATGAGCAGACATATCTTTAAATAGTTATGTCATATATATCTTATCATAAATATGTTAAGGTCAGCTTTTTTGTCTTACTTTCAGCTTGACCAAACAACCCAGAGACTACACTCAGCTGAAGCTAAAGTAACTGATGTGCCTGAAAATGAAACTGGTATTAAACCGCTCCGTTTTATAAAGACATTGCAAATAGATTTAACCCTTTCCCTCATTCAAGCTCTGTTTTGTTCAGACCTTGCAAATAGATTTAAGTTTTTTCTTCATACAGACACGTTTTGGTGCCTTTGTAGCCAAACACTTTTGAAAACATTGTGACAAAAGGAGAAATTGCAATTTACTTTCATTTGCTTTCCTTGGTTTTTAGCTCACCTGAGGCCATTTTGCCTTACAGGCTATATAGTGAAAAAAAATTCTCCTCCAAAAGTATTTGCCCGATTTTCAAATAATTTTGTAGAAATGTTCCTTAAGTGACCCACTATCAGATTCCTTCAAGCCATGTTGATTGGTTGAAAAACATAGCCGCCACAGGGCAGGGCTATTTTGCATCATGTGGCTAAAGTTAAAACTTAAAAAATCTTCTCCTCCGAAAGTGTCAGGCCGATTTTCAAATAATTTTGTAGAAATGTTCCTAAGGTGACTCTCTATCAGATGTCTTCGAGCCATGTTGATTGGCCGAAAATCAGGACCGCCAGGTGGCGGGGCTTATATGGCTTAAGTGAAAGAAAATAAATATCAGGTGAGCGATCCAGGGCCATCATGGCCCTCTTGTTTGTCAAAGTCATCTGCTGCAGAATTGTTGTATGTGGCAAAGGGTTAATTATTATTGATTCATGAAGTTTAGTTAGAATTAAAATTTTCATATTTTAATAATGATATTGTTTGAACCTTTCGGAGTCCACTTCTTTGGAGACATTTTGTGGGAAATTAATATTGGATTAAAATATATGGATTATTGTTTTTAAAGAATGTAAAGCCATTTGGGAAAAAGGTCACGTAGCCTGTTTAGTGCGATTTTTCCCTTTTAACTCAATTTTGAATTATTATACCCCCTTCGAAGAAGAGGGGGAATATAGGAGTCACTATGGTCGGCTGGCCGAAAGCCATATTTTGTCTGGCCTATTTCTTACAAACCACTGGGTGGAATTCAATAACATTTTACATGAAGCTTCTTTACCAAAAGGAGATGTGCATATCCTAAAGGTTTTACAATTGCATGTTATTTTACAGAGTTATGGCCCTTTTACTTATTAAGTTATGGTGTAGGTCAATGTGCTGTTTTGGGGGTATTTATCATCTGCAGTGATAGTTCTAGTTAAGGAAAGGAATAAGGGTTTTATTTTGCTGCATAACCCTTTCCCACTTGTAGATGCATTTTGTCGCCTCTGCAGCAGACAATGTTTGAAAACACTGACAAAAGCGGAAGTTGCTCATGTTTAGGGAGAGTTTTCATATGTTTTTACTGGAAGTTTTCAAAGTCATCTGCTGCAGATTTGTTGTATGTGAGAAAGAGATAAATTAAGATTTAAAGCAAATTTATTCTGCAGCTTGCTCGCCATATTTAATATCTTATTTTACAGCTACTGAACGAGCCAGCAATGAAGTGAGAGATTTGAGGTTACAGTTGGAGCAGAGTAATCAGGAAATGCAGAATCTTAACGATCAGTTACTGAAAGCCAAACAGCATGTAGAGCAGTATAAAACTATAGCAGACAGTGTACAACAAACCATGAAGGAACAAAATGAGGTATATATAGAGTTTACTTACAAGTGAACTTCTGTTAAACCTTTCCCACATACAACAAATCTGCAGCAGACTACTTGGAAAATATGGTGAAAAAAACCCTGAAAAATCTCCAGAAAAGATAGCTTACTTAATTGTTAACAAAGTTGAAAACGTTGTGGCCAAAGGAGAAATTGCTCATCATGAGCAATTTTAACTTTGGCCACAATGTTTTCAAAAGTAGTCTACTGCTATTAGGTCAAAATGCGTCTGCAGGTGGGAAAGGGATAATTGAATCTCAGAGTGATATGTACGCATGTGTAACAAACTAGTACTTCTGCAAGAGTTTGCTATTTGTAGGTAAGTTTCAACGGATGAGAATTCTCGTATCAAATGGTAAATGGTAAGTTGCACCTGCTTGGGGATACTCAATGAGAATGGCAACCACAGTCTGTAAGATCCAGCTAAATGGGTCTCAACGACTGAAGTCAATGCAACTCTTGAACTTAAGCAGTTGGGGTTGTATTTGTTCATACCTGATATATTTTTATCCCAATATAAATATAAGGTGTTTTCCAATCAAATCTTTCCTGTCCACCTGATATAACCTTAGCTGTAGAAAGCTACGTAAAAAAAAATCAAAAAAATCAAATGGAAAGCAAATTTTGTATCACATATAGGAACGATCAACTCACATAATTTCTCCCAACTAACATTATATTTGTTAAAAATGAACTATACTTATGGCGCTTTCATGACACCAATATATATAGTGTGGTATGTGGTGAAATAATATACAAAATTATACATGTATGTGACGTCATTTAATATCAATGTGGACGTCTGTTTATATTCCATAGGAGTTATTTCAGACTAGGAAATATTGACTTTTCACATCCCTGGATACTTCTAGAAATCTTTGTAGACACTTTCTGATGCCTCTGCAGTATAACATTTTTAAAAACATTGTGGCAAAAGAAGAAACTCTCATGATGATCAATTTCATTTTTTGAATGATTACACTTTTTTGTCAAGATGTTTTCAAAGTCACCTGCTACAGATTTGTTTGAATTGGGATAGGGTTAACCAAGTAGTCTACAGTTTAGAATTGGGATAGGGTTAACCAAGTAGTCTACAGTTTAGAATTGGGATAGGGTTAACCAAGTAGTCTACAGTTTAGAATTGGGATAGGGTTAACCAAGTAGTCTACAGTTTAGAATTGGGATAGGGTTAACCAAGTAGTCTACAGTTTAGAATTGGGATAGGGTTAACCAAGTAGTCTACAGTTTAGAATTGGGATAGGGTTAACCAAGTAGTCTACAGTTTAGAATTGGGATAGGGTTAACCAAGTAGTCTACAGTTTAGAATTGTGATAGGGTTAACCAAGTAGTCTACAGTTTAGAATTGGGATAGGGTTAACCAAGTAGTCTACAGTTTAGAATTGGGATAGGGTTAACCAAGTAGTCTACAGTTTAGAATTGGGATAGGGTTAACCAAGTAGTCTACAGTTTAGAATTGGGATAGGGTTAACCAAGTAGTCTACAGTTTAGAATTGTGATAGGGTTAACCAAGTAGTCTACAGTTTATAATTGTGATAGGGTTAACCAAGTAGTCTACAGTTTAGAATTGGGATAGGGTTAACCAAGTAGTCTACAGTTTAGAATTGGGATAGGGTTAACCAAGTAGTCTACAGTTTAGAATTGGGATAGGGTTAACCAAGTAGTCTACAGTTTAGAATTGGGATAGGGTTAACCAAGTAGTCTACAGTTTAGAATTGTGATAGGGTTAACCAAGTAGTCTACAGTTTAGAATTGTGATAGGGTTAACCAAGTAGTCTACAGTTTAGAATTGGGATAGGGTTAACCAAGTAGTCTACAGTTTAGAATTGTGATAGGGTTAACCAAGTAGTCTACAGTTTAGAATTGTGATAGGGTTAACCAAGTAGTCTACAGTTTAGAATTGTGATAGGGTTAACCAAGTAGTCTACAGTTTAGAATTGGGATAGGGTTAACCAAGTAGTCTACAGTTTAGAATTGGGATAGGGTTAACCAAGTAGTCTACAGTTTAGAATTGGGATAGGGTTAACCAAGTAGTCTACAGTTTAGAATTGTGATAGGGTTAACCAAGTAGTCTACAGTTTAGAATTGGGATAGGGTTAACCAAGTAGTCTACAGTTTAGAATTGGGATAGGGTTAACCAAGTAGTCTACAGTTTAGAATTGGGATAGGGTTAACCAAGTAGTCTACAGTTTAGAATTGGGATAGGGTTAACCAAGTAGTCTACAGTTTAGAATTGGGATAGGGTTAACCAAGTAGTCTACAGTTTAGAATTGGGATAGGGTTAACCAAGTAGTCTACAGTTTAGAATTGGGATAGGGTTAACCAAGTAGTCTACAGTTTAGAATTGTGATGTGGCAGTTCTGGAGGGTGGGTGACAAACTTACATCCATATTTCATCAAAAGGTAGCTTAGATTGATATAAATGGTGGAATTTTATTTGAGGTTTTTCAGGTCAAGGTCAAGGCCCTTTTTTTAAAAAAAAATAGATATTATTGTCACTTTTGAAAACCTGAATTGATTGCTATAACATGTTATTGTTTGTATGAAATTCTAGATCATAGATTACAAATAAGGGATATTTTTAAATACACTTTAGTTATTATAAGTTTGTTTCATTTTCAGACCAGTACAAGTTTCAAAGAGTCACTCGAAGAGAGGCTAAATGATGCAACATCAGGTATATATTCTTATGATATTGCTATCTTTACTGTAAAATGGATAACTTTAAAATAAATGAATACAATGCTTTCCTCGTTTAAGTCTTGAATGAAACTTGGCTCCCTTGCAATAGACATGTTGATATATATTATTATCATGGCTATGTTTGATAAGAGTTGTATTGACATCAATATAGCATATGTGGAATGCAAAATTGAAAAAAGGTAAATGATATCTTAAATAAGAGAGCATATTTCTGTTATTTCAGAGAGAGATCATTTGAGAGAGAGGATAGAAATTCTGGAAAAAGAAAGACAAGATTTACTGACTGAAAATATTAAAGTCACAGAAGAAAGCCACAATATGGTAAGATGTATATAAATGTGGCTGTGGTTATATGACTAACTCATATATGTTTGATAACTAATGTAGCAGACAAGTCTAACCACTTGGGGTCTTAATGAAACTACACTTTGCCATCATTAATAGACAAATTGGCATAGAGCTTGATGTGCTACACTTCCATTTTTTTAGCTTTTGTGTTTTGTCATTGTTTACATAGAGATCTATAGGGAAAAACTTCGAAAATCTTCTTGTCTGAAACCAAAATGTCTAGAGTATAGATATTTGGTGTGTATCATTGTCTTGTGGTCCTCTACCAAAATTGTTCAAATTATGCCCTTGGGGGTAAAATTCGCCCCATCTCGGGGATCGCCCTTTTCACGTATATAGTTATATAGGAAAAAAACAAAAGGCATAGAGCTTAGATTTTTGGTGAGTAGCATTGTTTAAAGGCCCTCTAAAAAATGTTCAAATTATGCTCCTGGGGTAAAAATTTGCCCCGCCCAGGGGGTCACCTATTTTACATAGAGATTTATAGGAAAACTTTTAAAATCTTCTTGTCTGTAACCAAAAGGCCTATAGCTTATATATTTGGTATGTAGCATTCTTTAGTGGTCCTCTTCCAACATTTTGAACTCTTATCTGAAACAGACCTTTCAGTTTCCATGTCCTATTAATTTGACAAAAGACGCACAGCGTTGGTTAGGTTATTTTGCCTGGTGTCAAATGGAGCTATACTTGACATTAGACCTCATATTAGCTTACCTGACCACATTTCAAAAGATATTGCATATGTGAGCGATCCAGGGCCATCATGGCCTCTTGTTTTTAACACAATTTGTATTTAGGTATTAATAACATATATATGTGGATGTTAAAGCCTCTGGTGAGACTGCGAATGCACCGGCTTGCCAAAGTCACTGACGCATATATATGTATTAAGAGCCAAAATGTGTAGGTGTGGCTCATATAATGGTGCCCGAGTCTACTAGGTCCTAGAATTAATCTCTCTCATAGCATTCTTTAAGTTTGTTGTTGGAAAGGCAGATTATCAGACTTAACCCTTTCCCTCATATAGACGCTTTTGGACGCGTCTGCAGCAGACGGCTATTTGAAAACATAGTGACAAAAGAAGAAATTGCTCAAAACGAGCAATTTCTCCTTTTGCCACAATGTTTTCCACTTTTAGTCATAGGTTATCCATTCAATTATAGAGATTTTCTATTTTTTGACAAAATATGTTCAAAGTCGTCTGCTGCAGATTTGTCGTATGAGGGAAAGGGTTAATAATCAAGCACTCTTTTGACACTGTTTTAAATCCTTTAACACAAAGCAGACGCATTTTGTACATCTGAACCAGACAACTCTTGAAAGCGCTGTGGCATAGAAATAATTTTTTTGCTAAACTCTCCTTCTGCCACAATGCTTTCAAATCTTTGAAATTATTTCCCTTTCATTTATAGAGATTGTACATAGATTTTTTGCCTAGATGTTTTTAAAGTCACTTGCTGGATATTTGTTGTAAGTGTGAAATGGTTAATTATGGTACTGGAATGAACATTTTCCTTATACCTCTACAGAACGCTGAGCTGAGAAAACAATTGACAAGTGTACAAAACGAGCTTCAAGAGGCTATAGTCAAACGGGAAAGTGCGATATCGTTGGAGGAGCAGGCCCACAAGGAATCCAAGGAGCAGGTGACCATAGCTAGAGAGGCCCAGGATAAATATGAGAGGGAACTGATACTGCATGCAGCTAATGTGGAGGCTCTGACAGCCATGAAAGAACGATTAGGGGGTTTTGATAATAAACTTGATGATAAAGAGGAAGAGATCAGAATTCTAAAACAACAGGTTAAGGAGTCTAAGGTCAGTCTATTTTACATTGAATTTGTTTCTTTCTAGATCACTCTCTTAAATTTTATTTCGTAAATTAGACTATACCGGAAGTTAACTCAGTGTGCTTCCGCATGCGTCTAGAGAAGGCGGAATAATTGAACGTGGTTCAAAATATTTACTAAATTTCGACATTTCCGCCGACAGTGTGCTTATTTTAGTGTACGCAGTGCATTATTTAGTGGTTTTAACGACCATAGAACATTTTGTTCGAGTTGTCACAACATAGTTGTGTCATTTTAAATAGTTCTTGAGTACACGTTGTGGACTCTGGTGGATAATGGCGGATAGCGAGGAACCGCGAACTGCCACAAGAGGCAGTGAGACCTCTGCTGATAAAAAACAAAGTTCAAAAGGGAAGGCGTCTGTGAAAAGGACACACCCAGAAACGTCAAAGACGAAAGATTCTGCCGAATCGGTCTCAAATGATTTGAACAACAATCTTATTCTCGAGTGTTTGAAAAACATTCAACAATCGCAGTCTTCGCTTGTGAAGCGCATTGACGCTATCGAACAGGCAAACTATTACGAAGAGGATTACATCGATTACGATGATAACGACTATGATCAGACAGACGTTTCTTTAAAACGGAAAAATTCGGAATCTGAAGGTTGTTCTCTGAACAATGAAACAACCACACCTAGTCGGTTTACCTCCCTATCAAAGAAGTTTAAATCTACAGATATCTGTAGTGAGGACATTGATTCTAAAATAAGCACACTGTCGGCGGAAATGTCGAAATTTAGTAAATATTTTGAACCACGTTCAATTATTCCGCCTTCTCTAGACGCATGCGGAAGCACACTGAGTTAACTCCCTTTATATTCTATTTAACTCATAAAATTTCAATTCAACTTCAACTTACAAGGTAAGTCTCGTTTAATTTACAAATTTTGCGTATTACTGCCTGTATACCAGAAGGCATTCACATGCAAATATTCCCTACTAATGTAGGTAATCGGATTCAGGTTTTTGGATTGTGCATAGGAAAGGCACATTTTAATTCATTTTGTCTTTAACCCTACCTCTCCCACATGCAGAAGCGTTTGATAACATTTTGGCAAAAGGATATATTCCTCCTTTGTCCACAATTATTTTAGCTCTATTCAATAATTATACATTCATTTAAAGATGTTCCATATCTTTAACTAGATGTTTTCAGATTCTTTTTGTTCATGGAAAAAGATTAACAAAAAAGAAAGTGGTATCTAAACAATATAACATTCAATGTAAAATAACCTTGATGTTTACAGGCTTCCTCTGAAGGAAGGGAATCCATGTTGATGAAAGAGAGAGATCGCCTTTCAGAGACACAGAAGAACCTAGCTCAGGAAAACCGAATACTACAGGACCAAATGGCCAAGGTATGAAACAAAGGAGTAGATAAGCAAGAGTAAACTGGTCTGTTTCCCAACAATATATGATTTCTTAATACCAAAAACTGCTGTTGAAACCCTTGACGTTTACATGCAGAGGCATTTAACCCCTTCCCACATACCACAAACCTGCAACAGACGACTTTGAAAACATAGTGACAAAAGCCTGAAAAATCTCCACGAAAGATGGCTTAATTGTTACATAAAGTTGAAAAACATTATGGCCAAAGGTGAAATTGCTCATCAAGAATGTTTTCAAAAGTTGTATGCTGCTATTGCGTCAAAATGCGCCTGCAGGTGGGAAAGGGTTAAATCAATCTGCAGTTGACAAGTCTTGTAAACTTTGTAACAAAAGGCAAAATGGCACAAAATCTGTGTGCAATTATGTTTTCAACTTTATTTAGTAATTATACTTTCATTTTAAGAGATCTTCAAAATGTTTACCTAAATGTTTTTAAAGATTTCTGCTGCACAATTGTCATAACTGGGAAGGGGTTAAGAACAGTGTTGAAATTTTTATAGAGAAGAGACCCCTTTTTTATTGGTGTAACTTGTATACACTTTTTATGCAATGTTTTGATTTTATCTCAGTTAAGCAGTCAAGTTGTGTCTGTTCAAGAAAAGGTTGTAGAAGCCTCCAGAATGAAGACAGGTGAAATGTTCCAACGTTCCTCTGCAGTCTCGTCGAAAGATGACAGTGGAAAGAGTTCTGAACAGCTGCTTGAGGTTATAAGGTAAACGTTTAACCTTTAATCTGATACAGATGATTTATTATGCACCTCAGACCTGCAGTAAATGACTTTTGAAAACGTTGAGATAAAATGAAAAATTACTCTAAATAATCAATAACTGTTTTCAATTCAATTTATTGATTTTCCTTATACATTTTTAAAAGCAGACACTTCTTTAAAAGCCTTGTCAGCTAAACTGAGTATTTTGAATAAGTGCCAACAACAAAGGCCTCATGTCCAAATAAAGTATTGTTACCAGTTCAAATAATATGGATGTAAAGATATTTTAGGCCAAAGGAACTTAGGTCTGTTGCATTGTGTAAATAATAAAACTTCCAATTGTCAGGGACAAAAGTGATCCTTGAAAGCTGAATGATTTTTAGCTGGACTATTCGAAGAATATGAGAGCTTTACTATTCGCCCCAGCGTCGGCGTCGGCGTCGGCGTCCGGTTAAAGTTTTAGGGCAAGTTAGCATTTTCATTCATAAGTATTTGTGCTAGGGCTTTCATATTTGGAATATAGTTACAACTTTTAGCTTTCATCACATTGAATGCTGAAGATGCTGAGTGTGACCTTCCTTTTGGGGTAAAAAACATGATTTTGGGTGGTTAAAGTTTTAGGGCAAGTTGGGCATCTAGTTTTTGGCCTGTCTGTCTGTCGAAAAAAACTTTAACCTTGACCACTACTTTTGAACCATAACAGGTACGGCTACCATATTTCACATGTGTATTCCTTGTGACATGACCTTTCTGTCAGTACCAAAATTTTTGACCTTGCGACCTTGACCTTTGACCTAGATGTCTATGTCTGTCTGTCGAAAAAAACTTTAACCTTGACCACTACTTTTGAACCATAACAGGTAAGGCTACCATATTTCACATGTGTATTCCTTGTGACATGACCTTTCTGTCAGTACCAAATTTTTTGACCTTGCGACCTTGACCTTTGACCTAGATGTTGTAAAGTTGAGCGCGCTGTCCTCCGACAGCTCTTGTTATTAGCTCCACTGGCTTTTCAGTGAAAACTTAAAAAATCTTCTTCTCCGAAAGTGTCAGGCCGATTTTCAAATAATTTAGTAGAAATGTTCCTAGAATGACCCACTTTCAGATTCCTTCAAGCCATGTTGATTGGTCAAAAAACATGGCCGCCAGTGGGCAGGGCTATTTTGCACTATATGGCTATAGGGAAAACTTAAAAAATCTTCTCCTCCAAAAGTGTCTCGCCGATTTTCAAATAATTTTGTAGAAATGTTCCTAGGGTGACCCTCTATTAGATTCCTTCAACCCAAGTTGATTGGTCGGAAACTATGGCTGCCATTGGGCGGGGCTTATATAGGTAAAGTGAAAAAAAAAAAATCAGGCGAGCGATTCCAGGGCCATCATGGCCCTCTTGTTTGCTTCAAATAACGTGTCCTCCCTAACCACTTGGCCAATTAGGATGAAACTTCATAGGAAGCATCCTCTCAATGTCCTCTCCTGAATTCCTTCAATTTTTTTGGATCCATGCAAAATTCTGTAGAAATGTTCCTTCGGTGACCCTCTATCAGATTCAAGCCAAGTTGATTGGACGAAAAACATGGTCGCCAGAGGGCTATTTTGCCTTATATGGCTAAAGTAAAAAAATCAAAAAAAATCTTCTTCTCCGAAAGTGTCGGGCTGTTTTTCAAATAATTTTGTAGAAATGTTCCTAGGGTGATCCTCTCAGATTCTTTCAAGCCATGTTGATTGGTCGAAAAAATGGCCATCAACTGGCGGGGCTGTTAGGAGATTTCATTTTTGCCTAATGGCCATGGAGCGATACTGGCTCTCTTGGGCCTCTTGTTGAAAAGATTGTGGGAAAAAGCTGTCTTTATCAAGACTAGGGTTAAAACTTTCCCATTTTTTAGCTCACCTATGCACGAAGTGCAAGGTGAGCTATTGTGAGCACAATTTGTCCGTCATCTACATTTGCACTTGTTAACACTCTACAGGCTACATTTTGCATCCGATCTTCATGAAAGTTTATCAAAACATTCATTTCCATCAAATCTTGGACATTTTCAAAACTGGGCCATATGAGGTCAAAAACTAGGTCACTAGCTCAAATTGAAGGGAAATCTTTGTTAACACTCTTTCAACATTTTCAACATGAGCATGAAACTTTATCAGAATGTTTGTCTTGATGATATGTAAGTTAAGTTCGAACATGGGTCATGTTGGGTCAAAAAGTAGTTCACTAGGTCAAAATGAAGGGAAATCTTGTTAACACTCTAGAGGCCGCATTTTTTGCTTCAGCAGCTTGACAGTTGATGATAATGTTTATCTTAATGATATCTAAGCCAAGTTCGAATATGGGTCATTTAGTGTCAAAACCTAAATTGTCTGACTTATATCTAGGTCAAGTTAGAATATGGGTCATATTGGGTCAGAAACAAGGTAAATAAAGGAAAATATTGTTCAAACTCCGGAGACCTTATTTTTACCTTGAGCAAGTTGAAACTTTGTCAGAATGTTGTCTTGATGATATCTAGTCCATGTTGGAAAATGGGTCATATTAGGTAAAAAAAAATATAGATCATTAGGCCAAATGTGGAGGTTTCTTTCAGAATAATTGTCTTGATGTGTTTTGCATTGCAGTACATTGTATAATTAAGGTGAGCAAACTAGGGCCATCATGGCACATCTTGTTAGGTAGATGTTTTCAAAGTTATCTGATGCATATTTGTTGTAAGTTGGAAAGGATGAAGGAAGCCATTTTTGTCACTGTTTAGTTTTATGTTTCTGTTTTGTCTGATAGATACTTGAGGAGAGAGAAAGACATATCCGAGGGTAAGGTAGATGTTGTAGATACAGAATGTTCAAGATTAAAACAGAAATGTAAATCAATGGAGAAACAACTTGAGAACCTAAATACTCAAATATCTGAAGAAAGACAACAAGTTCAGGTAGGGTATTTTACACAGTTAACCATTTCCTTCATACAGATTTCTTTTGGAAGTATTATAGGAACTAAAACATTTGTCAAAACTCTTTCTTTTCTCAAAATATTGATTTCTGTATCTAAGAACTTCTATCAATTTTCACCTAAAATATTCTTTTTATCAACCTATAAGTTACTTGCACAATCTTTACCTTTTGTATTGGTTAAAGAAAAACATTTTTAATAATATGTGATTTCTTTTCCCGAACACTTTTATTGTGTCACCCTGCGTAGCATGGTAGGCACTTAGGGATTACTTTTGTTTTGTCCGGCATCTGTCTGTCTGTCCGTCACACTTTTTCGTCACACTTTTTCGTCACACTTTCAATGAGCAGTGCAGGTGACACACGGAGCACTCCATTCTAGTTACAACCCTTAAATTAATGTTATAATTTCAATATTCAAGACTGTTTGAATGTGTTCACTCCATGAATTTTTTCAAAATGTATTAAACATATTTGAGGTATAAAAAAAAAAGAGAAATTCTGAAGGCAATACTCTTCATTTTACACTCCTTTTACATGACAACAATTGATAAAATGTCATTACACAGAAGGTAGTGAGATATACTTTTAAACCGTTGTGTGTCATAAGCATAAAAAAGCTGAACTTTTGTACATTGCAGACCGAGATGAACACAGCAGCCCAGCATGCAGAGTTGATGCACAAAGTAGAAAACTATAACATACTACTGGATAGTAACAAAATGTTGAGGGAGGAAAAGAATCAGTTACAGACGCAGCTAACCCAGACAGAAGCTACGGTAACATTATCTTTTTTAACTCTTTCCCCTATACGACAATTCTGCAGCAGACGACTTTGAACATATTTTGTCAAAACATAGAAAAATCAATATAATTAAATGGATAACCTATGACTAAAAGTGGAAAACATTGTGTCAAAAGGAAAAATTGCTCGATCTGAACAATTTCTTCCTTTGACACTTATGTTTTTAAAAAGCTGTCTGCTGCAGAGGCGTCAGAAAGCGTCTATATGAGGGAAAGGGTTAAATCTATTCCACATATAGACACAGGGTTTGAAAATTTTGCAAACGTAGAAATTTCTCAATATGAGCATTTCTTCTTTTGTCGCAATGTTTTAACAATAATGAATTAAGTATACTTTCATATTTTAGAGATATTCAATATTTTTGCCTAGTTGTTTTCAAAATCATCCTTAATGCAGATAAGGCTTAATTTCTAAACCCCTGTCCAAGATGGGTGTTTATAATTGTAAGTTGGAACACAATGTGGCATCCACAAATGTTATCTGCACTCTAACTAAAACATGTATCCAATCTTCCAAGAGTAATTGGGGAAATTTGTCCATTAGTTGTCATTTTGAACGTCTAAATGATGCATATCTATGCCACAAATAATATTTTGATAGCTCAATGCCCTGGAAGAGAAGATCAAGCCATTACAAGAGGAAGTTAGAAATTCTAAAGCCCAGAATGAAGCTGCACAGAATGACAGTAAATCTTCCTTGGCTGAGGTAGAGAGATGGAGAACTAGGACTAACCAACTTATTGAGCAATCACATAAAACTGATCCAGAGGAGCATAAACGATTATTGTGAGTATAAGAAACTTATCAAATCTTTTAACATGATTGGATGGCATTACAGCTTTTTTGGTGTGTGTGACATGCCCTGGCCGGTTGACACTTTGAGACCATGCTCTATTATCTGATTTTCTACCAGCCACTGTTTGACATAGTTAATCTTTTTCCTCTCATAAAAACTGTAACACAAAATTTTGAAAATGTCATGGCAAAAATATGTAATATCTGTATGAATTAAAGTTTGGATGGAGTTGAAATATTGTTGCAAAAGCAGAATTTAAAAGTCACTTGTTGCTTTCAACAGTCTTGGCAGTGTTTTTATTCCATTTTTATTTTTGTTAAACATTTTCCCACTTGTACACGCAGGCTGATGCATTTGCAGCAGAAACCTTTTGAAAATATGGCATCAAAGGAGAAATTACTCATGATGAGCAATTTCTCCATATGCCACAATGTTTCAAACTTTATTTTAAAATACAACTTCTATTAAATGTCCATGAAGTTTCAAATTCGTCTGCTTCATATTTGTTGTATATGGGAAAGGGTTAAATAAACCAGAAGTATCAGTCTGATTATGTTTGCTTTTTCAACAGATAAGAATTGTAGATGAAATACCAAGGATAATGGTAAGGTCACCGTTTGAGCGTTACGGTGGATCTATCTATTTCTATGATGATATTAAAGGTTTACGGGTATTAATGGAAAAATCTATATTAACATTTTTTTAAAGAAAAAGGAAGAAATTTAAAGATGGATTCAAATATCTATGTGTTATGTTATTTCAGACAAGAGAGAGAAGAATTGAGGAAACAGTTAATGAACTTACAAGATGAACTCCATCAAGCTAAGTTAGTAATTAATTATACCTTGACCAAACTAAAGATAACATATTATACGGCAGAAGTGTAAAACCTTAAAAATGGTACACCTATCTTTGTTGTTAGTATACCTTGAACAAACTAAAAATATGTTGCCACTTTTTATTTTTCATTTATGTTATATATAATGAACCCAGGATACACTTTGAAAGATATATGTTTGAAAAAGAAAATTACATTACATCTTTCTTCTAAAATAAAATTAAGAACAATATTTGAGCCTGCTCTGTGAAATCAAACATTTTAACGCTTTTGCGCCCAGTGTAGATCAAGATAAGAAGTTGCATTCTAATTTGACAACACACTGTTCGCCAATAAGTAATAGAATGTTACAGGAATTTTTGAAAAACAATTTCTACTTGGAACTTTTTACTTGGGTACGCTTGCAGATATTTGTTTATGTTTGTTTTAATTACGCTAAAGTTGGTTCAATAATAACTTTCTCTCTTCAGTATTTCTTTTTAATCATGAAGTTATAATCAAACCAGCTTATTCTAAAGCTATTGACCCTTTCCCACATACAATGAATCTGCAGCATATGACTGAAAGTATTGAGGCAAAAAATGAAAGTTCTATAAATAATTATTTGATTACTGCAGGGGTTATGAGTAATTTCTCTTTTTGATTTAATGATTTCAAATATTGTCTATATGTGGAATTTCTGTATTTCAGAGCTGAAGTGAACAAATCCAGTCTGGAATGTTCAAAATTACAGTGAGTACATTGGCAATTTATTGTTGTGTGGCTTGCCGGGGATCACTGCTCTCCATCTGTTTGTCTGTGCCTGACAAATAAAGCATATGTTCCTTTCAACACACTTGTTTGAGAACATCTCCATCTGTTTGTCTGTGCCTGACAAATCAAGCATATGTTCCTTTGAACACACTTGTTTGAGAACATCTCCATCTGTTTGTCTGTGACTGACAAATCAAGCATATGTTCCTTTGAACACACTTGTTTGAGAACATTTTCATCTTTGTCTGAAATCGTAACTTCATACATCTACATGTAATATTCTTTCCTTGAGATGTATTTAAATTTTGAAAAATTTAGAAATGAAAAAAAGTGAATTGTAACTGGTTAATCATTTATATTTCAGGCGTCAATTAAACACACAAAAAGAGGAATCCACAAAACTGAGGTAATTATACTGTTCATCATTTCAAATTAAGGAATTTATTTGATATTATCCTAGAATAAAGCAAGTCTTGAATTTGGATAATCATGAAATTGTTTCTTTTATGATAAATTTTGCTGAAAAATGAGTATGAAAAAAATATGAATAAATGAGAGGTACTCTGCAAAAAACAACTGTAAGGCATTTGCATCAGTGAGTGCATCTGTACAGTCTAATCTGGCTCTACACTTAGTCATAGACGGCATCAAGATTTTTCTGTATCCATTTTGATCCTTAGCATGGATGCCCAATCTTCATGAAAGTTTATCAGAACATATATCTCTATCAAATCTATGCCAAGTTCGAATATGGGTCATGCTGGGTCAAAAACTAGGTCACATGGCCAAATTTAATGAAAATCTTGTTAACACTCTGGAAGCCACATTTTAAACTTGAGCGTGTTGAAACTTTGTCAGAAACTTTGTCTTGGTGATATCTAGGCCAAGTTCTAATATGGGTCATGTCGGGTCAAAAAGTAGGTGACAAGGCCAAATTTAAGGAAAATCTTGTTAACACTCTGGAAGCCACATTGTAAACTTGAGCATGTTGAAACTCTGTCAGAAAGTTTGTCTTGATGATACCTAGGCCAAGTTCTAATATGGGTCATGTCGGGTCAAAAACTAGGTCACAAGGCCAAATTTAAGGAAAATCTTGTTAACACTCTGGAAGCCACATTGTAAACTTGAGCATGTTGAAACTTTGTCAGAAAGTTTGTCTTGATGATACCTAGGCCAAGTTCTAATATGGGTCATGTCGGGTCAAAAACTAGGTCACTAGGCCAAATTTAATGAAAATCTTGTTAACACTTTTGAAGCCGTATTTTTGGCTTGAACATGTTAAAACTTTGTCAGAATGTTTGTCTTAGTGATATCTAGGCCAAGTTCGTATATAGGTCATGTCGGGTCTAAAACTAGGTCACTAGGCCAAGTTGAAGGAAAATCTTGTTAACACTCTGGAAGCCACATTTTAAACTTGTTTATATGTTAAGAAATTATAATGTTTTCTTCGTATTGTCTTATTTCAGTGAAGAATTGAAGAATCTGAAAGAAACATCAGAGTTAAAGGACAAAGATGTAGAGGAGAAAGCAAAGACCATTATTCAGGTGATAACCAATAACCTTTTCTACAATTCATATTTCTCCAAACAATCTAGCAGCTGAACAGTTTAAGTCACTTCCATATGGATTTCCAAAGCGATGAAATGCGATTCTCGATCCAAAGAGATAAGGTGAAGGCTGACCTCGGGATACTAGAAACTGCTGTTAATGGGGATCGAGAAACTAAAGTTAAGTGTAACCTGCGGCTCCTAGAGCCAACTAGTGTAAGCTCAACAAATACATAAAAGATTTTATGTTTGCATAAAATGCCATTTAAGTTCTTTTTCTGTTTTTAATTGCAGTTGAGGAAAATAGGACGAAAATATAAGGACCAGGCAGAAGTTATTAACAAAGAGATGGTGGAATTTAAAGCTAAAATGGAAAAGGAAAATGCCATGAGTTCTAAACAGGTAGGTTTCTTTTTTATGCCCCCGGAATCTCCGATTCGGTGGGCATCTAGTTTTTGACCTGTCTGTCTGTCTGCATGAAAAAAACTTTAACCGTGACCACTACTTTTGAACCATAACAGGTACGGCTACCATATTTCACATGTGTATTCCTTGTGACATGACCTTTCTGTCAGTACCAACATTTTTGACCTTGCGACCTTGACCTTTAACCTAGATGTAGTTTTTGGCCTGTCTGCACGTCTGTCTGCACGAAAAAACCTTTAACCTTGACCACTACTTTTGAACCATAACAGGTATGGCTACCATATTTCACATGTGTATTCCTTGTGACATGACCATTTTGTCAGTACAAACTTTTTTGACCTTGCGACCTTGACCTTTGACCTAGATGTTGCCATTCTCGAAAAAAACTTTAACCTTGGCCATTACTTTTGAACCATAACAGGTACGGCTACCATATTTCACATGTGTATTCCTTGTGACATGACATTTCTGTCAGTACCAACATTTTTGACCTTGCGACCTTGACCTTTGACCTAGATGTTACCATTCTCGAAAAAAACTTTAACCTTCACCACTACTTTTGAACCATAACAGGTAAGGCTACCATATTTCACATGTGTATACCTTGTGACATGACCTTTCTGTCTGTACCAAAATTTTTCACCTTGCGACCTTGACCTTTGACCTAGATGTTGCCATTCTCAATAAAAACTTTAACCTTGACGACTACTTTTGAACCATAACAGGTATGGCTACCATATTTCACATGTGTATACTTTGTGACATGACCTTTCTGTCAGTACCAAAATGTTTACCTTGACCTTTGACCTAGATGTTGCCATTCTCGAAAAAAACCTTTAACCTTGACCACTACTTTTGAACCATAACAGGTACGGCTACCATATTTCACATGTGTATATCTTGTGACATGACCTTTCTGTCAGTACCAAAATTGTTCACCTTGCGACCTTGACCTTTGACCTAGATGTTGCCATTCTCGAAAAAAACCTTTAACCTTGACCACTACTTTTGAACCATAACAGGTACGGCTACCATATTTCACATGTGTATTCCTTGTGACATGACCTTTTTGTCAGTACCAACATTTTTGACCTGGCGACCTTGACCGTTGACCTAGATGTTGCCATTCGGAGGCATCAGTGTTTCACAAACACATCTTGTTTTTCTTTTTTTTTAAGACAAAATTTACCATAAGTCACGGATAAACTAGCCCAGGATTCAATCTTGAGTTAAATTTGATAAAAACAACACACATATATATTCGAGCAAGGTACAATTAATCATCTACACTGATTTTAATTTAGTTTTTATAGTCTTTACAAATATCCCTTTTTTATTTATTGCTGAACCTTGGGCTAGTTAATCAGTGCCGTTCTTGAGTTCATTTCCCCCATTTGGTTATTTTAACCAAGTGTAAATGCCGTCGTTCGGAAGAAGAAAACAGTGCAATACTGATCCAGTCAGCATTGGAACATAAATATTTTTATCCCCCGCTTTTTCGAAGAAAAAAAGGGGGGTTATTAATTTCGGTTTGTCCGTCCGTCCGTCTGTCTGTCCGTCTGTCCGTCCGTCACACTTCGTTTCCGTGCAATAACTGCCGCAAATGTGAACCGTTTCTTTTCAAACTTGGTAACAAGGTTAAATGCCTTAACGGCTAGGCCAAGTTCGAATATCACTTTCGGCGGACTTTATTTGGTGGAGTTATGGCCCCTTATTTAACAAAATATGTTGTTTCTTGCCGTTTCCGTGCAATAACTGCCACAAATGTGAACCTTTTTTTTTCAAACTTGGTAACAACGTTAAATGCCTTAAGGGCTAGGCCAAGTTCGAATATCACTTTCGGCGGACTTTATTTGGTGGAGTTATGGCCCCTTATTTAACAAAATATGTTGTTTCTTGCCGTTTCCGTGCAATAACTGCCACAAATGTGAACCTTTTTTTTTCAAACTTGGTAACAACGTTAAATGCCTTAAGGGCTAGGCCAAGTTCGATCGTCACTTTCGGCGGACTTTATTTGGTGGAGTTATGGCCCCTTATTTAACAAAAAATGTCGTTTCTTGCTGTTTCCGTGCAATAACTGCCACAAATGTGAACCTTTTTTTTTCAAACTTGGTAACAACGTTAAATGCCTTAAGGGCTAGGCCAAGTTCGAATATCACTTTCGGCGGACTTTATTCGGTGGAGTTATGGCCCCTTATTTAACAAAAAATGTCGTTTCATGCTGTTTCCGTGCAATAACTGCCACAAATGTGAATATTTATTTTTTCAAACTTGGTAACAAGGTTAAATGCCTTAAGGGCTAGGCCAAGTTTGATCGTCACTTTCGGGGGACTTTATTCGGTGGAGTTATGGACCCTTATTCAACAAAAAATGTTGTTTCTTGCTGTTTCCGTGCAATAACTGCCACAAATGTGATTTTTTTTTTTTCAAACTTGGTAACAAGGTTAAATACCTTAAGGGCTAGGCCAAGTTCGATCGTCACTTTCGGCGAACTTTATTCGGTGGAGTTATGGCCCCTTATTTAACAAAAAATGTTGTTTCTTGCTGTTTCCGTGCAATAACTGCCACAAATGTGAACCGTTTTTTTTTCAAAATTGGTTACAAGGTTAAATGCCTTAAGGGCTAGGCCAAGTTCGATCGTCACTTTCGGCGGACTTTATTTAGTGGAGTTATGGCCCCTTATTTAACAAAAAATGTCGTTTCTTGCTGTTTCCGTGCAATAACTGCCACAAATGTGAACCGTTTTTTTTTGTTCAAACTTTGTAACAAGGTTAAATGCCTTAAAGGCTAGGCCTAATTTGATCGTCACTTTCGGCGGACTTTATTCGGTGGAGTTATGGCCCCTTATTTAACAAAAAAAGTCGTTTCTTGCTGTTTCCGTGCAATAACTGCCACAAACTTGGTAACAACCTAGGCCAAGTTCGTTTAATTTACCCTGTAATACATGTTCAATAAAAAGTCTACTGACATGTTTAAACCTAACCTCAACATTTTCCTGCAAGCGGGGGATATAAATTTCATGAATTTGCTTGTTTTTTTAAGCCTCATATACATTGTAACATACTGATATGAAAATTACAAAGAAATAATTTATTCCTGCTTTTTAAATCTGGTGTCAAAATAAAGCTTCAATGGTGAAGTGGTGAGAGTGTCAGCCTCACGAGTGGGAGACCAGTGATCAATCCCTGGTTGGGTCAAACCAAAGACTTTAAAAATAGTGGCTTCGCTCCTTTTTAGCTTGTCTGTTTTTTGAAGACAAAAAAATTGGGGTATTGGGATACCTATGGCGTCGTCTGCTGCGTCATCACAAAATATTAACCTTACCTCATAACTCAAAAACGTTCAACATTTTATATGAAACTTGGTACACTTGTTCCTAGAAACAATATGCATGCCTATGCCAAATCAAATAACTCTGGCTTTAAAAGTTATTCAGGAATGCCCCTTTTTAGCTCGACTTTTGAAAAAAACGAGAGCTATTGTCATGACCCTGGCGTCGGCGTCGTGGTCGTCCGGTTAAGGTATTTTGTTTAGCTCATTTGTTGTTTTTTAGATCACCTGAGCCGAAGGCTCAAGGTGAGCTATTCTGATCACTTTTTGTCCGTCGTCCGTCCGTCCGGCGTTAACTTTTAGCTTTAAACATCATCTCCTCCCAAACTCCAAGGACAATTTCCGTGAAACATCACAGGACTGTTCATCTGGTTGGCCTCTTTCAAAGTTGTTCAAAGATTTAAATTCCATTGAGAACTTTGGTTGCTGCGGCATCAGAAAGGGGGCAAAAGGTCCAAACTTTAAAAATCTTCTCCTCCGAATCTGCCTGTCAGATTCAAATATAATTTGGTAGAAATGTTCATTGGGTGACCCTCTATAAAAATTGTTCAAGCCATACTGATTGGTCGAAAAACATGGCAGTCAGGCGGCATAAAAAAATGACAAAATTTGGAAATTGCATTTTTATGCAAATGCTTGTCTGATTTTAAGAAAATATAATACGAATCTTACTGTAATGATCCTCTATTTAATTTGTTTAAGCCGTTTTGATTGGTTGCACAATCATAGCAACCAGGCGTCATCACAAAAGGGGTAAATTGAACTTTTAGCTACAAATGACAACCATCTCCTACCATTCCAATAGACCAATTACCACAAAACATCACAGGAATGTTCCTTTGGTGGTCCTCTTTCAAAATTGTTGAAAGATTAAAATTCCAATGAGAACTTTGGTTGCTGCGGCATCAGAAAGTGGACAAAATGTCCAAACTTTAAAAATCTTCTCCTCCGAATCTGCCTGTCAGATTCAAATATAATTTGGTAGAAATGTTCCTTGGGTGACCCTCTATAAAAATTGTTCTAGCCATACTAATTGGTCGAAAAACATGGCAGTCAGGCGGCATCAGAAAAGGGGCAAAATGACAAAATTTGAAAATTCAAGAATTTTCCTTTGGTGGTCCTCTTTCAAAATTGTTCAAAGATTTAAATTCCATTGAAAACTTTGGTTTCTGCGGCATCAGAAAGTGAGAAAAATACCCAAATTTTAAAATCCTTTTCCTCCATAATCTACTTGTGCGATTGCAAGATAATTTGGTAGAAATGTTTCTTAAGTGACCCTCTAAATAAACTGTTGAAGCCATATTGATTTCGTTGAAAAACAGGGCAGCAAGGCGGCATCAGGAAAGGTGCAAAATGACAAAAACTTTATAATTCCATTCTTATTAAAGTTCTTGTTAGATTTCAAGATATAAATGGCCTTTACTGATAAGCTGTTTCTTGAGAAGTGTCCACTCCTTTCAGTTTCATTTGCACTCCCTGATAAAATTTTCCAGATATTTGCAGTTAAATATTTGCTACTAATTTACTATCAATTAGGTGATAAATTTAGGGCCATCTTGGCCCTCTTGTTTCTGTTTTCTCCCTATCAGTTGAGCGTCTGTGCCGTACACAGTGCTCTTGTTTGACTTAGTGACACACTGGTTTCAGGATAAGCTTACATGCAGTACTGGTAATTTACCCAGGAAATATCGTGATATGACTGATATTACTGTTGACAGTGGTGTAAAACACCAGTGACCATACTATCAAACAAAGCAATAATTGAATTATCCTTTAATCGGACATTTCAGGCAAACGAGGAACAGATTAAAATACTAGAAGATAAGCTCAAAGAGGCAGAAACATCCAAGGAGTCAAAGATAAAGGAACTGGAAGACAAGATCAATCAACTGGAACAGAATAAAAAAGAATTAGAAATGAAGAGAACTACTTTAGAAACATCACTGAAGGTATTACTTTAATCCCTTTTCCGGCAGACAAATGACTTCCGACGCCCAAAGTAACTTTTGAAAACATTGTGAGTAAAGGCAAAAATACTTAATGTGAGCAATTAATCCTTTCCCCACAACGCTTTTTACACAATATCAAAATTGTACTTCCAATTTCCCAAGTATTACTGATGTTTTCAAAGTAGATGACTCTTAAATTATATTGGATAATGGGATAACAAATAATATTTTCAAGTAATATTAACCATTGATATATGAGCCTGTCCGTATTAAAGGTTGCAAGTTGGCTTTTGTGAACAATGTAGATCCAGTGCAGTCTGATCAAGATCTACGCTGTTCACATAATACTTGTTAGAAGCATCTGTCACTTTTAGAAGCTTCTGTCAACTTGTGTATATTCTGATTACACAGAGTGACTGATCTGACCTTACACTCTTAACCCTTTCCCTCATACGACAATTCTGTAGCAGACGACTTTGTACATATTTTGTCAAAAAAAAGAATATCTCTATAATTGAATGGATAACCTATGACAAAAAGTGGAAAACATTGTGGCAAAAGGAGAAATTGCACGTTTTGTGCAATTTCTTCTTTTGTCACTATGTTTTCAAAAAGCCGTCTGCTGCAGAGGCGTCAGAAAGCGTCTATATGAGGGAAAGGGTTAAGAAATGCCAACTTTTACTTTTTCTTTATGGACTAGCTCATATCATGGTGTACTCTTTTATTGAGTTTGATTTTCATGGTTAACAAGGGAATAATCTTTTGTTATCCGCTTCCGAATGCGAATGGGATATTGGTTTGGCTTTGTCCATCCTCCCATCTGTCCAGAGCCATATCTAAGGCTTGGTTGGATGTATTTGATTAAAACTTTATGAAAATGTTGACCACCATAGGGAAATGTCAGACTGCATGTTTCAATAAGATTGCCTTAAAAGCACCACAGAGTTATGTTGTTTTGAACTTATATTGGTTATGTTCTGTATATCATGGCTTATTGCAATTACCTTGTTAACTACAGGCCGCATTGAACGTCCAATCTTCATCATCAATTCATGATAAAACTTTAAACTAGCTCATGTGTGGTAAAAATCTAGGTCACTTGGCCAAATTTTAGAAAAACCTTGTGAACTCTAGAAGCCTTATTTTGCATCCAATCTTTACGAAAAATCATCAGAACATTCATCTGAATCTTATCCCATTTATGATCGAAATTAGGTCATGTGTGGTCTAAAACTCATCTCTTGGTCAAATTTTTAAACTTCTGAACACACTAGTTTAGGAACTGGTATACAGGCGAACTCAATAAAAAAAAAATCACTTGTTTGTATTTCAATATCTTCTCATATATAACAGAAATACTATTTGAGGAAAGTGATTCTCAAAATATCATATTAGGTATACCCCAGACACTATATTTTCACTGATTGATTTATGATAAACAAACTACTTGTTTTGGTAATCAGTTCTCATAATTCAAATACAGTTTATGAATTTACTTTTTACATTTGCATATACCACTTGGCCAAAACTATACTTATTTTTATGCCCCCGGAATCACCGATTCGGTGGGCATCTAGTTTTTGGCCTGTCTGTCTGTCGAAAAAAACTTTAACCTTGACCACTACTTTTGAACAATAACAGGTACAGCTACCATATTTCACATGTGTATTCCTTGTGACATGACCTTTCTGTCAGTACCAACATTTTTTACCTTGCGACCTTGACCTTTGACCTAGATGTTGCCATTCGGGGGCATCAGTGTTTCACAAACACATCTTGTTTCATATTTAATTTTACTTTATTGATTGTTTAAGTTTTGATATCAACAAAAATTGTGTGTCCAGATTATAAACAGTTAAACATGCATGCAAAGATCATATTTATTGGTCATCCCAAAGATGTAAGCTTATGCATGAAATTACAATAACAGATGATTTTTTTTTTTTTTTTAAAGGAAGATAATAGGAAACGGGACACTCTGGAGCAAAAGCTAATGGCATTAAGAACAGAAAAAGAGCTGTTAGAGCAGAAGGAGTTCGAGTCTGGGAAAGTGATGTCAACTAGGTTCCAGGTATGTCCTCTTTTTATTCCAATTCACCCCAAACCCCCTTCCCTTATACAGACACTTTCTGATGCCTCTGCATCAGACGACTTTGGTAAACATTGTGGCAGAAGGAGAAATTGCTCATTATGAGCAATTTCTCCTTTTGCCAATTTTTTTTTTAACTCTTATTACTGATTAAACTCATTTATGGAATTTTTCATGTTTTTGCCAATATATTTTCAAAGTCATCTGTTGCAGATTTGCTGTATGTGGGAAAGTGTTAATACACAAATATAGACCTTCAGAGGTATTGAAATAAAATGTTACTTAAGATAATAACCATCAAGAAGTTTTCAGGTTGCTTAACCCGATCCCTCATATAGACGCTTTCTGACGCCTCTGCAGCAGACGGCTTTTTGAAAACATAGTGACAAAAGGAGAATTTGCACAAAACGTGCAATTTCTCCTTTTGCCACAAGGTTTTCCACTTTTTGTCATAGGTTATCCATTCAATTATGGAGATTTTCTATGTTTTGACAAAATACGTTCAAAGTCATCTGCTGCAGAATTGTTGTATGAGTGAAAGGGTTAACACTATCCCACATATAATAAAGCAGCAGTAGACGACTTCCAAAGCATCTAGACAAAACTATTTCAAACCAATAAAAGGAAAAGCAATTTATTGAAAAGAATTGGAAACAATTTGGTAAAAGGAGAAATTGCTTATTATCCTTTGTCTCTTTTCATCTTAGAAACAACATATCTGTCGGATGTCTTTGAATATATTCGTGAAAAGAAGTAAAAATGTTGTAGAGCATTCTAACTTCTGATTATCCTAAGTTCATGATGTCATTACTCTTTCTGTTTTCTTTGACGACTCTGCACTTACTCAGGAAGCATCACAAAATAACTGAAATACTGTTGAAATCAGCTGTAAACATCATTTAAGAATCCTTTTTATACAAAACTGTTATTGTAGCCAAATGATTTTGCATATTCTGTATTTAAACAGGAATTAAACAAACTTAAGGACGATCTGAATAAAGCAAAAGAAGAATCGCAGAAAGCTAAGGAGGAATCTAAGAAATCAAAGGATGATCACACTAAAGTGATGACCGAGAAAACAAAAGTTTTTGAAGAAAAAACTGAGTTGGAGAAGAAGCTTGCCAGAGCGAACAGTGTACTGCAAACAGCCAAGTCAAAACTACAGGCTCTCAAGGAGGCCAATGAAAAGCTGACGTCAGAAAGGATGGAAATGAGGAAGAAAATATCTACCTTTGACCAGTCCTCTGCTGGTAGGCTATTTCATAATTCTTATGGTTAACCCTTTCCCATGAACAATAAATCTGCAGCAGATGAATTCGAAAACATGTGCACAAAAATATGGTAATAATCCATAAATAACAGTATAATTATTAACAAGAGTTGAAACTGTTGTGGCAAATGGAGAGATTGCTCATCAAATGTCAGAAAGAGTCTTTTAATGGGAAAGGGTTAAACATCATCATGATCAATTTGTCCTTTTGCAACGATGTTGTCAAAAGCTGCCTCTGCAAGAGGCAATTGCTTAACCTCAAAGTGAACCTTTCACAAAATAATTGTTCTAACATTCTTGGTAATTTAGAATTGCCTACTATATCCTTAACCCTTTCCCCCATATATGTTTTCTGGCTCCTCTGCAGCAGACAGCTTTTGAAAACATGGCGACAAAAGAAGAAATTGCTCAAAACAAGCAATTTCTCCTTTTGTCACCATGTTTTCAACTCTATTAAATTATTGTACTTTCATTTAAAGGGAGTTTCCAAAAAAATTGGATATGTTTTCGAAGTCGTCTGCTGCAGATTTGTTGTTTGTGGGAAAGGGTTTAAAGCAGAAAACTCATCACATAACAACCTGATGGCAGTTGATAGCAGTCTGTGCATCTGTACTAGTTGCAAATAATCACAGAAACTTTTGCTTAACAATATACATGTACATCTTAATCAGACTATGGATTTTCATATTGTTGACAATTATACTTTAAATGTATTCCTGTGGCATGACCTGTTCATAATCTTTACTTCAGAAGTTACACGCGTATTCAATACTCTTATCTTACTCGGTTCTTTATTTCCAGAGGAATCAGATTTGAAAATGGCATCAATGAAATCTTTGTATGACAATCAGATACATAAATTAGAAGAGGAATTTAATGCTGCAAAGAAAGAAAACAGTGAATTGCAAGCAAAGGTAATTTTAAAAATGTCTAAACCTTCAGTTAAAAGAGACGATAAGTTTCTTCTTTTTAAATCAAACCTTGCATGATTTCAATGTTAAACTTTCGAATGAAAAAGACCATGCATAAAACAAAACTTTTCCAGACATCCAGATATTACCTATTTTTAGCTTGTCTGTTCATCGAAGAAAAAAAGTCTAGCTATTGTGATACTCTTGGCGACGTCAAAACTCAAAAACCGTTCCATGTTGTCAAATGAAATCTTTCTAAAAACAATACATGTATATACCAAGTCACATAACTCTGACTTAATAAAAATTCAGTTATGCTCTTTTTGTACTTAAAGATTTGTGTAAAATATTTAACCTAACCCATAACTCAAAAACCGTTCAGCATTTTCAAATGTATTCAACAAAGAAAAAACAAACAGGCATTGGCGTTAGTTCTGCGGCACTCTTAATTCTCATTTGTTTTCAAAGCAGACAACAACACATCACATCCGAAAAATAAATGTTCGATGTAAAAAAAAAACACACAAAAAACATTTAAATCATCTCTCCATTTATTGTATATGTATTTACTATGTTATACCTAGATTCAGCAGCTTCAGAAGCAAGTGGATGAATTACAAAAGCTTGGTGCACCATCTGTGCCAGCACACACATCACGGTCTACTAGTGGCGTCTCCTCTGATAGGACTAGGTGAGAAAACAAAAATGTGACTTTTAGTACTGAGGGCATTTGGGTATTTTTAGATCACCAGAGCTGAAGGCTCAAGGTGATCTATTCTGATCACTCTCATTTCGTCATCCTCCATCTGTCTTTAACTTTTAGCTTTAAACATCATCTCCTCCTAAACCACAGGACCAATTTAAACCAAACTTCACAGGAATGTGCTTTTTGTGGTCCTCTTTCAAAATTGTTCAAAGATTTAAATTCCATAGAGAACTTTGGTTGCTGCGGTATCAGAAGGGGGGCAAAATGCCAAATTTCTTCTCATCTGAATTTGCTCATCATATTTTAAGATAATTAAATAGAAATGCTCCTTGGGTGACCTTCTACAAAAATTGTTCGAGCCATGTTGATTGGTAGAAAAAGGTGGCATCATAAAAGGGGTAAAATGTATTGCTTTAATGATATTGCCTACTAATTCACTGTATCAAATTCAACAAAACTTCACGGGAATGTTTCTTTGATGGTCCTCTTTCAAATTGTTCAAAGATATAATGCCTTATTACAAATGTCTTTTACTGATAAACTGTTTCATTGACTGTCCCTGCAGTTCCTAATCCCAGGCTTTATCAAATTATCTCTGATATTGGCAAATGCACATTTGCTACTATACCATTATTCAGGTGATCGATTTAGGGCCATTTTTGCCCTCTTGTTTCACTTAACCACATATAAACAAACCTTTTTGGACACCTGCAATTTATACATTTTTCAAACATGTTTGTTAACTCATGTAGAAAAAATCTTTTATATTTATATTTTTTAATGAATTTTTAGCTCAAGGTTGTTCAAATAAATCCAATCCGTTTAAAAAAACATGGCCACCAGGGGGTTGCTTGTTTTTTCTTATATTTATAGAGTAAAAACTTTGAAAACTATTGAAGTTCTATTAAATCAGGTGAGCGATATAGGGCCATCATGGCCCTCTTGTTTTTAAAAGAATATAAGGGCAAATCATATTTTGGTGCTGATGACTTCAAGTTCTAAAAATAGTATAAGGAGCATAAGTGCTTGTAAATGTAAAACTTATTGCTAATGGAAGAATGATACAAGGGAATAAATAATAATGTATAGTTGAATGCAATATACCTCACCGAGAAAAACTCCCAGTACAAACATCATAGGGTTTTCAGGTAAAATTAGGATTTAATTACATTTTATAAACCCCTTAGAGCTCTGGTATCCTTCGGCCAATTCCCACATACCGTACATCAAATCTGCCGCAGGTGACTTTAGAAAAATACTACCAAAAATATGGAAAATATCTATCTATGAAAGTTTAAAACATTGTGGAAAAAGGAGAATTGACTCAAAATGAGAAATTTCTACTTTGACCATAATGTTCTCAAATGTTGTTTAATTTCAATTTCGTCAAAATGCATCTGTATGTTCGAAAGGGTTTAACCCTTTCCCTCATATAGACGCTTTCTGACGCCTCTGCTGCAGACGGCTATTTGAAAACATAGTGACAAAAGAAGAAATTGCACAAAACGTGCAACTTCTCCTTTTGCCACAATGTTTTCCACTTTTTGTCATAGGTTAGCCATTCAATTATGGAGATTTTCTATGTTTTTCTATGCGTCAGAAAACGTCTATATGAGGGAAAGGGTTAATTGTTTGAATATATTTCAGTTCCTCCCCATCAGAGCCACCTAAAACAGCCAACATCCGACCTATAGCCTCTAGTCCAGCAGCTATCAAACCTCACACCGTACCTGTTCAGCCTCAGTCTGCAGCCTCGAGAGTTACTGCCAGTATTAGACCGATGGCGATTGCCCCAACATCTGTGACCCCCATGACATCATCAACGTCGGGAACACCGACAGCGACAGTGATGCCCACAACTGTCACACCGCAGGAAATTTCCGCTGAAGGTTAGTTTGAAATATATTTGTTTATTAATTCAGATCTTTAAACCTTTGCTGCTATAGATGACATGTCTGAATTTTTTGTTATCAGGTAATAGCTTTAATTTTTTAATACCGTATATCCGCGGCCATAAGTCGAATTTTTGAGACTCAAATTTTGGTGTTGAAGGAGGGACTCGACTTATGACTGAATGACAATCTCTCCTAAGGCTATATTTTACACGCGACAAACAGTAGAGAAACTGCTTTTTATCAGCGATGCATCCTTTCCTTACATTTTTTTTATCTAGTTTTAAAGCCGTAAACAAAGGAAAAATAAATACCATACCCTTTAAAATCCTCTTCAATTCGTTAATTTGTCCAATTTAAAGAAAATGTAGTAATTTCTCCTTTTGTCAGAGCTCTATCAAAAGAAGTCTTCTGCAGATGCGTATAAATGCATGTGAAAATGGGTAAGAGTGAAATCTATACAGACCTTTATTTCCGCAAACCATTTTCCCCAACAAATGAGCTACGTCATAAAAAAAGAGTATGTGCAGTTTAATCACACAAGTATAATTTACTAAGCTAATAGTATCGTAAATTTAACATTAATTTATATGGGTGTATTTCATTTGTCGCGGCTCAATCTCAGCTGATAAATTAGTGACGTCATTTATTTGAGCCCTGTGTTTTTCACACGACAAACAGTTATAGGGCTAACGCAAGTCGGTTGTAACTACAGCCTGTTCCAGTGGAAATTACAACCGTTTTCATATAACCATAGAGTCCAAACTTCTTTCCATAGACCTTTAAAACCCTTGTCTTCACCTCTCTGTGAATTGCACACACTTTTAATAAACTTCGTCAATGCATGGTAGAAACACTGACATCGATAAAACCCTTTGTTCGAGTTTCGCGCTTTTATTTTTTATAGATTAAAACAAATATTAAGAAATTTGGACTAGTTAGTTTGTTTGGCTTATTTGGATTTATAAAATCAGGTTTGTGCATTATTATCTTAATGTATCATGATCCAGTTTTACATCGAGAACCATGTTTTATTTTATTTTTTTGCCGAAATTTTTAAAAAGTCGACCCCTCGACTTATGGCTGGGAGTAACCTCAAAACCACCGAAATTGGGGTCAAAGTGGACCCTCGACTTATGGCCGAAGTCGACTTATGGCCGCGGATATACGGTACATTGGATAAGTATAGCCATTGATAAACCTGCCGAAGTCGACTTATGGCCGCGGATATACGGTACATTGGATAAGTATAGCCATTGATAAACCTGTATGAAAACTGATGTCATTTCATGTAACTGAGGTTATATTTTGATAAAGTAGATGTGTTTTGGCGCTTTCATGATAGGAATAAGTATGGTGACTTATCTGGTGACGTAATATATGAATTCATATCATCATGGCACCTGATAACATCCCATTGGAAGTATTTGTCACTAGGAAATTATGATTTTTCTCAACCCAAAATATTTCTAAAAAACCTTATAGTATGTGTAATATAATAGAATGTTTATATTACAGGTGACTCGGTAACCCCAGTACAACAACTGTTTCCACAGCCGAGCGGCAGTAGTAGTACAGGGGCCAGACCTACACAACAAGTACAGAGAGTTATACCCACACAAGGTTATACACTTATTCTCTTTGTAGATAAAGTGACACTTCCCCACTTGCAGACTTATTTTAACACATCTGCAGCAAACCATTTGAAAAAATGTGACAGCAGGGACAACTTCTGTTTTAACTTTTCCCCACATGCAGCAAATCTGTAGCAGATGAAATTGAAAAGATCTAGGCAAAAATATGGAGATGCTATTTAAGGTGTAATTATTGAATATACATGTAGTTACCTAACTAAATTGATAGATAGCTTTCATTGAGACCTTGTGAGGTTAACCCTTTCCCACTTACAGACATATTTTTGCATCAGACTAAAACACTGTGTCCCTTTACAACAATGTTTTCAACAGTTGTCTTCTGCAGATGTGTCCAAATGAGGGAAAGAATTAACAACAGCAGACGACTTTGAAAACATCTGTGTTAAATATTGAAAATTTCAATAATTGCAAATACAGACAATAAAACATGTTGAAAAAACTGTGGTCAGTGGAGAAATGAGTTTATTTCACTTTTTGTCGCAATGTTTTCAATAATTGTTTGCTGCGGATGCGTCAAAATGGATCTTCAGATGGTTAAGGGTTAAAGGAGTTATAATTAGGTTTTTATGTTTAGTAAATAGCATAAGGACTGAGGGAGTCAGGGTAATCTGACTGGTAGAACGACTTGAATTTCTCTAGAAAGTGATAATAAACAACACAAAACAAAGAGTCATGTGTTGGTAAAAGCTTCTAATGCAAAAGACTTGGTTTTTTATTCCGGTAGGCAAAGGAATTAAAGGTTGCACTGTATGGATAGATAACTTACATTGAGACCTTGCGTGGTTAACTCTTTCCCACTGACAGATACATTTTGACCCATCTGCATATTATGACTTGGGCAAACATTGTGGCAAAGGATAAATTTCTCATGTTACTAGGCCATTTCTTCTTTTGCCACAATCTTCGAAACTACTCAATAATTATATAGTCATTTGTAGAAAATTTCCATAATTTCACCTAGATTCGAAGATGTCTTCTGCAAATTTGATGTATGTGAGAAAGGGTAAAAGTCTTGGCGGAAACCAAGTTCCAATGGATTGTTTTTGTTTTTGGTAAAACATAATTGTGTCCTAGATTATTGTTCACACCTATTCATATTGACATAATTTTTATACAGAAAATCAACAGAGCGCAGAATCTAGTTCAGAGACAGGAATTGTAGAAACTCAGCAGTCATCATCAAGGGACACACCTGTAGCTTCTGTACAACAAACCAATAAACGACAGAGAGAGGATCTAGAAAGGTTAATTTCTTAAATATATATAGAGGATATCTGTTTGTGCTTGTGAGATATTGAGTTTACTCATCACAGAGAAGAGTAACTATTCATATCTCTATGAAAAGAAAAACTTGAGCAAAAATATGTTGATTGAAATTAGATGTTTTGAAGATAAACACACCTTGTTATCTCACTAGAAACAAACAATTCTTTTTTATTATTTAATGACAATTTAGAAAAAGGATTGAAATAAGGCATTATTTGATGTATTGGATCCTCAAAATTAAAGTGATGTCATTAAAAAAACACACATTTTGCGGTCCTAGGGCCTGGAGTGAGATATCGAGTTTTTACACATCTGTGTTTTAGCCCCCCTTTCCCACATACAACAAATCTGCACCACACGACTTTAAAAACCAGCAGTTGAAAATATGGAAAAGCTTCGTAAATTTAACTTTGATTATTATACCCCCTTCGAAGAAGAGGGGGTATATAGGAGTCACTGTATGCCTGTCTGTCGGTCGTTCGGTCGGAAGCCATATTTTGTCTGGCCTATTTCTTACAAACCACTGGGTGGAATTCAATATGAAGCTTCTATACTGAGAGGAGATGTGCATATCCTAAAGGGGTTACAATTGCATTATATTTAACAGAGTTATGGCCCTTTTACTAATTAAGTTATGGTGTAGGTCAAGGTGCTGTTTAGGGGGTATTTATCATCTTCAGTGATAGTTCTAGTTGAATTAAACATTGTGGCAAACAGGGATTTTGCTTATTATGAGCATTCCTTTTACCATGATGTTTTCAAAATTTGTCTGCTGCAGATGCATCAGAATGCTTCTATTTTCCATTGATATTTACTGACCAACTATTTGTATCTATTGCATCAGATCATTCTGATGCTTGCATTTATATTCATTGAAGGGAATCATAAACATAAAAAAGATAAATTGGTACAAAAACATACTATACAGCAAAAATTAAACCTATAACAGGCTAGGTAATATTAGACTTTCAGTTAAAAACACTTACAGACATGTTTAGAATATATGGATAAATAACAATATGGTCTTGAAAAAAGCAACAGAAAACATTGTGGGAAAAGAAGAAATTTCCTTATGATGAGCAATTTCTCCTTTTCTTCAGCCATTGTAAGTATAGATGTAATAACACTTCTGCATTGAGGATTTTTGTTTTTGATTATCTGCATACATATTCAGTTTCTGTTACAGCCCTGGTACCAGTGATGATGCTTTACAGAAAAGACAGAAAGTGTCAACAACTGAGGTTAGTTTGTAGAATCAGGCCTACAACATTTAAACGTTCTATATGCTCAGAAATTAACTCCAAATAAGACGTCTTATTGGTCAATTTTGAGAATGAATATGTTTCTGACAAATCAGATACTCGAGTACAAATTCTGCACACAGCTTTGGAGCCAGATTTAGGACTTGTATGATAAAAACTTAAATTTTATTTATAAACTGTTTTTAGCTTTACTATTCGGAGAATATGAGAGCCACGCTAATTGCCCCGACCTTGGTTAAGATTTTGCATGCAAGTACATATATTACACCATGGGTTAGTTACTACTCGATGTATTGCATTGAAATTTTCTACAAGACTCCCCAACCGTCACACCTATGTTAATAATCAAGTTGATAACTCTATCCTGCATATAATGCAAATCATAGCCATTTTCTTACTTAGAAATTCTGGTTAAAGTTTTGTGTTATCTGAGTAACTTTTTGATGCATCGCATTGAAACTTTATACAACCCTTCCCGACCATCACTCCTATGTAAGTAATCTAGTAGGATAACTATATCTTGCATATGATGCAAATTATGGCCCTTTATTGTTTGATTTAGAAATTCTGGTTGGCATGGCAGAGCGCACTGTTTAATAGACAGCTTTTGTTTCTCAAGTTATTTATGCCAACCTCTTTCTTTATCGAAATAAAGATTACTTTAGTATTGTATATGAAAAAAGGTTTTAAGTTTTGATTGTAATTGGCAATGAGCATTCCTTTCATCACTCTTTTTAACCAATTACAAAAGTAAGTGTGTCAGTATTTACTTGTAATATCTATCGATAGGAGAGAACAGAGAAAGCTTGATCAATTTCTCTTTCCTGTTTATCTTCTGCCTAAGACAGCCTATTTGAATGGTATGAAATAACTGTATTCAATAGGAATCTCAAGAGATCCCAGAAATCACAGTCACTGATGAAGATGCTACAACTACACCAGTTGCTGGTCAATCAGACATAGAGAGACAAACAGAAGAGGAGGCTACCCTAGAAGAACCCCGATCAGTTGAAAACATATTTGAAATGGAATCTCAGGTAGGAAGGATTTTTTTTTCCACACTTAACTTTGGGAAAGCAAGATAAACTCACTAATTATATCCTGTAAGTCTTACTTGCAAATTTGGAAAAGTATTCCTATTTCTACTTTTATAGTTTATAAAACCATGTTGTTGCCTGTCTGTACTGCAGGGAGACATTTTTGGACCAATTCCCCATCAGGAGAATGGAATAATACTATAATAGCTCGAGCATGCTTATTCTTTGGAGTTATCTCCCTTTTTCATTTTTAGTTCAGGCATTGATTTTGTTTCTGTTGAGCAGATTCTGTTAATATTGGCTTAACCCTTTCCCTCATACGTCAATTCTGCAGCAGACGACTTTGAACGTATTTTGTCAAAACATAGAAAATCTCCATAATTGAATGGATAACCTATGACGAAAAGTGGAAAACCTTGTGGCAAAAGGAGAAATTGCACATTTTGTGCAATTTCTTCTTTTGTCACTATGTTTTCAAAAAGCCGTCCGCTGCAGAGGCATCCGAAAGCGTTTATATGAGGGAAAGGGTTAAGTTATTGCTTGTGATTAAAATATTGGAATAATATCACCTAATATCCAACCTTAACAGGTGTCACGTATGTTCCAGGAAATGCTCTTGTTTCTAAAGAAATTATGTCCAATCCTTTGCAAATACAGGTGCCTTCTGACGCCTCTGTAGCAGACGACTTTTGAAAACTTTTTGGCAAAAGAAGAAATTGCTCATGATGAGTAATTTCTCCTTTTGCCACAATATTTTAAACTATTTTAAATTTATAATTTCATTTATTGAGATTTTCCTTTTATCCAAGTCATTTGCTGTATGTGGGAAAGGGTTAAACTGTAAAACACAGTACATGTTTAAATATTAAAACACAGTACACGTTTAATGAAGTTTACTTCGATACAGGATGATGCAATGGACAATGAACAGATGACGGAGTCCGGTCAGATACTGGCAGAGACGGAAGTAGTTGGTGATGATGTAGATGATGATGATGACGACCCAGTTATCATTGTGGAGAGCGATGAGGTAAAGATTACTCTTACATATACTCCTTAGATTCCTGTGTGATAATTGTATTTCATGGTTTTTTAGCTCTCCTGAGTAAGAAGTACTCCGGATGAGCCTTTATGATCACTCCCTGTCTTTCATATGTTCAAATCTTCTTCAATGTTACTACTGTTCCGGTTTCAAAATAATTTTGCAGGAATGTTTTGTAGGCTGTCTTTTTGCAAAAAATTTCAAAGATTTAAATTCTTTATGGAAGTCTGTTGCTGTGGCTTCATTTAAGGTAGTTTTATGACAAAACCTTTAAATTCTCTTCCTCTGAAAATGCTTATTTATTTTAAGCTCACCTGAGCTTTGCTTAAGGCGAGTTATTGTGATCGCCTTTTGTCCGGCATCCTTCGTGCGTCGACTTCTTCTCCTCAGTAACCAGTGGGTCAATTGGGATGAAACTTCACAGAAAGCATCCTCTCAATGACCTCACCAGATTTCCTTCAAATTTTTGAGATCAATGCAGAATTCTGGTTTCCATGGCAACAAAATGAAAAAAACTTCAAAATTCTTCTTCTCCCAAACTGGTTAGCAGATTTTCAAGTAATTTTGTTGAAATGTTCCTTTGATGACGCTCTATCAGATTCCTTCATGCCATGTTGATTGGTCGAAAAACATGGCCGCCAGGGCTATTTTGCCTTATATGGCTATAGTGAAAACTTAAAAAATCTTCTCCGAAAGTGTCGATTTTCAAATAACATTCCTTGGGTGACACTCTACAAGATTCCTTTAAGCCATGGTGGTTGGTAAAAAACATGGCCACTAGAGGGCAGGGCTGTTTGGAGATTGGATTTTTGCCTTATGGCCGTGGAGTGATACTGGTCCTCTTTGGCCTCTTGTTTGAGGTTTCGAGCTGTGGCCATTTTGAAAATTCCCAAAGTCAATTGCATATCTGTGAGTGGTGGCCTATCTTTGTGCAAAGTTTCATTAAGATCGGTTCAAGCATCTCCGAGTAAATCACCGGACAAAGAAAAATAAGAAAATGAAAAATAACAAAAACAACATATCCCAAAACTTTGTTTTGAGGATATGATAAGCTTTTAATTATAAACACTACAGGTAGGCTTTGCATAAAAGTAATTTATCACAATTTACTCATGTATTCACTTTGCACCAGGGTGGGGACGAAGAGGAAGAATATGAAGAAGAAGATGAGGAGGAGGAGGAGGAGGAAGAGGAGGAAGAAGAGGTCGAAGAGGAAGATTTTGGAGGAGATGTGATAGACTCAGATCAGGAACAACAAGATGAACAGGATGAAGAAGATGTAGACATGTATGGTGTAAGTACAGTGAAACATGACACTTAGGACACCCAAGTTTTACCCTATCCTACATGCAACAAATCTGCAGCAGATGACTTTAAAAAATTCTTGACAAAAATGGAGAAATGTTCTTTAACCCTTTCCCTTTTTCATCAGATGTTTTCAAATCAGACAACTATAATACTACTTATGGTTTCACTTTCATATAGGTTGTTATACATTTCATCTTGAAAACAAATGGGTATCAAGGTTTATTAAATATGGTCAATTTTAATAAACTAATTTAACCCTTTCCCTCATACGACAATTCTGCAGCAGACGACTTTGAACATACTTTGTCAAAACATAGAAAATCTCTATAATTGAATGGATAACCTATGACTAAAAGTGGAAAACATTGTGGCAAAAGGAGAAATTGCTCGTTTTGAGCAATTTCTTCTTTTGTCACTATGTTTTCAAAAAGCTGTCTGCTGCAGAGGCGTCAGAAAGCGTCTTGAGTATAGTTATTAAAAATAGAGTTTTCAAAAGTCTTCTGCTGCAGATGCATCAGAGTGTGTCTTCCAGTGGGAAAAGGTTAATTCTTTTCCACATACACAGATACTTGGATAAGTCTGCAGTGGATAAAATTTGAAAACATTGTGGCAAAAGGAGAAATTGCTCATAAAAATAATTATAATATTATATGTTTATCTGCTGCAGACTTGATGTATCTGAGAAATAGTAAATAACATCCTGTGATAAGGGGCAGCACCTAGTATCAACAAAATCTCCTTTTAATGTTGTATTTATTTTTGACAAACGTAACTTTACTTTCTTTACAACCACAAACACTGACCAGCAATCCCAGCAGACACTTTTGGTACATTGTGGGAAAATTGTATCAGAAGACTATATTTTGTCAGATATTTTAAAAGAAGACGCCTTTGAAAATATAATGATGGGTAAACGGTTAACATGCTCTATGTTTTCAGGATGTAGATGGTGTTATACAGGTGTCTGGTTCCCAATCGAACCAAGATGAACTACAGGAACCAGAAAGTGACGATGTTGTTATTATTGGTAAGTGTATTATATAATTTGATCAACATCGTCACCAGAATCTATCTGTCATTCTTGTCTCATATATATTGAGATTATATTAAATTTAAGCATTTTGATTCATGCATAAACATCAGCCTTTTTTTTTCAGCAGAAAGGAGCATGAAGTGCTCATGGTTAACTATTGTTATCACTCTCAGTCCAGTTTCTGTGGTCGTCAGGGCATATTTTTCTTCAAGCAACTTTTCCGGAACAAATGTCTCAATTTCAAAAGAAATTGACATTAATACTCCTCTACCAACATTTTCAAACCTTTATGCTTTGCTGCACAAAACTGCCTCCATAGCTAACAACAAGAAAAATCTGAAAATGGCATCTAAACCCTTGTCTAAATTTCAAAATAAAGTCACGTTAATGTTCCTTTCCTGGTCAAATTCCATAGCACAGGTTGGCTGCCAAAGTTAAAATATAAAAAGTATTCAAACATCACTATTTCCTTCTAACTCAAATATAACAATAGATCTCGGGGTGTTTAGTACAGGACCATTGTTGTTCTCTTGTTTTATAATATTGGTTTAAACTATGGATGTGAACAAGTATCGATATTAGTACTCGGGTACTCGCAAGAGATCAAAATGTGTTCACTTGTTCATCAAAAAGTATTTTCTCTTGTAATATTCTGGCCATCGTTCACTTACTTTGAATGTTTTTTAGCTCCACTGGCTGAAAGCCAGTCGAGCTTATGTCATGGCGAATTGTCCGTTGTGCGTGCGTCTTTGCGTGCGTTAACTTTTTCCTTTAAACGACTTCTTCTCCCTAACCACTTGGTCAATTTGATTGAAACTTCATAGGAAGCATCCTCTCAATGTCTTCTCTTAAATTCCTTCAATTTTTAGCTCTACTGGCCAAAGGCCAGAAGAGCTTATGTCGTGGCGATTTGTCCGTCGTCCGTGCGTGCGTCCGTCCGTCTGTCCGTAAACAATTTCTTGTTAACACGATACAGTCTTCACTTTTGATTGTATCTCAACCAAACTTATACAGTAGTTAGATATCCATGAGAGCTCGGTTCCTTTCGAAAACCAGCCAGATCCGCCTATGCATGACTGGATTATGGCCCTTGAAATGGTCAAAATTGCTATAAAAGAGCTTGTTAACACGATACAGTCTTCACTTTTGATTGTATCTCAACTAAACTTATACAGTAGTTAGATATCTATGAGAGCTCGGTTCCTTTCGAAAATCAGCCAGATCCGCCCATGCATGACTGGATTATGGCCCTTGAAATGGTCAAAATTGCTATAAAAGAGCTTGTTAACACGATACAGTCTTCACTTTTGATTGTATCTCAACTAAACTTATACAGTAGTTAGATATCCATGAGAGCTCAGTTCCTTTCGTAAACCAGCCAGATCCGCCCATGCAAGACTGGATTATGGCCCTTGAAATTGTTCAAATTGCTATAATTGAGCATGTGAACACAATAGAGGCTCTATTTACTATCTGATCTTCACCAAACTTAGATAGTAGTTAAATATTGATGAGAGCTTGGTTCCTTTTGAAAACCAGCCAGATCCGGCAAGACTGGATTATGGCCCATGAAATTGTAAAAATTGCTATAATACATCTTGTGAACACAAAAGAGCCTCCATTTACTATCCGATCTTCACCATACATACATGCTCTGGATTGAAAATGAGCAAAGAACCATACCAGTAGAGCATAGGCCCTCATGGGCCTCTTGTTTTTTGATCCATCCATAATTCTGGTTGATTGGTTGAAAAACATGGCCGCCAGGGGGCGGGGCTATTTTGCCTTATATAGCTATAGTGAAAACTTAAAAAATCTTCTTCTCCGAAAGTGTTCAGCTGATTTTTAGCTCCACTGGCTGAAAGCCAGTCGAGCTTATGTCATGGCGAATTGTCCGTCGTGCGTCCGTGTGTGCGTGCGTGCGTGCGTGCGTAAACTTTTTCCTTTAAACGACTTCTTCTCACTAACCACTTGGCCAATTTGGTTGAAACTTCATAGGAAGCATCCTCTCAATGTCCTCTCTTAAATTCCTTCATTTTTTTTTTATCCATCCATAATTCTGGTTTCCATGGCAACCAAAAGAAAAAAATAGTGAAAACTTAAAAAATCTTCTTCTCTGAAAGTGTCAGGCCGATTTTCAAATAATTTTGTAGAAATGTTCCTTGGGTGACCCTTTATTAGATTCCTTCAAGAAATGTTGATTGATCGAAAAACATGGTCGCCAGAGGGCGGGGCTATTTTGCCTTATATGACCATAGTGAAAACTTAAAAAATCTTCTTCTCAGAAAGTGTTCAGCCGATTTTCAAATAATTTTGTAGAATCTGTTCATTGGGTGACCCTCTATCAGATTCCTTCAAGCCATGTTGATTGGTCGAAAAATATGGCCGCCAGAGGGCGGGCTATTTTGCTTTATATGACCATAGTGAAAATTTAAAAAATCTTCTTCTCCGAAAGTGTTGAGCAGATTTTCAAATAATTTTGTAGAAATGTTCTTTGGGTGACCCTCTATCAGATTCCTTCAAGCCATGTTGATTGGTTCAAAAATATGGCCGCCATGGGGTGGGGCTATTTTGCCTTATATGGCTATTGTGAAAACTTAAAAAATCTTCTCCTCCGAAAGTGTCAGGCCGATTTTCAAATAATTTTGCAGAAACATTCCTTGGGTGACACTCTACAAGATTCCTTTAAGCCATGATGGTTGGTAAAAAATATGGCCACTAGGGGGCAGGGCTGTTTGGAGATTAGATTTTTGCCTTATGGCCGTGGAGCGATACTGGCCCTCTTGGGCCTCTTGTTCAAATAATTTTGTAGAAATGTTCATTGGGTGACCCTCTATCAGATTCCTTCAAGCCATGTTGATTGGTCTGAAAACATGGCCGCCAGTGGGCGGGGCTATTTTGCCTTATATGACCATAGTAAAAAATCTTCTTCTCCGAAAGTGTTGAGCAGATTTTCAAATAATTTTGTAGAAATGTTCCTTGGATGACCCTCTATCAGATTCCTTTAAGCCATGGTGGTTGGTCAAAAACATGGCCACCAGGGGGCAGGGCTGTTTGGAGATTTGTTAATTGATTTTTGCCTTATGGCCGTGGAGCGATACTGGCCCTCTTGGGCCTCTTGTTTATAAGTACCAACTTGCATTTGTGTTGGCCTCTATATTTTATATTTGATATTCGAAAGAAACGAGTTGTTTTATATTTAAAAAGTCAGCAAATAATTCAACATTATTCACATCCAAACATTTGGTGCAGACTTTCATACGCTTTAAAAGGCGCAAAAATAAAGCAAAACGAAAAGCTAAATGAAATCGAATAGCAATGATGAACAAAATTACTCTTAATAAGTGAATATTAAATATCACTTATGAAAATAAAAAATATAGATCAACAATTAGAAGTGGTTTTTAATTTCGTTTTATTAATTAACCGGTGGCATAATAATTACATGACTAAACATATACAAGACGCGTTCGTAAATAAGGAATTCTAAATCTCACAATTTCCTTATAATTAAAGCATCCCATTTTCATTCGAATATATACGAATGATAGAATATGGTTATGATGTTTTGATGAACAAGTTCTTATCCAATAATTCTAAGGTATATTTCTTACAATTATCCGATAAAAACGTGAAAACACAATTCTGACAAAGGTGTGAACATTTGACATATTGTTGCAAATTGACTGGAGATAACATTCAAATCGCTACCTGTTTGTCACGTTGTTCTTTATTTGTGAACTTGTGATTGCAATCAAGTTGCCAGTTAAAGCGGATTAAAATGGATCAGAGATAGAACAACCAATTCATTAATTTTTAAATCTTAATTCATTTACTTTTAACAGATGAAAAACAGAAAAATGGCATAATTATAATAGAGTACTCGAATACCTATTTTGATAACCGGTACTGGGACGTCCGATCGAGTACTCGGGTACCCGGTCCCATCCCTAGTTTAAACTGATTAATTATACCCCCAGATACGTAGTATATCCCCCAGATACGTAGTATATGGGGGCTATATAGGAGTTACGCTTGTCGGTCGGTCCATTGTTCTGGACATTTCTTGTGAACACTATTTCTCAGCAACCCTTGGTCAGAATTCAATATAACTTCACAAGAATGATTGATACCAAGCCTAGTTATGCATATTGTCGGCATGTTGCACTGGAATTATTTTTAAATGAGTTATGGCCCCTTGAATTTCTCATACATAGTTGGTCTATAGACATTTCTTGTGAACACTATTTCTCAGCAAACCTTGATCAGAATTCAATATAACTTCACAAGAATGATTGATACCAAGCCTAGCTGTGCATATTGTCGGCGTGTTGCATGGAATTATTTTTAAATGAGTTATGGCCCTTTGAATTTCTCATACATAGTTGGTCTGTAGACATTTCTTGTGAACACTATTTCTCAGCAAACCTTGGTCAGAATTCAATATAACTTCACAAGAATGATTGATACCAAGCCTAGTTGTGCATATTGTCGGCATGTTGCACTGGAATTATTTTTAAATGAGTTATGGCCCCTTGAATTTCTCATACATATGTATATTGTCAGGCACCAGCTGGGGGTATTCATCACCTTCAGTGATATTTCTAGTTTATAAAGATTTTCCATATTTTTTACTGAATTATGATACCCCCAGATACATAGTATATGGGGGCTATATAGGAGTCACGCTTGACGGTCGGTTTGTCAGTCCGTTGGTCTGTGGACATTTCTTGTGAACACTATTTCTCAGCAACCCTTGGTCAGAATTCAATATAACTTCACAAGAATGATTGATACCAAGCCTAGTTTTGCATATTGTCGGCATGTTGCACTGGAATGAGTTATGGCCCCTTGAATTTCTCATACATATGTATATTGTCAGGCACCAGCTGGGGGTATTCATCACCTTCAGTGATATTTCTATTTTTACATTGATTGCAAAATGCTCCGTCTGTGTGGAAACATCCCATAGGCAGAACCTGCTCATCACAGGATTCAAACCAGGGAGATTGGTACAAGAGACTGGCACTCTACCACTGCACCACTGTCTTGTCTTCCCGATTATAATATTATGGTATATGTGTGCTTAGCCTCTAAATATACAAAACAGGAAATTGAAGATGAGCAATTTCTCCATTTGCTAAAATGTTTTCAATTCTGCTCAGTTATTGAACTTTCATTTAGAGAGATTTTCTTAGATGTTTCCAAAGACGTCTTCTGCAGATTTTATTCAAGTGTGAAAGGGTTAAAATTCAAATGCGCTTTTTCGTTGGAATAAAGATGGATATACTTTTTCTAGGAAAAATTATAAAGCAACACATGTTGAAACTGTTTTTTCTTGGAATGTTATTTGTATAAGTATTTTAAATTTGAACAGATATCAGATCAGCTGATTTAGACTGTTTTTATATTGATCACAGTATAACAACAATAACACTTCTATCAAACAGTATGTTCCATGCAAATAAAAGCAAAATTATAGGGATATGTAGGAAGCATTGTTAGCTGTTTAACCCTTTCCCACATATAACAAATCTGCCGCTGACAACTTTGAAAACATGAAAGCATAAATGAAAGAATCAATATTGGGTAGAGTAAAATATTATGGTAAAAGGAGAAATAGCTATTTACAAACAAATTCTCCTTTTTCCGCAATATTTTAAAAAGCTGTCTTCTGCAGAAGCATAACAATATACCTTTGGTTTATTTTCCTAGACGAAGGAGATGATGATGCCCCGGCCCCTCAATCCTTGCCATCAAGTCAGCCTAGCAGTCAGTCCAGTAGTCAAACATTGTTACCTCCCTTACAACCTCTCCTGGCACCAGAAAGACAGCTCTCAGTCGGAACTAGAAGTCAACTTACGCCCTTCATGATTGGGGTGAGTGAAAGGTTTCATTTAACCCTTTCCCTCATACGAAAATTCTGCAGCAGACGACTTTGAACGTATTTTGTCAAAACATAGAAAATCTCCATAATTAAATGGATAACCTATGACAAAAAGTGGAAAACATTGTGGCAAAAGGAGAAATTGCATGTTTTGTGCAATTTCTTCTTTTGTCACTATGTTTTCAAAAAGCCGTCTGCTGCAGAGGTGTCAGAAAGCGTCTATATGAGGGAAAGGGTTAAACGTCTCCCACTTAAAACACATCTGCAGCAGAAGACTGAAACAAATTTGGCAAAAATATGGGAAATGTCTGTAAACGAAACAACCATTTTATAATGTTTTCAAATGTGATCTGCTCCAAGTGCATCAAATGTTCGTCAGCAATTGGGAAAGTGTTATTTAACCATTTATTAGCCGGATTGCTCTAGCAATTCCGGTCTATAGATTGGCTCTGTCCGTCTGTCTGTCTGTCCGTCAACATTTTGGTTAAAGTTTCAGGTTGAGGCAAAATCTCAGCACTGGAAATGGTTACAAACTTGAAACTTTGCCTGAAGGTAACCAGTAACAAGTTCTATTGATTTCTATGGTTACTTTGACCTTGACCTTGGTTTATAATCAATCATAAGTCATGATTTCTGTTTTCATTATTATTATGTACTTGAGCTGGCAGTTACTTATGTTCAGCTCACTATTGCAACAGACATTATGTGAAAACATTGTGGGAAAAGAAAAATACGTTCAAAATAAGCAATTTCTTCTTTTCCCACAATGTTTTCAACTTTTAATCTCAAAATATCTTTGCAATTTTTCAAATGTTACCATTTCTTCTCCAGACTTTTTCAAAGCAGACAATTCAATGTCATGTCAATCAAATCAATTCTTGCGCTTTTTCAGTTGGGAGTTAACATTTTATCAAAGGATGTTTTCAAATTCGTCTGCTGCGGTTTTGGTTTACTGTACATGGGAAAGGGTTAAATGATAAATAAAATGTAATATCTCAAAGATGAAGCCTGTTCAATGTGTATACATGTATTTTGTAATGATCAGGCTAACCCTTATGAAGATCTGGATGACTGCACCGTACCTAGTACACCCACACTTAATGTTCCTCGTCGAGGTGACGGGTTTGCGGAGGCTGTCAGCTCGCCCCAAGTCTTACAGAGATTTGTGTTTGGCAGTGGTGGAGACCATAACCTGCCAGGCTTCCCACAACTTGATACTCAAACTGGTAAGACTTTTACGTTCTCTTCTATGAGGTTGAGGACTATTAGTTTGTATTTGTCTTTTTGTTAAGGGTTTGGCTTTACCCTTTTCTTAATACAGACAACATATCACACCTGCTCAGCAGATAACTAATGAAAGGGGGATATTGCTTAAGTTCTTATTCTTTTTGCATTATACTTAGCTCTGTGGAAAACTTTTACTTACACTTTGACAGATGTTATATTTTATTTTTTAACATAAGTTTTTAAAGCTTAGTCAGGAGTATTGAACTGACCTGAATTTTAAGAATTTTAAAAAATTTAGGTAAATTTATGGAAACTTTTGTATTTTGAGTAATTTCACAGTGATATTTACTCCATATTCTGGATTTTGAATTTTTCTGAGGTCAATTACTGGTCCTTTCCAGGAAAATGTTCCTTGCATGTATCAGTGCTATAAGCTGAGCATGTTAAAGAACCAAAGGGTCTTTTTGAAAATAGCGAGGGTAACACCCTGACTTTCTTTATATTGGGCTCTCTTTCTTGAATATATCTGCACCTGTCAGATTGGCCTTTAGAAGCTATAGAGCAATTGGTCTCTATAGTTACATTACAATATTGCAGTGATACTTCCAAAATTCAAGATGCTACATTACTATTTTCCTTAATGTTTTCGCAGCAAAAAAATCATATCCTCTACAGGAAGGCAGATTTCCTGGTACTAGATTGTCATCTAGGGATCATAAATAATGTTCTGTCACTGTCATACGACTTGTATTGTTGAAATGGGAGGAAAAAACCAATAAACAAGCAAAATATATCATATCAGATGAAAGTAATGAATCATAATTGTGTCTAAAACACAACAAATCTGCAACAGACAAGCTAAATAACATCTAGACTTAATCATAAATTATTGAATAGAGTTGAAAATATTGTGTCAAAAGGAAAATTGCTCATCATGAATAATTTCTGTTTTTGTCACAATGGTTTCAAAAGTCATCTGCATGTGGGAAACAGGTAAATTAACCTTGTTACTGTTTATTCCACACAGGTATGGGAATGGATGATACAAGGATGGATCTGACCCAACTGGAGGAAGGTTCAGGTAGAAGTGTTCCGTCTACACCACTTCGTACAACTGCGCCAGGTATATACAGTTCCTGATTACTCGGTGAACAGCTACAGGGGTTTATATTTAATTATTTCCTAAACATTCTAATAGAAATTCTAAGATTTTATTTTTAAATCATTCAAATGTTTTATTTGTTTTACCCTTACCACATACAACTAATCTGTATCAGACAACTTAACCCTTTCCCTCATATAGACGCTTTCAGACAACTTTTTGAAAACATAGTGACAAAAGAAGAAATTGCTCAAATCAAGCAATTTCTCCTTTTGCCACTATGTTTTCCACTTTTAGTCATAGGTTATCCATCAAATTATAGAGATTTTCTACTTTTTGACAAAATATGTTCAAAGTCGTCTGCTGCAGAATTGTTGTATGAGGGAAAGGGTTATGAAATATCTAGACAAAAGTATAGAAAAATGAAACAATAACTAGATTTGAAAGCATTGTGGCAAATGGAGAAATTGCTCTTCATGAGCAATTTATGAAGAACAATTCCACCTTTTACCTCAATGTGGTTATCTGCTGCAAGTATGTCAAAATGAAAACCATCCATAGGGCATTTCTGACCAGTGTAGATCGAGATCACCTTCACAGATTGATCTGGCTCTTTAGTGTTTGCCAATAAGTCGCAGAAGGTTCAATGAAATTGGATCTAATAGCATGATTTGGCAGGCAGATTTTATATATATGCTAACATTTCAAGTCTGACAAAATGAAATATAAAATAACGAAAAACAAAACAAATTAAAGTAGGTTTTTTAAGGTGTTCAAATGAAATACATGAATAACATGCAATGTTATATTTACAGTTACGGTGATATCAGAAAGTGCAGATGTACTAAGTCATCAGTCAGAGTTAAATGTTGAAAGTCAATCTGAGATAGAGATCAACATTGAGGAGGACACTGGTGAAGGTCAACTTGAGGAACTAGAAGGCGAACATGAAGAGTACGTAGTCCGAATGATCCTTAACCCTTTACCACATATAGACGCTTTCTGACGCCTCTGCAGCAGACTTCTTTTTGAAAATATAGTGACAAAAGAAGAAATTGCACAAAACGTGCAATTTCTCCTTTTGCCACAATGTTTTCCACTTTTAGTTATAGGTTATCCATTCAATTACAGAGATTTTCTATTTTTTGACAAAATATGTTCAAAGTCGTCTGCTGCAGAATTGTCGTATGAGGGAAAGGGTTAACTCTTTCCAACATTCTGTTACAGCTGCAGCAGACTTCAGTTGAAAACATTATGGCAAAAGAAGAAATAGCTCTTGATAAACAATTTTGCCACCGTATTCAATGATTATGCCCCCTCAAAGATCAACAGAGATTACGTTTTTAGCTCACCTAAGCACAAGGTGCAAAGTCAGCTTTTGTGACCAATCACTGTCTGGCTGCGGTGTCTGTCTGTCCGTTTGTTTAGATTTTCCTACAAACAACTTCTCATAAACCCATTGGCCAATTATGATGAAACATCACAGGATTGTTACTTGGGTTTTGCCCTTTCAAAATTGTTCAAAGAAATTAGTTCCATGCTGAACTCTGGTTGCAAAAGAAAGGACAAACTTTAAAAATATTCTTAACAAAAACTGTAAGGCTTAGATATTTGTTGTGTAGCATTGTCTAGTTGTCCTAAACCAAGAGTGTTCAATAATGCCATTTGGGTCAAAATTGGCCCACTCCATAGGGTCACCTGTTTTACATAAAGATATATATATATATATATATTTGGAATGCCTAGAGCTTAGTTGTTGGGTGTGTAGCATTGTCTAGTGGTCCTCTACTAAGATAGTGCAATTTATGCCCCTGGGGTCACCTGTTTTACATACAAGATATAATATAGGGGAAAACTTTTATAATCTTCTTGTCTGAAACCAAAGCCTACAGCTCAGAAAGTCGGTGTGTAGCATTGTCTAGTAGTCCTTTACCAAGAATGTTCAAATTATGCCCCTGGGGTCACCTGTTTTACATAGAGGTATATAAGGAAAACTTTGAAATCTTCTTGTTAATTACTAACATGCATAAATATTTCTTTAGTGACCTTCTAAGTCATATTAACTTGTCAAAAGACATACAACAAAGGGTTTTGGTCATTTGCTCTGTAGCAGTGGAGCTATACTGGCTCTCTTGGGCCTCTTGAAAAGCTTACTTGACTGAAAAATGAGTAATTGTAGTCGGAATGACAAATCACATTATATAACTCAGTAGAGTAATCCAGGGCCATCATGGCCCTCTTGGGAAGGTTAACCCTGTATTGTATATATGCATTCGATTATAGGTAAATATCCATTTCATAATAGAATAACTAGACAATTCGATGTGAATGAGAGACTGTTAAGCATTTTGTTGTTGAAAGAAATCGCTCCTATTGAACATTAATACCTACCTCCAAACTTTTACAAAAGTGTTTGTTAGAGACATCTTCCGTATTCCGTATTGTTTGGCTGGATCTCTTAGAGAAAGCATTAAAATGTTTTTGTGAGGTGCTTGTTAATAGATTTAATTTGATGATGGGATGCCATATAAATCTGAAATGTTTTAGCTATGCCAAACAGAAGCAACCTTTAATGGGGTTTTTCAAATTAACCCTTACCCTCATACAGATGCTTTCTGACGCCTCTGCAGCAGATGCCTTTTTGAAAAGCAATTTCTCCTTTTGTCTCCATGTTTTCAACTCTATTTATTATTTCATTTAAAGGGAGTTTCCAATTTTGGTTGTGTTGTTTTCAAAGTGGTCTGCTGCAAATTTGTTGTATGTGGAAAAGGGTTAATAGCTTTTACAATCAGTTTGTAAATCCATAGTCAAAATCCTTCAATCTAAACTGATCAGACAGACAATAGTTGTAGGCTCATCTGGGTGTTCGCTGGTCTCAAATATCTGAAGGTCAATTTTTCATATGACAAATCAGCGATAGACAAATTTGTAAACATCTAGGCAAAATTTTCGAAAATGTTAATGTAAAAAGCTTAAGTAACTGAATTGAGTTATAAAACAAAGTGGCAAAAGTATATATTACACATTATGAACAATTTCTCCTTTTTCCATAATATTTTAAAATGCTATCTGCTGCAAAATCTGTTTTCATGTTAGAAGGCTTAAAAACAGACACATCTAGCATATGCAGCAGATTTTTTTCAGTACCATTAAATAATCATTTATAGAGATTTTCTATATATTTGCCTTCCAAAGATGTTTTCACTGTCATCTGTTGCAGATTTGTTGTGTCTGAAAAAGGGTAATTTTTTTATCTCAAAGGGGTTTAAAATTTCAGAGGTCCAGATAAGGAGGGTTATTCAGCTCTTTTTCCCACAATTTCTCTCTTATTATTAAAGAAAACCATATTGTGTTAGAGGATCAAATAAGGATTTTAGACCATTATATAGAGCTCTGTAATTTATATTGTTTTCCTGCAGGGAAGATTTAGAAGGAGAACTAGGTGAGGAAGACTCACAAGACGAAGAACTGATGGGTAAGTGGATGTATCAACTTTCTAGTCGCTTATTGGCATTAAACTAGTCTGATGGAAATGTTTCATGTTGAAAATGCTATGCAATTGACCACTGAAAAACCCAATATGTCATTTATAAGTAGTCTTCTTTAAAAAAAGATGTACAAGGATTAAGCTCAAATAAAATTTAAGAAACAACTGAACATTTAGAAGTGTAGTTTCAATAATGTCACTATAATAAAATTTGTCGTTCGTTTGTATAGCTGAGAATGTGGGAAAAAGGAGAAATTGCTCATCTTGAGTCATTTCTCCTTCCTCAAAAATCTATTCAAAAGTTGCTGTTTCATGTAAATTGTAAACGTTGAAGTTAAGTTGAGGAATATGCTTATTTTGATTGATAAAATGCTCATTTCTGTTCTGAAAATCTGTATTCAATTGTATCAAATAGACCATAATGGGGATGTTGGCAATTCAAATATGTGGACTGTTGCTCGACTTAATTTCACCAGGCAGAGATACAATTAGAAAACTCTTTTAATTGGTCATAACTTTAATTTGTTTGGAAGATTCACTGATACTTTCACATTTGCATTGTTGAGCCCCGGTAGCTCAGTGAAACGATTCTTTTTAGTACCCACAATATAGGGTTTGCTTTAATAAAAAGAGAGCAATTGTGGGGAACTGAGCTGGATACCCTTCCTTATCTGGACCTCTGATAAACATTCTTTGATTGCAGTTGTCTACTTGTCTTTTTTTCCAAATCCTGAGAGGTTGATTTTTGATGGCTTCCCTTTTACATGTATACTGATTTTCATCTTTTTTATGTTTTAAGAACACCCCGGATCTAGTGAAGGAGCTGAAGCAGGTACAAGCCAAGAGGATATGGACAAAATAGATGCTAGTAAGAAACAAAACCTTTATAAATTTGAAAATACTGATTATGAATTTAATGGGGCACAATGAAAGAATCGGTTGAAAAGTCAAACACAGTATGGACTTAAAAACAAACCTTCGTAAACTAAGATAAGCAAGTTTTTTTTAAATGGTATATTTAAGCTCTATGCATCAGTCCCTTATAAATTCTTGGTAGGTATTTGTAGAGTGATGGTCTCTCATATTAAAGGTCACCGGTTCATATTTCATGCTGAGCAGGTTCTGCCTTTGAGATTTTCCCATGTATATGTTGCAAGTACTGGTCAAGTCTCCAGAAATCACTCATTAACTTGAGAGTCTTATGATAAAACATATACATGTATAATAAAGTATTAATAAAGTATTAAATATTAGTGCGATTTATCAAATTAAAAAATGTTTCTGTTTTTGTCCCCTGGTAGTTTAAGATCACTTCTATATGATGTGGCTGATTTATGAATAGCTTATGGTAATTAGCTGTTTAAACAAATGTTCTCTTGTCAGGAAAAATATATTAACCATTTATTTGATATGATATTCTAAAGGTTGTCTGCTTTGAATACGTCTATGGAATAAAATCTTGCATCTGAGAAATTGTAAATATAATTTTGAAAACATGGATGAAAACATTGTGGGAAGAGGAAGTTTGAACAATTCATACTATTTAAATGCTTATCTTGAGACAGGTCACATGCAGCAAGCAGGCATGCAGCCTCCACAAAAGTCTTCTCTAACTTGTGCAATCCTTATCCAACTTTCACAAAACTTGGGCTCAATGTTTATGATGACAATATCTTGACCAAGTTGGCTCTTCAGTTAGATCGCCTCATTTATTTCAAAAGTATAACCCCTTAATAAATGAAATTTTGATAAATTGACTTCACCAAACTTGGTCTTAATGATTTTCAGAACCTTTTCTCGACCCTGTTCAGTTTCAAGGTAGTTTGCCTAAGACATGCCAGAGTTATGGCTTGTGAAGGACGTATATTATGACAGATTATTATACCTCACGTGACATTGTAATGTTAAATTTTCATAAATTATACTCATCATGGGCAATTTCTTACTGTCTCATGCTAACAGTACATTTTTGACAGTATACTGTTACATTGCATTCACGTTAAATTGTTGGTTATGCACATGCATGACGTCATTTCAAACAATAATGCACCTTTTAGACGTGCGTGCCATGTAACAGTATACTGTTAAACGGTTTATTCATATGACATAATGTGTGTGTTACATTGTAGTAGATCTGCCTATGTTCACCTTCCCTTACAAAGGTACAGAATATATTAAATAAACGTGTAATTTTGTTCGCCTCGGGTAACAGTATTTTCCTCATGTTGACAATATGTAATGTCACACTGGAAGCCATGCAATATTTATATAATATCGCTTTTGTTCGACAATATTTTCAAGTCATCTCATGCAGAGGAATTAGAAGTCTGTCAAGCAAAAGGTTTAAATTTTCATTCATATATAAGAAGAATCTTACTTTGATATTTTCAGATAAGCCAAAAATTCAGAAAATAATTTGGGATAGCCCTCAGCCTCAACCCAGTATACCAGCAGCTGTTGGACAAGCTATTCCGAGTCTTTCACAGCCCACACAATATAGACCAAACAGAGGGGTACAGAGAGGATCACAAAGTGCCAGACGAAGCTTCTCACGGGGTCAGCAGGCAAGGCGATCAATGAGAGGAAGAGGGAACTTCATTAGAAGACCACCTATGTATTGACATTCTTGATAAACAGTCCCCAGTGTTTCCTCTCACATCACATTATACAAGAACATTTTGTACATGACTTGTGTCACTTTACTGCTTACACGATAGCCTTTGCATGGGATAGGTACAGGTTGGCTTTTGTGAACAGTTAAGATCCAGATCAGCCTGTGCATCAACAGTCTTATCAAAATCTACACTTTTCACATTATTAGTTATCCAAGCTTGTTAGAAGATTCTGATAAGACTGGGCAGGTGTACAAGATGATTTGAACCTAACCTGTTCAGAAATGACACTGTACCTTTGCTCATGTGCTGGCTCATATGGTATTTTAAGGGGCGACTGCTTTGAATATCCAGCAAATATGCTGGAATACCAAGAGAACTGGAAGCTTTATTTGTATACATGGATGAAATCAGTGCAAGTGCACTCTGATCATGGTCTACATTGTTCAAATTACTAGTTCAAAATTTTGCACAACTTGATCAACACATGATATTTAAAGTCGCATAAAACTGGATAAAGATTAAAGTCAAGGTCTCTACAACTGCCATTTCTGGTAAACTGTTAAGACAAGTTACTCTAAAGAATAGAGCTACTACTTGCAGTGAATATGAATGTTGGTTAAAGTACACCAAATCTGGTCTTGATTATTTACATATCTTTTAGACTTATCATTCGACATTACTTATTTTGAATATTTCTGCAATGTAAATGGCATATGTTATTATACCATGAAATAAATGTGTTCATCAAGCATACTTTCATTTCAATAAAAACATGAAAGTGAATTTATGGCTTTACGTTTTGAATACTGTAACTTAATTTACTAGTTTTAGTCTATTCAAGTGTTGTTCTAGTATTCAACTCATTCATGGAATGTGATTTTGGTTTGGTATTGTTCGTCCTTCCGCCCAGAGTCATATCTAAGGCATTATTAAATGGATTGGATTAAAACTAGTGTATATTGAAATGTTAACCCTTTCCCTCATACAACAATTCTGCAGCAGACGACTTAGAACATATTTGTCAAAAAATAGGAAATTGCACGTTTTGAGCAATGTCACTATGTTTTCAAAAAGGCGTCAGAAAGTATCTATATGAGGGAAAGCGTTAACCACCATTGGGAAATGTCAGCAAGTTTCACTAAGATTGCCTCAAAGCCCTCTCGAGTTGTCCACTTGAACTTTTATTGCATATGTATACATGTATATATCATTAAAATTACCTATGTTAGAATATTTAGCTTCATCAAATCTCTAAACTGGGTTATTTGGATGAAAAACTAGGTCACAAGATCAAGCTTTAGAAAACCTTTTGAACATATCGGAGGCTTTACGTGAAAGTTCATCAGATCTCATTTCCATCAAGTCTAGTTTGTGTTTGAAATTGTGTCAAACTTTGTCACTTGGTCATATGGAACACTACATAATTATAGTCCACCTTTCTTTTTTTTTTAGTAACTGGTATTTAGTAGTCTTTTACCCCAAAAAATGGGCAACGGGACTCAAATCAACGAATTAACTTGTTAATTTTGACAGTAGCAGTTCCTGGGTTTGAAATTACAGGTTTATCTCTGGCTTGTTTACTTGAACCTTTTCCCTCATAGTCGCTTTCTGACGCCTCTGCAGCAGACAGCTTTTTGAAAACATGGCGACAAAAGAATAAGTTGTCTGTTGCAGATTTGTTGTATGTGGGAAAAGGTTAAATACTGAACCATACTCTGAAGCATCTGTTTGTGTTTCCTGCCTGTAAGACATGGCAACTCATTGGAGTAACTTCACTATGTTTAGGCTTGATTGGTCATCGATGTTCCTTTCAATAATTATGTTTAACCTTTACCTACTTTCAACAAATCTGCAGCAGACAACTTTGAAGTCACGTAGTCAAATATCCATATGGAAAATATCTATAAATGAAAGTTTAAACAGAATTGAAAATATTGTGGCAAAAGGTGAAATTATGAGCAATTTCACCATTTGCCATCATGTTTTCAAAAGTCATCTGCGGAGAAAGCATTTGTATACGGGAAAGGGTCACAGAACAGTTGTTTATAAAACGCAAGAGCTTAAACGATGAGGACTATTAATCTATTGGTTGTGGCTACAACCCCAGCTCCGTCATTCATTCTTTCTGCTGTTTCACAAAACCATTATGAGTGGCATGTCTTGTCTTACACCTTTAGGCTAGTGTAGTATTTATTGTAGCTGTGAAAAGGTACATACAGGGCTTTTGTGCACAGTGTAGTCCCAGATCATCATGTGACTGCGCAGTCTGATCACATATTATTTGTACAAGCTTGTAAGAAGTTTGTAAGAACCTTCCGTCAACTTGAGTAGAATCTAATAAGAATAACAGGCTGATGTGAACCTTCGCTGTCAAGTAATTTCAACTTGTACCTTTTCCCATGGACAGGCTAATTTAACTATTGAAAATAAAGAACTCAAAGTGTAACATTTAATGATGTTTATTTGCATTCAAATAATACTATTTTTAAATCCATATAAAGCGCAATATATGGAAATAGGTTTTGGGCTTTTATGCATAAAATCAACATAAAAAATCAACATCATGGACAACAGAGAGAAAGTGGGAAAAGAAGGTAAGGGTATGAGGGTTTATGGTATACACACACACAATAACAAAAATTTAAGACTGGACAGGTTTAACAGACTTGGTCTTTCTTAATCCCAGAATGAAGAATTGGAAAATACACCGCATTCTCTACTAATGAGTTTCCTAATTATACATATATAAAAACGTCTTTGTGATTTTACAATGGCTTAAGTGAAATTTACAAGGGTAAAAAACCTATTATTCTTGCTTGGTTAAGCATAACTTTACCAATAAATATATCCTTCTACTTAAAACTTCTAGAAAAAACTGGTAAATATAGATATTTTTTGCCAAAGTATATTTATGTTCATTGCAAAATTACATGAAAATTTTACAGGTTATAAATTTGGTTTGTGGTCTAAACAATGGTTAATTCTTACAAATTTGATAGATTTACGAGTTATCGAAAGTTAAATAATAAAAGTATTGTAGACAATAACAAGAAACATGGTGCATTGTTGACACAGACAATGTGAAATGAAAAACTTTTACCTAAGAAAACGTTATAAAGCAAGCAGTTTCTAGCTATTTGCGTTAACTTAAAATGACACTTTGTTCTGATAGCAACAAATCATGGCATTTCATCCTTTTTGTCTAAAGATAAGGTATAAAATGCTGCCATGTCCTAATTTGGTATGGTCATATTGCCATTAAATAAATCTTGAGTATAAGATGTAGTATGCTTAGTTTAGTTTTTGATGATGGTGAAACATTTTGATTAAAAAAATTAACATGTTAACAAGCCGGATCCAGTTTAATTAACATTATACAAACTGGATGACACGGTCAAACAGTTGGTATAAAACATACAAATACATACATGTAAAATTCTATTTTTATTTAAAATTTTAAATACTGAACAACCAAATGATATCAAAAACATCACAGCTTATACTTGTTTTTAAAAGATGGTAATTTGTATTGTATAAAAAACATATAAAACTGGTTTTGTAAGATGTGAATTCAAAGATATTTTTTTTTATAAAAAGTACTACCATGAAAAGTTAATATATCCTTCCAAAGAAATGCCAAATAAATAGTCCAAAAAACTTTAAACAATAATACATTTTGCTCAAGTCCCATTATGCCAACATTTTGGATCGTTCACGTTCTATTCCAGTGAGGGTAAGATTTCTTTGCATTGAAGTCTGTGGGCGACACTGAAGCCTTTGTCTGACATCCATACATTTGTTGTCTAGGTCCAGACTGTTGTTCTTCTGAGCAAGGTCGTCTTTGATTCTGTGAAGGTTGTTGTATAGACCATCCAATGCATGTCTGAAATCAAAATTTAAAAAATAAATTTGTTGCAAAATGTGCAATGCTTTGAAAGACAAGACATGTTTTCCACTGCTATCATTAACACCAGTTGGAATAGTAGCATCAATATTTTGAGCTTTGGTTTTATTTTCAATGAAACATGTCCTAAAATTCATTTCAACTTGGTAATTTTTAACCCTTTCCCTTATACGACAATTCTGCAACTTTGAACATATATTGTCAACAATAGAAAATTTTCATAATTGAATGGATAACCATTAACGTATGACTAAAAGTGGAAAACATTGTGTCAAAAGGAGAATTTTCCAGCAGATACTTTCAAAGTAGACAAGTCTTAACATATTGTGTCAAGTGAAAAGTCAGACCTTAGACCACACAGATTAAAATTGGATATTGACATATATATATGATACTTTCTGCATACAAATAATATGCAGCAGACTTATAAAACATCTGGGCAAAACTTTGGAAAATAATTGTTAATGTTAAAATAATTATTGAATAGAGAAAAAAATGTGGCAAATGTGCTACAATGTTTTCAAAAGTCGTTGAAGAAATCTTCTGTATAAATGGGAAAGAGTAGCATACTTGGACTGTCTCAATTTCTCCTCCAGTGCACGTTTGGTGGCTTCAAGTTGTTTAACCTCATCTGTAAGACCATACTGGGGAGCATCTCTACACAGCTCAACATTGGGTCTGTATGTTCGGTTCTCCAGGCGAGTCTGGGCCAGTTTCATAGGATTGGTCTTGGCACGAATTGCTTCCTCAACGCCACGGATGTCATTCTCTAATTCATCAATCTCCCCCTCAGTCTGAAGAAAAGGGCAAAATTAGTTAACTTTTTCCCCAATATGACATATTTGTAGCCGACATCTTTGAAAATATCAATATTAAAAGAGTTAAAATGTGACAAAAGGAGAAATTGCTCCTTTTGTCTCAATCGTCTATTTGTGGGAAAGAGTAAATATATCACTAGGAATTTAACATGTCCACTCCTATTATTATTATAACATATTTTTTTGTTTACAACTTCAGCTGGAATGACAAATGGGAAGCAGAGTGAACATTGTATGTATGCCACGTCATTCTGGCATAGGCATAAGATTATGAGCAATGTTATCTTTTCCTATAAGGTTTTAAATGTTGTCTACTGCAAGAGTGTCAGGTAAAGGGTTAATTGGAAAGCAATATAATATATACTACATGATTTGTGAAAAAATATTTGTATGCACACTTCATCACTGCCAAACTATATATCTTGCTTTTATGCTTTCCATGCATAAAATAGATATGTTACAAATATGGAAAATCTCTTCGTGAAAGTATGATTTTAGAATAAAGATGGAAGCATTACGACAAAAGAAGATTTTTTTTTTCTTTTGTTGCAGTGTTTTCAAAAGTTGTCTGATGCAGTTGCATCCAAATGTGTCTGCAAGTTAGTACCTGATGTGTCATTTTCATATCATTTCAAACTGAACTGTAAAAATTGAAGACAAGAGTTCTAATAAGTTATTTGCTTTACGAGAGATGCATCAAACATGATCTCTTCAAAGAGAGAAAGGATTTAATATCACTAACAAAAACATCAATTCGGAACTTACATTCTTCTTCTGCCATTCCAACTCATCCTTGGCCCTTTCAAACTCATGAATCCTTCGTCTGAAAGCATACTCTGTGGCAATTCTCTGGGCCTCCAGGTCGTTATCTGTTTGCTGGAGAGTGTGGTGGATTGCCTCACGTAGACGGGTGGATGCTTGCATTTCAGCCTGTGCCCTATCCTTATTATAGCGACTAAAGTCTTCCCATTGCTGAGGTGTGGTACTTCTGTAATGTAGTAAAACTCTTTGTCAAACGCTTTCAAATAGTAATTCATCTCAAAATGATTAAAATAGGAGACAAAATATGTAATTAATTATTCCATTCCAATTTAAATATTTTAAAACATTAAATCTATAGCACTAGCTGTCCTAATCAGTAATAAAACAATTCTGACATTTTTCTATGGATGTTAATCAATTCAAGTACTGTCAAACTTGCGATCAGCAGCTACCCAAGTGACATGATAAAACTGGCTGCTTAAAACAGGTGGCTGCTGATGACAAATTTCATCACTTGGTCGGATTTGTTCAAGTTTTGTCTGTTCACATAATATTACATGTAACTTTTAGGAATAGTCATTACATTACAAATAGTAAATTGTCTTTATAAACTTGTATTTAAACATTGTTATGAAGATTTGTAGCTCTTTTCTATCAAATATTTCGTAGTGGAGCTATTCTTTAGTTTAAACCGATGTTTACAACTAATTTGACTATCAAATATTTTTTACTCCACTTTCAAAGTCGCCGAATAACGTCCAAATCAACATCTACGTCTACATCTTGCACAAAATTTTACTCGATAATCTTTAGATTTAAAATGGAAATGGGAATATAAATTGACTTGGGGCTTCAAAGTGGACATTAACTTTCATTTTAATATATAAATCTACTGTCTTCCGATCTAAAACGCTCATAAATATCTTTTTCAATTTATCCAGACATCGTTAACAGAAAAGAAACCAAAATCGCAACTTCTTGTTTATGATTCATGCAACTATCATTTGGCACACGTCGGCTGTTTTAGGTACCCTAGATCTAACATAAAAACAGCTTACGAGTATGAAAAAACCCGATAATGTGATTGTCACAGTATGCTTTATTACCTTTATGTATTAAACACCGATAATTTAACACCTTGCGAATCCAAGTTGTGTGTTGGTTGACCGTTGAACACAATAAGATTACAGTTAATCTCGACCAATTAGTGTGACCGCGTTTCAAAGGGGACCGCTGATCAAGGCAGTTGAGTTTATAGAGTATAGTTGGTTGGGAGGGATTTAAAGTGACCGTTTAATGCCAATGACCGCATGTGATCTCTCACACAAGTTTGACTGTAGTTTGTAATAATATGTCTTGACCACTAGTGGCTTGATCCTATCTTTGTACAAAGATGTATATTATTGTGATGAGCATGTGTTGTCACCAAATATAAGATTTGTTTATGAAACAGATATTGCTTAATATACAAGAAAGGCGTGAATGTTACTTTAAATATTCTTACCCTTTAGGTACTCTCATTGAGTCTGGCTTGAAGCTGATGTTTGGTGATCTGTCTGTTAGATTATACTGTTCTATATCAATACCTAGAGCTAAATTCTTATCCTGTAAGTCAGCTTGTATTTGTTGGCGAGCTTCTTGAAGAAGACATAACTGTTCAAATCCTTCCCCAATTCTCTGCTGTAACAGCTTTTTGATACCATCAATGACTTCAACTTCCTGAAAGTAATACAGACATCTATGATTATCCATAAATTATAAATACTTTGATATAAAATAGCAGACTAAATGGTGCCTTGTTTTTCTGTTAAAATAATTTTGATTGATTGTTTGGTGTTCGCCACTTTCAATAAAAAAATCAGTTATATCACAGCATTTCCTGGGTAGGTTACCAGTACTACTGGTCCAATTATTCTGACACCAGCCAGTCAGTTGTAATCCTCACCCCGCAACCCTGAGCGCCAGGGAGGGCAGCCATTACTGCCATTTTTATAAAGTCTTTGGTATGACTTAATCATGTTGATATGAACATTATTATGCTTAGGCAAAACAAAATTGGAATTAAGTATTAATTTAGATTAATCAGTTTATAAATTTGAAATATTATCCCTTCTCGACATATTGGACGTATTTGCAGAAGAAGACTGACAATGAGCCGTTTCTCCTTTTATCACAATGTTTTCAAATAGGTTAAATAGAGCAGGGCCCGCGCTGACGTTCGCCACATGCGAAGATTATTTTAAAGTGGCAAAGTTTTTTCATGCGTGACGAATGTAAGTGGCGAAAGGTTTTTATCATCAATATTTACCTGTTTTGGATATCAATTTACGACATACAGTGACTGTTTTCGATAATATAAGATAATGCACTGCTATTTGATTCAATGATGGGAACCAGTGACCACTTTAAGACATTTTCACGACACCCGTTTTATCATTTTGACAGTTTGTGTATTTCGCACTTGTTTTATTGTTGTGAAGTGTTAATTCAGCCTTTCAATTCTTCTGACCAATATCTCTGAGCGATATTGATACATTAAAGGCCGTACATATGATAATTGGCAATTATAGATGCATTGAATATATCAGCACGCTTTTTGAAGTAGGTTTTGACGATCGATGTAGGCCTTTCATGATTTAATGACAAGTTTGTCAATTTTGATTGGGAAAAATCTATTTAATTATGGGTGACTCATTGATGAGATTGCATATAAATATTTGTTGGAAACTATAATGCTAGTTGTCAATGACAAAAATGGGTTCGAAACGTCCACAAATGGCTAAAATAGTTATCAAAAGTGGCAAAAATGAATGGCTCCTAAAAATTAAAAGTGACGATCTTTATTTCGATGTGGCGAAAGTAGTGGCAAAAGAAAAATTCAACCCAGAGCAGGCCTTGATAGAGGATATGTCATGAGTCATAATGAGTGTTTATTTATTATCACTTTTATTAAACGAGTTCACTAAGATGATATGCTGGAGCCTTGGCGAGCGTCATATTCAGCTTAGTTAACGAGTTTATTAAAAGGGATAATAAATAAACATGAATGAGATATTATATTCATCACATAAAATGTACATTTACCATGTAACGTTTACCAAGTAAATTCTACATGAAATGTACCGGTTTAAGCGCAAGACTACATTATGACAGCAAAATGCTGGTGTGACGTCATTTTCATAGTTTGGTTTCCGTTTTGTAACAAAGACTTGAGCACAAGACTGTAAACCAAACTAGTAGTGTCATATGTTATTTATGTAATGGCATTTTGACACTCCCAGAGGGGATTTTATGTGATAAATATAATTCTTCATTCCTTTATAAAGAATTTTCCTACAAACCTTGTGAAGCTGGTTTTCTGGTTCATCTTGAACAACATCAATACTCTGTCTGCCCTCTCTAAGGGTCAAACATTCAATTGCAACATCAGTAGGCAAATTCTTTGCTTCAAGCGATTGTTCAGTGAGCTCTTTAGCCTCTGAGAGATCAGCAATCTCCTTATCAATATCAGCTAGAGTTTTCTCAAGGATTTCTTTCCATTGGCGAATAGAATCAACTCTATCAGACAATCTGACATTATTCGAGTGCTGGTCCCATTTTGTCTGATTGTCTGTTTCATTTCGTAAATATCTGCCTTCCTGTCTGACTTGATGAGATGCATCCCTCTGTCTCTCAGCATTTGTAGAGATTGTGTAATTACTGGTAAACCAGTCTGGAGGCTGGAACCTTGTGGATGGACGAATTTCAGTAGCCATGATTATTGACCTGAAATTACAACAATAATTGTAAATTAAACTGCTGAATCAAAATTTAATTGTATCTTTTATATTTCATTTAGAAACATCGGAACACATCTAGTTTGCCAGTCCCCTAGAAGATTAAATTCATTTAAGTAATTGTTTTTCAGCAATACTGTTTAGAGAGAGTGTTGTTGGTAAAGGTTAACCATAGTAATCGGGTTACTTAACAATTATCCAGACGTTGCACTTCCATGGATACACTTTATGAGGGAACACATTGCTAAACATACAAACTAATTGACAATTTTAAGTTTTCTACAAAAGCTTATAAATCATAACAAAACCAGATAGACACGGATTAAGGTCATGTGTTACATTGAAACAGTCATGTTTATCAGCAGCAAGACACTTTCCACTAAATATGGTCTAGCTAGTTTTTCTTTGCAGAAATTAAAAAACAAAAAGAATATCTGTGTTGCTATAAATTATTAACATGATAAAGATAAAAAAAAGAATCGTTATTAAATGATAAGGCTTTATTAAAAGAAATTTACCGGACACCTCAGATTATTAAATGGCCATTTATAAGGCATAACAATCTGAAATATATCAATCAAGGTTAATTTATTGCATCTTTGTCGAGCGAAACTGGCCTTTTCGCATAAATAAAATCGTATTCGATGATTGATGAACATTTCATGTTAACGTTTATTACTAAATAAATATTCATTAGTAAGGATGTATTTCAATATTGTAGACAAAAACCTCACCTTTATTTTTTCCAACACTACTTGAATCCGTTTACAACTCGTTGCTATCTAAACAGCTCGATGGGTCCTGTTCTTTACACCGTCTTTCATTGGGTCATGAAAACAATTTGAACCAATGAAATAACTTTTTATATATTATTCAATCCGGTTTACGTTGGTTGCCATAGAAAAATCCGCTAGACGGTTCTGATCAACCGGAAGTTATCTAAGTTTCCGGATCCGGTTGTAAATTAGTTCGCGAAAATGTCATCTTATATTTTGCAGGGTTTTTTGTGCATTACTTTTTATTTTCTCCAACTATTTGTTTCTTCCAGCCATTGCTCTTCTTTAGAAACAACAGATGTAAGTCCAGTTTAAAATATTCTACTCAAGAATGCAAGTTGAAATTCAATTTAGTCTCGTCAAAAACAAATAGTTAGTGCTTTGAATAAAGCGTTTTCCGAATAAAGCAGGCACGAAGCTTAGTCCAAATCATTTCGACTTTCGGTTTCTCGTTTTATTATCTGTCATTTATTAGTGCTTTGAATAAAGCAGGCACGAAGCTTAGTCCAAATCATTTCGACTTTCGGTTTCTCGTTTTATTATCTGTCATTTATTTATCGAGTATACATGATAATAACAAAATGAAAAATGAGCAAAGACGATGTCTTTTTTGAAGGACTAGGACATAGCTACGTTCCTGAATAAAGTGAAAAAAATGAATATTCAGTCAAGCTGTCAGAGGTGCTTCCGATATGGGCTTCAAAAATTCTCGACCCCATTTTCCTAAGAATAGTCGACACCAGTTGGTAGCCAGAAGAATCAACCCCATTTTACTCGGAAGAATCGACCCCAATTTTAGTCAACCCCATTATCGTTTTTAATAGGTGTGAATGGAGGGTTTAAGTGTAATAAACAGTAATGACAATGGAAAAAACCAATAGTGACTTTGAAAACATTTTGTTATAAATGGAAAAAAACAAAAAATCCAAATTATTAAAGTCACAAGTAACAAAAAAAGAATCCAATTTGTTATAACTTTATAATAACTTTAACAATTCTAAACAGAGTTTCACGAAATTATCAACATGTTTAATGAATATGTGTAAATACATACACATACATATATATACATATTTTTTTTCAAATTGAGCAATTAAAATAATTATATCATTACAACAGTATCAATAAAACGAACACAATTTACGATAAACATCAAAAGTAAGTACAAACACACATCTTTTGTGTGTATCAGGTGTTACTAAGAAAGTTAAACTCATCGTTAAATGTGCTGAAATTAAGCAAGGTTTCATCATTTAATCTTTTGTGTTTATCAGGTGCTACTAACAAAGTTAATTGCTTAATATATAATAAAGCGCAATCAATAATGTGTTTCTTTAACTTTTTTAGTAGCACCTGATACACACAAACAATGGAAAAGATAAAACCTTGTTTAATCTAAGCGCAATAAAAGTTTATTTAAGTTTTTCGATAAATACATCAATAGAGTTTAAACAACAATTAAATTTACTAAGGATTACAATAGACGTATTCATTAAGTATTTATAACGTATTCATTAAGTATTTATAACGTATTCATTAAGTATTTATAACGTATTAATTATTATCATTTAATTTTACATTATCAAAACCAGGTACCGATTTTAAAACATACAAAAGCACAATCATTAATGTTAACGTACATTTTTAATACAATGTTAACATAATTTTTTATTACAATGTTAAAATACATTCTTAAAATGAAGTGATTATACAACAGAAGAACCATCATCCATTCACACTTATTAAAACCGATAACGGGGTTGACTAAAATTGGGGTCAATTCTTCTGAGTAAAATGGGGTTGATTTCGTGTGGGGTCGATTCTTCTGGCAGCCCACCAGTTTAGACCCTAGTTTAGACCCCAGTTTATATAGGTTTGAATGGATGGTGGTTCTTTTGTTGTATAATCACTATATTTAGATTATGACTAATGTAATAATGATGTATGTTAACATTGTTATAAAAATGTATGTTAACATTTTAATAAAAATGTTGTATAATCATTCATTTATTGTGCTTTTGACACCCTAAAGCCTTTTGTATGTTTTAAATTCGCTACATTGTTTTGATAATGTAAATAGAATGATTATTATTTTCTGTATGGGTGTTAATGTTGGTGTAATACACTGGAACGCGGATAACTGCAAAAGGATACAACGCGATATCGGGTATGTGAAAATACCGAAATACACTGAAATAGACCGAAATATACTGAATATATACCGAATTACTATGAAATACACTTGTGTAGTACACAAATAAGCATTTTTGAATCGACATACAACACAGAAAAGTATTGTCTTACATTAATTCATACATGTTCAATTTAATTTCGCTATTTTTCCTGAGTTGGCTTCCATCTTTGTTCGTTTCATTTGTCCGGTGACCACTTTACAACTTTTTTTTACGACACCTGTTTTATCATTTTGACAGTTTGTGTATTTCACACTTGTTTTATCATTGTGTATTGTTAATTCAGCCTTTTAATCCGACTGACCAACAACTCTGAGCGATATTGATACATTGAAGGCCGTAAATATGATAATTGACAATTATAGATGCATTCAATATATCGGCGTGACAATTGAATAATATTTAATTGAGATTGCCTGCGTCAAACTTGTCCTTTCCTTTCAAAACAGATTTTGTACACAAAATTCATTAATAATCTGTCATGTATATAATTATGTCTATTTCGGTATAATTCAGAATATTTTTGCGTATTTCAGTATATTTTGGTGTATTTCGGTATTTCCATGTACCGCGTGATATCCAGTTAAACTCGATGGCGACTTGGCTCCCGTTGCAATCTTGAAAAAAGAGCCTATTTTCCTATGTAACCCCCCTAAAAATACAACTTCGAAAAAAAATGTCCAAATAAAATACAACAAATAATTCTGTAAAACATAGTACATAGTCGTTGAAATAATTCATAATAAGATTCACAAATGCACAAACCTGATTTTATAAACCTAAAAAAATCCAAAGAGAAAAAAACAACTAAATACACGTAGTCCAAATTCAAGTAATATTATTGCTCCTAAATAATTTTCTTATCCTATATAAAAATATAAAAGTGTGAATTTTCTGGGTGTCGGGTGTTTTTCTAGTCCAGGCAACGAATCAAATTTTCTCGATTTCTTAATTGGATACAGTCGTGAGATCACGTGACATGAACCACAACTAAATTATACCTATTTAAAGGTTGGTGTCCAATACAAACATTGGGGGGATAAAATGTACACAAGTCAACTGTTATGCATGTAAATACACACTCAGTTCATTGAGGCATAGATACACAATAAGTATGTTTATCTACATCCTCTGTGCCCATGCTATTCATAAAATATATGATACCAAGGGCAAATTGGGTTGCAAAACTTCGTAAAGCATGCACCTTGATTTCCTTCGTAGCTGCACTGTAATTTTTCGTATCGCATGAGGTTTGTGTCATGCGGCCAATTTAGCGGCTGCATTTCACCTCATAAATTATTTATGAGTACGGGATTATTACAGCCAATTTGTACAGGGTATCATATGTTTTATGAATAGCATGGATACCGAGGATGGTTTATCTAGTGTTAAACCATTATACAATTAAGCTGTTTATGGGATATAGATGATTTCAGGTATGTCACAGAAAACTAACATTCTCTTATTTCCTAATAGTGAAGACCCTTATCATACTGCATAAGTACATCCTGATCAGGATCTTCACTATTATGAAAGATCCTGAATGTTGTTTTCTTGTGACATACCAGAAATCATCTAATAAACAGCATACTTAGTTTAGCACTAGATAGACATTTACTTGACAGCCTCGGTGTGTAGTGGTAGAGCTTCCACCTCGGTGTGGGAGGTCACAAGTTTGATCCCGGGCCAAGTCATACCATCTCATACCACATTAAATACATGTATGGTATTAATGGCTGCCTTCCGTGGCGCTGAGGGTTGCAGGGTAAGCATTACAATTTACTGACTGGCTGATGTCAGGATAAATGGACCGTCACCAGTAGTACTGGTAACTTACCCAGGAAACTCCGTGATATAACATAAAAATGTTGTAAGCGGCGTTTAAACAATAAACAATTACTTACTGTGTAACTTAAGATTATTTCAGGTATGTCACAGAAATCTATGGAAATAAGATAATGTCAGTTTTCTGTAACTTACCAAATCATCTTTTTGCTATATATAAACAGCTTTTAAAGCACAAGATAAAAATACTTATTAGTCGCCGGGCAGGAGCCCACAACTTATATTTTCAATAGGTTTTCGGAAATGACATGGGAGGATGAATTATTATTAGAAAAATACAAATTTAAATGTCTTGAACATATTACAATTGCGTTTGTTTAAAAACACTTTAGTTATGAGTGACTTATGACACATCTAAACGAAATAAATATTCCGATGTTTTAAGTATTTGCAGTTTCTTTATTTTGACTCGCATTTATGTTGTTTTGTTTTATTTACGAAGACAAAACAGTCCCTAGTAGACTTGCACCAGACTGTTATGTGTCAATATCGAGATAAAAATCACGTCGAATTCTCCTTTTAATAGCAATTTTAACTTACTGAATGTTATTTTCATGTTCAAAGAGATGTCTTGATTTGTGAAGAATGCATTTTATAATGTTTATCCATGTATATCTAAAATATGAACTGTTTCTAAGCTTACACTCTTGATCATGTGACTCGCGAATACCAACCACATAGATCAATCTCCTTTGCAGAGAGCCGTTCTTTATACTCAATTACAAATAGTGAATTATAGGCGAGTTAAAATGTTTATTTGGTTCGAAACAAATGAAGAAAAGAACAAACTGAGATAAAACTGGTTTTAATAGAAAAATGACTGAACGAACACTCTCTGCCTCATTCCCTTACACTATCGACTCATTTATTCATGTATGTGAGTGTAAGGAACGACAACTCTGCGAAGGAGATTGTCTCTGTCTATAAAGAGTGTGTAAAGAACGACAACTCTGCGAAGAAGAATGTGGGTCACAATTCGGGTCTTTCGTACACAATTATTTCGTTCTTGACAATTTTAAATGTGTCATTAGATTCCCTACAGGCATTTTGCTTCCGATCTGTATATTGTTATGCATCATTGACACAAACGTGCTCCTCATAATATAATTTTTAAACATGAGTAGTTTGTTATTTTCATTATAAAAAAGGAAGTAAAGAATGACAATAAATTAACATGTTGTAGGCTTCAGTTTATGTCCGAAATTAAGTTTAAAATTATACAACAATTTCAATGAAATTTAACTTTTAACATTCGTCAAAATATGATATAATTAGGATGGCAAGCTAATATCATTTTGAGAAAAAGAGAAAACTCATGTCTTCAGTGATTTAACCCTTTTCTCATTGTTTTAAAAGTAGATTGCTGCAAAGGTGTCCAATGTTGACTTTAATAGGGGAAAGGTAACATGACATGCTATTGCATGCAAATCCTAAATTGTCTGTTTTGTGGTTTTATTGTTAACTAATAAAATTGGCTGTGTGTATGATCAACCTACCTTGGAATGGAGATTGATCATAAACAATGAAAGGCTTCAATAATATTTCAATGAAGGACATTCACTTCATTGACAAAAAAATGCAAGTTTTGATACATTTTCACTTGACCCCACCCCTGATTTTCCAATATGCCCCTCAGTTGATAACTGTTTTTAGATCGACTATTCGAAGAAATAGGGGAGCTTATGTAATCACTCAGGCGTTGGCGTTGCCAGCTTGGTCAAACCTTTGTGTGCAAGGCCTTTTCTCAGACACTGTGTATGCTGTTGCTTTGAAACTTCACACACTTATTCAGGGTCATTAGATGACCTTGTATGTCAAGTCCCATAACTCTGGAATTGATTTTGACTGAATTGTGCCCCTTTTTGGACTTAAATTTTGGTCAAACCTTTGTGTGCAAGGCCTTTTCTCAGACACTGTGTATGCTGTTGCTTTGAAACTTCACATACTTATTCAGGGTCATGTGTGGTTTTATCTGATACTGTAAGTCTTCGGTATTATGTTCACTATCAGCATACATCGTATATAAACAAATTTACAGATTTAAAATGCCCAAAAGGGCCTGTATGGACTTTGTTAACATTTGCATGCAAGTATTGAAAAGGTGTATTATCTTGCAATAGGTGATACTGTGTGACTTAACCTAATGCTATAACTGTTCTGAAGTAGGCCCTGATTGACGATGGCTTTGATAGGCGAGCTATATTGTCCTCTGACTACTCTTGTTTCAACTACTATAAAGTTAGTGTTATGCATAACTGCAGTATGGATTTCCGGCGACATTGATGAGTTGCATCAACTTTCTCTTGTTGTGTATATATATATGCCTCATTGAACTGAGTGTATTTTCATAACAGTTATGTACAGTTTATCTTACCACAGTTTGTATTGGACACCCAACCTTTAAATACCATCGGTGGTAAAGTGGTACTCTAAAACAATTGTATCATGATTGTGAAAAAAAATTAATAAGGATTTTAGAACATGAAATATACACTTTTTTGAGATCTGTATATACATTGTTAGCAGCAATATGAGTGTTCTAATAGAAAGGTTCAAGGTTGCTTTTAAGATAATCAATATCTGCTACTACTCAGCCTGATTAAAGACTACACAATTCATCAAAAACTCTCAAAAGTGATTTGCTTAATCATTTTCCACATACAACTTTGAAAATATCTAGGCAAAAGTATAAAGAATCACCATAATGATAGTTTAATTATTGAATAGTGTTAAAAATATGGCAATAGGATTAGGAGACAATTTGTCATGATGGGGAAGCTATAATTAATGTGAAGATCTTAAACAGACTGAATGTGCAGGCTTATGATATTTACACTTTTTATTTCGAGCATGTTTCTTTTAGAGAGTAACCCATTTTTATTTTACTACCCTTTTCCAGGAACTATGCCAAAAGTGTAACTTGCATTCACCAACAAGCTTTGTGACTCAGTATTGTACAGATCACAATTCAACTGGTCATCTTTTTCTGTCAAAGTCATGCTGTATAAATTCAACATCCTCACATAGTAATAACATCATTGGGTAAGTTTTTACTTTTTGAGTTTCATTTCAATTAAAATTTTATCTAATGATTTAGTGATCTACAAGTATAAAATTATTTTTGTATTTTTGATTTTTAGGTCCACTGGCTGAAAGCCAGTCGAGCTTATGTCATGATGAATTGTCCGCCGTGTGTGCGTGCGTTAACTTTTTCCTTTAAAGACTTCTTCTCCCTAACCACTTGGCCAATTTGGTTGAAGCATCCTCTCAATGTCCTCTCTTAAATTCCTTCAATTTTTTTTTATCCATCCAAAATTCCGGTTTCCATGGCAACCCAAAGAAAAAAATAGTGAAAACTTAAATAATCTTCTTCTCCGAAAGTGTCAGGCCGATTTTCATAAAATCTTGTAGAAATGTTCCTTGGGTGACCCTTTATTAGATTCCTTCAAGAAATGTTGACTGGTTGAAAAACATGGCCGCCAGGGGGCAGGGCTATTTTTCCTCATATAGCTATAGTGAAAACTTAAAAAATCTTCTTCTCCGAAAGTGTTCAGCCGATTTTCAAATAATTTTGTAGAAATGTTCATTGGGTGATCTTCTATCAGATTCCTTCAAGCCATGTTGATTGGTCGAAAAAAATGGTAGCCAGAGGGCAGGGCTATTTTGCCTTATAATTTTATGACCATATTGTATTGTATTGTTCAAATCAACACCTCCCTTCTGGAAGAACCGTCGATGTAGACGTGGTATAATCCCTCCACCGGAACAATGTGAATATATATCCTCCTCGAATAGCTCTTATCATATATATACACTATAGAATCTTATGTACGCTTGGTTTCACTTCTATTTCGTATTGAAATGCCAACAAATGAGCTATAAATGTTTAGACAATTATTTTGGGTGGTGAACCCTAGACCCTATGCTTTTTTCTTTGAACCACAGCAAACAGTGATTTGTATCTAATGCAATGTATGTTATATAGGTATCTTCTACACAAGTATTCTAACTCTTGAAATTCCTCGGGGTTTTTGTCAATGAAAAATGAACAGTCTAACAACACTCGTAGCTTGCGAGTTTGCGGCAGTTTATCAAAGTCAATATTGTGAGTATCTCTAAGCACTTGACTAATTTCGGGGAAACACACCTCTCGTTGGGGTTTTAAAACTGCACAGTTCAGGAGAAAATGGTCAACAGTCTCACTTTCGTCGAAACATAGTTTGCACGTTGGGTCCACTTCGTTCTGGTTAAAGGCGACCCGTGTGGATTGCAGAATATATGTAGAAGTAAGTAGTTTCAGCTTGATAGGGATACGGTTGAGACACCTTGAAGACCTGACTGGAATGCGTATGATGGGGTGAGGTTTTCCTGGCTTGTAGAAATGTGTCAAAAATTTCAGAGTTTTCGCCACTGACGCTGCATCTAACACAACCGATTCCCAATGCTGATTCACTTTCTGGTTTACTTGGCGCTTCCAGTTGTTTTTAGGTATACCGCCGAGGATCTCATCTGGATCAGGCAGAGAATATTTCAAAAGCAGCTTCCTTACATGCACAAACCAACTGTTACTGTCCAGTGTCTTTACTGAGAGCTGTCTCCTAGCTAACCGCTTCTCGATGGAATGTTCTGATTGCAGACAGACGTTGTTGAAAAGTGTCAGCACTCTTTTATGTATAACAGCCTCAATTGGCAAAAAACCCGAAATCATGTACACAGCTGCATCACTAGTGTTGGTTGGAAGTGAAAGGACCTGTTTAAGTAGTTTCTTGTTGAAGCGTTCTAGTTGTAATATTTGTGTTTTCAGTGTCCGACAAATCCATTGCCCGGAGCCCGCGGGCTACCACAATAATTGCCCGGGCTACTGTCATTTTCAAATGAAAGCCCGGCGGGCTACTGTTTATTCCCGTGTCTGGTAGCCCGGCTTAATTACTTACACACATGTCGTGTATAAACAGTGACTGTATGTTACATGCGAAAACCACTCGCTGTGACCATAAACAAATCAATATCAGTAGGCGGAGTTACCAACCTGTCAGATCGAGAGGTTTCAGCCAACCGAATCGCTTCAGTAATAGTCAATTAACGTGATATATATACCAATTACGGCGGTCCAATCATTAGTGACCATTGTTCCCTGGTGTTAATCCATGAATGATTGCGAATAACCAATGAAATTCAAATATTCCCTTAAACGTATTTTGATCCATATTTCTACTTTCGGTATGTGATGTTTGCAAACTGGTGCAGACCGGTTCAGAAAGACGGAGAAGAAAATTGTCACCATGCAGAAGTTAATAAAATAAATTCGATCCAAATATTAAAGACAATACAATACGACCACTTCTAGATCTTATCTTGTCGTTAATCAAATATGAAACACCTTCATAATCGACATAGTATGCGATATGTCAAAGAAAATGTTTGGGATGAAATCTATAATGAATAATAAATGCCCAATCACGGCTTTGTTTACCAAAATTAATTAGCATAACCGGCGGGAAAAAAAATCATATGACTTAATAATTGCGATTTCATGGAAGAAATGAGAAATTGGGTCAATGACGTTAACGACCCGACGACCCCGATCAAGAGTGGACCCCGATGTTTACATTCAACGCTGTTTACCGATTTCAAAATCTCAGTAGGGAACCATGATTAACATTGCGCAATTATCAAAATGGCGGCTATGTTGTGAATAATACCGTAACACATGAAACAAATTTAACGTGTTACGGTATTATTCGCGTCATTGTTTTTGACAATATTTTATGATTTAACCCTTTCCCTCATACAACAATTCTGCAGCAGACGACTTTGAACATATTTTGTCAAAAAATAAAAAATATAATGGATAACCTATGACTAAGTGGAAAACATTGTGGTAAAAGGAGATATTGCTTGTTTTGATCAATTTCTTCTGTTGTCACTATGTTTTCAAAAAGCTGTCTGCTGCAGAGACGTCAGAGAGCGTCTATATGAGGGAAAGGGTTAATAACTTCATTGAACCTGATAAATTTGACTTTTGGTTAATAAAATTGAATCTTATTTAATATGGCGTTCTTTGTAAAACTGACACTCGTATCGTATGCCCTGTTTCGGTGAGGGACCTAAATCGGTGACCTCCAATTTAAAGAGTTTATACTACATCATTTGATTGTTTGGTCTCAAGTTTAAACATTTCTGTCACTAGCTTTTAAATCTTTTGTAAATATGGATAAAATACATACATTTTATGCAGAATATTTCAAATAACCTAGTGAAAAGTAATCTTGAAAATCTTTAGTACCAATTTTCTCCTATCTGTTAAGCTCTACCAAAAAGTCTTTTTTCCAAATTTTCATTTTTTTTTGACTGAATGCTGCACTTCAGGTCTTTTGCAACACAGTCATGTTATTTGAAATGGTCATTACCCTTAAATCATGTACATGGTGTGCTCTTAATATTATGTTTGTACAGAAGTAGAAAACAAAAATAATCATAAAACACTCATTGGCATCCGCGATATTTCGGGCTACCAGCTTCCAAATCTGGTAGCCCAGTGGGCTACCAAACAATTCTGAAATTTGTCGGACACTGGTTTTATTGAGACTAACGATTTCCAATCCATATAGCAATATTGGGAGCACATAAATGTTGAGCAAGTGAATCGATGTTTCTGGGTCTAATCCATTGGTCCCATGCAGGCCCGATGCCATCAAGCTATAAGTTGTTCGTCGTGCTTTCTCAATATTATTTTGTATTTGGTTATCAGCAGTACTTGACAAGGTATTACCTCTCTTTACCCCTAGGTGGGTTGCCACTTCCACGTTAGTGATATTGCTGCCATAAAGATTGAAGTCTGGTCTGTTTATGTTGTTTGCGGTTCTCTTTCCACAGAATAATAAAGCTTCGGTTTTCTTAGGTTGCAGTGTATATCTTTCCGAATTTGCAAAGTCCTCGGCAATGTTAATAAGAAGTTGTGTTTCAAAATGATCAATGGAATTTACTGAGACGTCGTCTGCACAGGCACTTGCACAACAGTTAATATCACCCACATAAATGCCCCAATTACAAGCCTCGAGACGCTTTAAGAGCGGGTTTACATACACTTTGTATAGATCTGCGCTGGCTATACCGCCTTGTTTCACTCCCTGGTGTACTGCAAATGGTTCAGACTTGTTATTAGCCCACTTGATCACACTTGTAGAGTTGGAGTGAAGACTCCTAATAAGCGACCAGTGCTTATCATCGACACCGGCGTAGTAAAGACGGCGTAACAGGTGTTCGTGGTTGACGACATCGAAAGCTGCCTTGGCGTCTAAAAATACCAGATCGCAGTGCTCTCCCTTATCTCTACACTCCCTCGTGACCTCTTCAACTATCAGTGAAGCATGTAATGGGGATGTCTTCTTAGTAAATCCTCTCTGGTAGACACTCTGTGATTTTTCAATGGATCCAATAATGCGTTGTTTCAAAATAAACTCGACAATCTTTTCAAACACAGGAAGTATAGTGATACCCCGATAATTACTTGCTTCGCTTGCACTACCTTTATTTTTATAGATTGGAGATAACAGTCCTATTTTAAGGGAGCTAGGGATTTCACCACTAGCAAAGATGGAGTTTACAAATTTCAGTAACTTAACTTTAAAGTGCGGTCCTGCATTCATTACATGTTCAATTGTTAGTTTGTTGATATCTGCAGATTTACCTTTATTAATGTTCTTTATTGCTTCATCTAATTCTACCATAGTCACTGGATCTACAGGTTTCATATCTACCAGTTCTTGTATACAATCAACCTCAAACTTTACTTGCGAATGAAAAGCGGGATCGAAAAGCTCATTGTCACTTTCTTTTGCTAAACACTCAAAATGTTGCCTAAACCCGTGTATTACGTTTTCACCAGTGTACAAATCCTTAGCTACATTCAAATCATCAATAAAGTTTTGGGAGCGTTTTCGTTGTTTATTTACTAGAGAATAAAACACTTTTGAATTGCCACTTCGAGCATTGATAATTTTCAATCTGTCGTTTGCGTCACGTCTTGCATGTTCTTTCCTGATAGAGCTTCTAAATAATTTCTTACAGTTTTTGCGTGATACACAAGCAGGGTGGTTTTCCTCATTTGGTTTTCCATGTTCTGCCCAATTACGGATGGATACGCGCATATTTCGGAGATTCAAGGAAATCTCAGCATTCCAAACTTTCAGCGTTGGGCACGATTTTCTGGATGTCCTTTTTGGAGCAACTTCTTTAGCTGCGACAGTTAACGCTTTCACTAATCCTTCAAAAGTATCGTTTGGGGTTTCAACTTCCTGAACATCGTTCTGTATGAGTTTAGAGACACACTGTTCATATTTGTTAATGTCAACTTTATCCCATGGTATTCTAGAAGTGCCTAACTTTGAAACTTTAACTTTGGTTTTTCTGTTTCTGTCATTACTGGGTATTACAATTGACATGCTGATAGGGTGGTGATCAGAGGTATTCTCCACGAATTCTGAGAGAACAGTTTTTTCGGTATATGAGAAGCCCCTTGAGCTAACAAGGAAATAATCAATCTCTGTACAATCAATCCCTTGGGGGGATACAAAAGTCTTGCCACTATTCGAGTACTGAAACCCAAAATGTTCAATAAATGTTTTTAATTTAATAGCCCTTTTGTCTATAGGGTTAGTGTCTATATTTTCATTTAAGTCTCCAGCAACAATTATGCTATGCGTTGACTGGTAAGTAGTACAAATTTCCCACAAAATGTCCAGGCACTCTAAATATTCATCCGTACTGGTGTTTTTCCCTCGTGATGGTAGGTAGGTAGAGATACACAAAAGTTTGTCCCCATTTTCTAGGTCTAATTCCACGCACTGCATACGTTCGTTACCATCAGTAAGTGGTTTTACTATTGAGTTTATTTCAGTTCGCCAAATAACAGCAACGCCTCCGTACCCCCGAGGTAACTGTAGTGGTTGTAATGGATGGTAGAAGTCGGTACCCTTTGCCGCATAGCCCGAGTTTTGGAATAGTTGACCTATTTTGTTCAAGTTACATTCAAAAAGCCAGTGTTCCTGTATAAAAATTATGTCTGTAGACTTTAACAGTTCTGATATAGCTATTGAATTTGCTACTAAATTTTTACAGTTCAGTGAAACAAGTCCCAGGGTTTGCTTGTTTTTTGCAATGTTTATTGGATTTATGTCCCGTTTTGATGGGGCTGGCGTGCTCCTAAAAAAGAACTTTCATTTTCGTTCCTGAGTCTGGGTGCTCCCGTTTTCTGCTGCATTTCCTTGGTTGTTCCAATTGAATATGCCTGAGGCGCTGTACGATCTTTAGTAGCCCGATTTTCGTTGTAGGATGGTTTCGACCCTTTCTGAGGTCTAAGATGGACCTGCTGTTTCTTCGCGTCTGACGGTTTTGTGTGGTAAAGATTCTGACCCAGCAGGGACTCGTACAATTTGTTCCTGGGAACCTGCACAAACTCTGCATTGGCACTATTTCTTGGGCTTCTAGAACTATTGTCGTTGCGAACAGAGTTAGATCCCTCTACTGGCGATTCACTATGTTTTAATTTGTTTTCATCAGTTATATGAATTTCTTCGTCTGTAACAGTGATAATTTCTGGTGAGTTTTTCTGTAAATTTATATTGTTATCTAGCATTTCCAATTGTTTATCTACTTGCTTAAGAATGAAATTTGTAACCTTTTCGTGAACAGACTTAAGGAGCAATGCATTGTCAGATACTTGTGCGGCTTGCGGTATTGAAGTACTAGATTTCAAATTGGTTAAATTTGCAGTTTCATTCTTATTTTCAATCGACTCAATCCTTAAAGTTAGTGTTTTCAGTGTTGATTCAAGTTCTCTATTTCTTGATTCTACCTTTTCACAGTGGGACACTACCCTAGTATGTTCTTTTGCTCTATCTTTAAAAAGCCTCTCTTTCAGTTTCATCTCATCTTCAAGTTTCTTAAGTTTAATTTCTTTAGCCTTCGCATCGTGTAAATTTTGTTCCGAAAGACCAAAACATGAAACGCATATTGCAGTGTCGTCTCGTACGTACGCACAATTGTAGTGACAGGAAATCTGACATTGTTCACACACACAATAATGGGTTGATAGGCCCAAGTCACATATGCTGCAGGTATTCTCTATATCCAGGCTTCCATCTGAACGGTTGAAGTTACTTTCAAGGTCTTCCTCAAGGATATCGTCAGCGAACGTGTTGACATCTGGAGGTGCTCCTATTCTCGGAATTACTAGCATTTGTGTTGCGACGGAAATTGGACGCTGTACCGGTTCTCGACATATGGAACAAGTGTATGTATCCGAGTCACTACTTTCAAGATTTATAATGTCTTCATTTGATAGCCCCTCGCATCGGTAGTGTATCCAGTGGAGACCTTCAGTACACCATAGACTTCTTGACTTGCAATTTCGCTTACATTTGGTACACTGAATTGAGCTGTTGTTTTCAGTATCTTCAGACTCCTGAGAATTAATTACCCTTCTATTCTTGGCAATAACAAGTTGGCTGTCAGTAATTGAGCGCTTAAGGCGTGAAGTTTCTTTCTTTTTCTGCTCAGGCGGCAGTTTTCTCGACTTCTCCAGCAAGTTTGACAATTCAATATTCAACTGGACAATGTTCAAAGGTTGCCCATTCATTTGTGCAGATTTAGCAATTTCAAGGATTTTTTCCAGATCAGTTTCAAGAAAAAGACTCGGGTTTTTACCATTAACCATCAAGTTGCTTGTTGTGGTGTAAATGTTCAATGTATATTCAGAGGCTACCTTTATTATGTAATGAACTACTACTTTTCCTGTCTTGTCTGTGCTCCTGTCCACTCTGGTACCCGAGGCTTGGTAGTAGACTATAGCAGCTTCCTTCAGCAGTTCGAAGCTAACAGCATCTGCAGTAATGATAACCCCACCGGCTTTGTAGGTGAACTCTATCTTGGGGCTGCGTTTTGTCGCCAGCAGCTTCTTTGTGAGCGCCTTATCCACATTCAGCACGTAATCCTTGACCGTTGCCGTATGCGATGCTTGAGCACTAGGGAATTCTGTAGCCTTCCCTGCTGTTGGTCCCGTTTTTCTAGTAGCAACTTCCATCTCGTTTTGAATTATTGGGGCAAAAAATGTACGGTACCGTTAGATCTTGTTTGGGAGTGATGAGATGATATACGTACAGATGGGGGTGTCAGATTTATATTTAAAATGTAAAAGTTCATAAAATTCGCTTAGAAAAGCACAAGGGCACGGGTCCACCACACAACGCAATTTTATAAAGTCGTAAAACAGCTATTACTTCATCTAAAACTTGTTAAAATGTTAAGACAATCTTAAAATATACATTATTGAGGCTAAAACGTAGTAATACGTGTTTAAAATGTCTAAAAGCTTGGTCTGTTAAATAATTTCAGATATTTTTCAAGATGGCGGACAGCCGCCCCGCCCCGCACAAGGCGGCTTGGATTTTCAGTTTCTTGATCACTTTCAAATGACACTTGTAACAAGATATACAGTCCTAGAACCCGTGTAAATTCATAACACAATACTGCACCTGTTTACCAATATACCTATCACCAACATTTATTTTAAAAGTTAAAAGTATTATTAAAATTTCCACTTCCCAAATTTACACGTCCGCCACCACCGACCTTCACCAAAAACCCTTAAGAACATAGTGAAAACTTAAAAAATCTTCTTTTCCGAAAGTGTTGAGCAGATTTTCAAATAATTTTGTAGAAATGTTCCTTGGGTGACCCTCTATCAGATTCCTTTAAGCCATGTTGATTGGTAAAAAAACATGGCCACCAGAGGGGGCGGGGCTATTTTTCCTTTAATGGCTAAAGAGATAACTTAAAAATCTTCTCCTCCGAAAGAGTCTGGCTGATATTCAAATAATTTTGTAGAAATGTTCCTAGGCTTACCCTCTATCAGATTCCTTCAAGCCATGTTGATTGGTTGAAAAATATGGCCGCCATGGGGGTGGGGCTATATTGCCTTATATGGCTATAGTGAAAACTTAAAATATCCTCTCCTCCGAAAGCGTCAGGCTGATTTTCAAATAATTTTGCGGAAACATTCCTTGGGTGACAATCGACAAGATTCCTTTAAGCCATGGTGGTTGGTAAAAAACATGGCCACCAGGGGGCAGGACTGTTTGGAGATTTGATTTTTGCCTTATGGTGGTGGAGCCGCTGGAGCGATACTGGACCTCTTGGGCCTCTTGTTTAACAACAATGTACTAATTTTGTACAAGTTTTGAATAAAGAATCTATCTATATACAGAGTTATCTGAAGACTTTGTGTCTTAGTGATATATTCTTGTTTATAAGTTTGTAAAGCATACTTAACAAGTGTAATGTCACTGTCAGTTTGTGATATAGCCCTTCTCTGATAGAAGTTGTTGATGGCTTTGCAATGTCTTTAAACAATAATCTCAAAATGAAAATCTTCCTCCCAAAAATTTACAATTGAAAATTACTGTTATCTGAGTCATTCATAAGTTGTCTTCAATTTTGAGAATCTGAGATCTGTGCAGTAAATGGATTGATGGTGGTAGTTAAAGGGTTATAAATAAATCAAGAGGAAAGACATAAATGATGTTTGAATCCTATGTATTACTTATTGAATAATTGATGATGAAAATGATTATGTCTTAGAATGGCCCTTTCCCCATATTATGTTTTCTATATTTCTAGGATAGATCTCAGAAACTGTAGTTTGGCAACTGTTGTTGGGGATTTCACAGGTTTTACTGACCTTAAAGTAATGTAAGTAGATTTGTATACATTTTATGTTGAATAAGGTGTGAATAAGTTCTCTATTTTATCAATAAAAAACATTTGTAAAATGCTGCTCATGACCATGACCATTTTACGAACAGTGCATAACCTGATCAACCTGCAGTCTGATCACAAGATCTAATTCTATACTATCTATGAATTACTTACACAAGCTTGTCAGAAGATTCTATCAACATGGGTATATTCTGATAAGAGTTGGCAGATGTACATGCTGATCTGACCCTACAGAAGCGTCAACTTGTACCTTTTCCCACATACTGGTTCATTTATAAGGTATATCTGGTTATAATATATAATCTCAATATTGCCTGTTGTATCTAAAATTATTGAACGTTATGTCGTTACTGTTTATACTCTAACATCACTATCATTTTCTATTTCCTGTCAAAGTTCATTCTTTCTTCGTGTCACTTTGTAAATGTTTACATAATGTGTTTCAGAGGCCCACAGGGAAGACTGGGCATGCCCAACTGTGTTGCCTCTTTAAGCAAAGTCTTTATTATTATTATTATTAACTTATTGAAGTCTGTTGGCACCAACATACTATGCTCTTGTTGATGAATGTTTTGTCAGTTTTTTCTTGTATATTTGATTATTATTTTTTAATTCAGATCAGAAAAATCTTAAGAAAGAGTTTTTAATGAAAGTTTGTATCACTATTTATCCTGGCTTTTAAATTTCAGATTATTGCAAGAAAACAAAGATTTAAAGATAAAAGCTGCAGATTTTAAAGGACTGAATCATCTAGAATATCTGTAAGCCATTAACCCTTTTCCACATACAACAAATCTGCAGCAGACGAAATTGAAAACATATATGCACAATTAGGGATTGAAATATCATTGTGGCAAATGGAGAAATTTCTCATTATGAGCAATTTTTCCTTTTGCCTAAATGATTTCAAAAGTCGTCTGCTGCAGCGACTTCAGAAAGCATCTATGTGTGGGAAAGGGTTAATAATACATAAACAACAGGGGTAATATTCAATGTTGAAGATCATATTAAATTAAATTAACTTCAAACCTATACCTATTTAGGGAAAAGGGTATAATTACCTTCAGGGACTAAGTACAACTTTACCATTTCCCACATACAACAAATTTGCAGAAGATGACTTTGAAAATACCAAACAAAATCTCTATTAATGAAAGAGAAATTATTGAATACAATTAAATGATTGTGGTAAAGCAGGGCATTGATTAATTAACCCTTTCCCTCATACGACAATTATGCAGCAGACGACTTTGAGCGTATTTTGTCAAAACATAAAAAATCTCCCTAATTGAATGGATAACCTATGACAAAAAGTGGAAAACATTGTGGCAAAAGGAGAAATTGCACGTTTTGTGCAATTTCTTCTTTTGTCACTATGTTTTCAAAAAGACGTCTGCTGCAGAGGCGTCATAAAGCGTCTATATGAGGGAAAGGGTTAACGCTTTCCCACATACAACAAATCTGCCACAGATAAATATGAAAATGTGGAAAATCTCTATTGAATTGTAATAAGATTATTACAGGGTTGAAAACATTGTTAGCAATTTCTCCTTTTTTCCACAATAATTGAAGAAGTCGTCTGCTGCAGATGAACCAAATATGTTTATAAGTGGGAAAGGGTTGAATCCTACTTACTGGTTACTCAAAAGAATTGTAACAATGAGATGACTTCTGAATACCAACAACATAAGCGGCTGGGTCATACCAAAGACATTTTAAAATGAACTGGTAGTAATGGCTGCCCTCCTTGGCGCTCAAGGTTGTGGGGTAAGCATTACTACCGACTGACTGACTGGTGTCAGGATAAATGTACCAGTAGTACTGGCAACTTACCCAGGAAATGCTGTGATATAACTGAACATTGTTGAAAGTGGCGTAACACCAAACAATCAATCAATCAACCACAACATAAGCTTTTCAAACTTAAAAGTATTTGAGAAATGATCTAGTGCTCTGTATGTTGTAACTGCCTTTTGTTATTTCAGGTCCTTACCTAAAGGTTTAAACTGTCCAGGAGGTAATGAATCATGGAATATAACAGAACAAACAGAGGATGCCATTCTGTGTAGGGACGAAATTAATTTATGTAATAAAGGTACAATTATAACTTTTTTCTTGCTTGTTTCCATTATGTTTTCAACTCTATTTCAAAAGTAAATTTTATATTTTCCAGATGTTACTTATAAAATTGAAACCTGGTTATTTAGATGATGATGCCATTCACTGAGCTGTCAGGCATCAACATTGTTTCCGCTCAATATTTCTCTTTAGTTGCCTTACTTACAGTTTATATACTCCGATTATGAGGTATATTTAAAGGAGATGACAAAATGTCACATCAGGTTAACCCTTTTTTTTAGCTCACCTAAGCACGAAGTGCAAGGTGAGCTTTTGTGATCATCCGGCGTCCGGCGTCGTCGTCGTCGGTGTCTGTTAACAATTTCCTACAAATGACTTCTCCTACTAAACCAACGGACAGATTTCAAAATAACTTGACAGGAAAGGTCCTTAGGTGGTCCTCTTTCAAAGTTGTTCAAAAAAATAATTCCAAGTAGAACTTTGGTTGCTGCGGCATCAGAAAAGGGGAAAATTTCCAAATCTTAAAAAATCTTCTTGGCCAAAAGTGCTGGCCTGATTTGAAAATTGTTTTGCACAAATGTTCCTTGGGTTACCCTCTACCAAGATTGTTCAAATATTTCCGATCCATTGAAAAACATGGCCGCCAGGGGCCGGACCTTATTTTCCTTATATGTGCATTGTTAAAACTTTAAAAATCTTCTTGTCCCAAAGTACTGGCCCGATTTCAAAATTATTTTGCACAAATGTTCCTTGGGGCACCCTTTACCAAGAATGTTCAAATATTTCTAATCCGTTGAAAAACATGGCCGCCAGGGGGCGGAGCTTGTTTTCCTTATATGTGCATTGTTAAAACTTTGAAAAATCTTCTTGCCCAAAAGTACTGGCCCGATTTGAAAATTATTTTGCACAAATGTTCCTTGGGGTACTCTTTACCAAGATTGTTCATATATTTCCGATCCGTTTTAAAACATGGCCGCCAGGGGGCGGAGCTTGTTTTCCTTATATGTGCATTGTAAAATCTTTAAAAAAATGTTCTTGTCAAAAAGTACTGGCATGATTTAAAGATAATTTGACACAAATCTTCCTTGGGGGACCTTCTATCAAAATTGTTCAAATTAATCCAATCCATTGAAAAACATGGCCGCCAGGGGCAGGGCTTGTTTTCCTTATATGTGCATTGTAAAATCTTTAAAAATCTTCTTGTCCAAAAGCACCTGCCTGATTTAAAAATTATTTGGCACAAATGCTCCTTGGTTAACCTTCTACCAAGGTTGTTCAAATTAATTCGATCCGTTGAAAAACATGGCCACCAGGGGGTTGCTTGTTTTCCTTATATGTATAGATAATAGAGTAAAAAACTTTGAAAACTATTGAAGTTCTATTAAATCAGGTGAGCGATATAGGGCCATCATGGCCCTCTTGTTCTCATATAGACGCTTTCTGACGCCTTTGCAGCAGACAGCTTTTTGAAAACATAGTGACAAAATAAGAAATTGCTCATTTTGCCACAATTTTTTCCACTTTTAGTCATAGGTTATCCATTCAATTATAGAGATGTTCTATTTTTTAGCTCACCTATGCACGAAGTGCAAGGTGAGCTATTGTGATCACATTTTGTCCGGCGTCCGTGCGTCGTCCGTCGTCAACATTTCAGCTTGTTAACACTCTACAGGCTACATTTTGCATCCAATCTTCATGAAAGTGTATCAGAACATTCATCTCCATCAAATCTTGGACAAGTTCGAAACTGGGCCATATGAGGTCAAAAACGAGGTCACTAGGTCAAATTGAAGCGAAATCTTGTTAACACTCTGGAGGCCACATTTTCAACTTGAGCATGTTGAAACGTTATCAGAATGTTTGTCTTGATGATATGTAGGTCAAGTTCGAACAAGGGTCATGTCGGGTCAAAAAATAGGTCACTAGGTCAAATTGAAGGAAAATCTTGTTAACACTCTAGAGGCCGCAATTTTTGCTTCAGCAGTTTGAAATTTTGTCAGAATGTTTGTCTTAAAAATATCTAGGTCAAGTTCGAATATGGGTCATATTGGGTCAGAAACTAGGTCACTAGGCCAAATTGAAGGGTAATATTGTTAACACTGTAGAGGCCACATTTTCAACTTGAGCATGTTGAAATATTGTCAGAATGTTTGTCTTAAAGATATCTAGGTCAAGTTTAAATATGGGTCATATTGGGTCAGAAACTAGGTCACTAGGCCAAATTGAAGGGAAAATCTTGTTAACTCTGTAGAAGCCGCATGTTTTGCTTCAGCAGCTTGAAATTTGGTCAGAATGTTGAGCTAAATGATATCTAGGTCAAGTTCGAATATGGGTCATATTGGGTCAGAAACTAGGTTACTAGGCCAAATTGAAGGAAAATCTTGTTAACACTTTGGATGCCGCATTTTTTGCTTAAGCAGCTTGAAATTTGGTCAGATTGTTTGTCTAAATGATATCTAGGCTAAGTTTGAATATGCCGGGTTAAAAACTAGACCAAATTGAAGGATAATCTTGTTAACACTCTGGATACTGCATTTTTAACTTTAGCATGATGAAACTTTATCAGAATGTTTTTCTTGATGATATGTAAGTCAAGTTCGATCAAGGGTCATGTTGGGTCAAAAAATAGGTCACTAGGTCAAATTGAAGGAAAATCTTGTTAACACTCTAGAGGCCGCAATTTTTGCTTCAGCAGTTTGAAATTTTGTCAGAATGTTTGTCTTAAAGATATCTAGGTAAAGTTCGAATATGGGTCATATTGGGTCAGAAACTAGGTCACTAGGCTAAATTGAAGGAACATCTTGTTAACTCTGTAGAAGACGCATTTTTTGCTACAGCAGCTTGACATTTTATGAGAATGTTTATCTAAATGATATCTAAGCCAAGTTCGAATATGGATCATGTAGGGTCAAAATCTAGGTCACTAGGCCAAATTGAAGGAAAATCTTGTTAACACTTTGGATGCCACATTTTTTGCTACAGCAGCTTGACATTTTATGAGAATGTTTATCTAAATGATATCTAAGCCAAGATCGAATATGGATCATGTAGGGTCAGAAACAAGGTCAATAACGGAAAATATTGTTCAAACTCCGGAGGCCGCATTTTTACTTTGAGCAAGTTGAAAATTTGTCAGAATGTTGTCTTGATAATATCTAGTCCATGTTGGAATATGGGTCATATCAGGTAAAAAAATATAGATCACTAGGCCAAATGAAGGAAAATCTTGTTAACACTGTGGAGGTTGCATTCAGAATAATTGTCCTGATGTATTTTGCATTGTAGTACATTGTATAATTAAGGTGAGCGATCCAGGGCCATCATGGCCCTCTTGTTTACAAAATTTGTTCAAAGTCGTCTGAGCACTGCAGAATGGTCGTATGAGGGAAAGGGTTAAAAAAAACAGTGTTGCTTCATTGATTGATTGATAGATTGAAATGAATACCATTTGAATGATATTTTAGTTTTATTACAGCAGCGCTAATTGACCTAAATAACTTTTTCCAGGTAACTGACTACCTTCCCTTAGATGTTCTATTCTAACTAATTTCATAGGAACGTAGTTTAGAAAGCAAGGAATTGTTGTTTGGGTTTAGGTTTAATTGAGGAGGGGGAGGGGGTCAAATAATAAATATACTGTGTTTTGGTCATTGTTGAAAACCAGGTTCCCAGGCTATGCTGCGCGTTTTGCCGGGGGAGGGGTCTTAAGAAGATGACTAAACATATTAACCCTTTCCCTCATACGACAATTCTGCAGCAGACGACTTGGAACATATTTTGTCAAAACATAGAAAATCTCTATAATTGAATGGATAACCTATGACTAAAAGTGGAAAACATTGTGGCAAAAGGATAAAATTGCACGTTTTGTGCAATTTCTTTTTTTGTCACAATGTTTTCAAAAAGCTGTCTGCTGCAGAGGCGTCAGGAAGCGCATATATGAGCAAAAGGGTTAATTTATTAATTCTTATTTTCACCAGTGTCCTGTCCAAATACAAACAGTTATTGTGTGATGAATGAACCTGGGTCTACAGAGTGTGTTTGTAAACAAGGTTACCATGGTTATAAATGTCTTTCACAGGTAAGTGAATTTATTCATTTTATCACTTTTCTTGTCATATTGATTGGTTTTCTTGAAATAAATAAGCCATGAATCTCAGTCCAGTGAAACCAAGGCATTTGTGCACAATTCATCATGCACACAGTTTTATGAAGCGCTGAACTGTTTGTCAATGTGTCACAAAGGATTTCAAGAACCTTTTTGACAAATATAAATCTTTCTCTGACAGAAATGTCCTGGAAATGGCAATTGAAAACTTAATTGATTGAATATGAGTTAAAAAGGTATTTTAGTTATATCATTGCAGCAATTTCACCTTATGTGCTTTTTCTGACTTCTAAGTTATTGCACCTGTACTCCACAAAACATTCTTACCAGGTAACTGGCTACCTTCACACAATTTAAACCATTGACAGAAGACAAACAACACTATAGTCACAATGACATTCATCAACCATCAGTAAAATGGATTGATAGCCCTCGTTGTAACAGACTCAACTTCTCATGAACAACATCATTATATATGTTGCTTTCTGTTCTTTTTCAGAGTTCTTTTCCAACAGTTGTGTTTACAGTGGTTTTATGTTCCAGTACTATTGTTATATCTGGATATCTATGGTGTATACAGAGGAGAAAAGTGAAAAAACATTAACTCATGTGTATTCTATTTAAACCCATCAACCCTTTCCATCATACGGCAATTCTGCAGCAGACGACTTTGAACGTATTTTGTCAAAAAATAGAAAATCTCCATAATTGAATGGATAACCTATGACAAAAAGTGGAAAACATTGTGGCAAAAGGAGAAATTGCACGTTTTGTGCAATTTCTTCTTTTGTCAATATGTTTTCAAAAAGCTGCCTGCTGCAGAGGCATTGAAAGCGTCTATATGAGGGAAAGAGTTAACTGATACAGACAACCTTTGAATCGGTTCTTTGAATATTCTAGAGCTTTCATATTATTTATTCTTAACCCTTTCCCTCATACGACAATTCTGCAGCAGACGACTTTGAACGTATTTTGTCAGAAAATCTGCTGCAGAGGCGTCTGAAAGCGTTTATATGAGGGAAAAGGTTAAACCAGGCAACCTAAAATAGTCATTCTCAGTAAATATAAAATAAATTTGAATCAGGGATGGGGTCATTTACTTGGTAACGTAATGCATTACCATTACCGTTGAATTGCGATTTACCTCATTACCAATACATAAATTTTTAAGATAATGCATTACCATTACCATTATATTAAAAACATTTTAAAGAACGTTTATAGTATACTAATCAATACTTTTTGTCTGAAAATTATAGTGATAAGTAATTCTTCTCTTGCTTGGTTTACCTGCTTTCAAAACCAGCCGGTTCTCATTAACACTCAATGTTTTCAGCTCTATATCAAAATCATACTCTAATATTTTATACACATGACATTTACCATATACTGGGTTGTACAGTATAAGGGTACATTTTGAATAGGATTAAGGATTAAAATGCTGAAATGTGACTTTTGATCCTTCACACTTGCTTGTTTTACTATATAAAATTCACAGGTTACATATATATCATTGTACTTGTTGTATAGCTTAGTCTTCACACCTTATATTTGGTCAAACAATGCACTGTTCAACATCTACATTGTGATCAGAGGGTAAATTTATTGAAACATTTGTTTCAAAGACAATAAATGCATGCATTTCCTCAATATATAGATACGTAATGGCAAGTAATGAAAAAGTAATTGACCATAACCCTCATTTTTAGCTCTACTGGCCAAAGGCCAGAAAGGCCAGAAGGGCTTATGTCGTGGCGATTTGTCCGTCGTCCGTGCGTGCGTCGGTACGTCCGTCCGTGCGTCCGTAAACAATTTCTTGTTAACACGATACAGTCTTCACTTTTGATTGTATCTCAACCAAACTTATACAGTAGTTAGATATTCATGAGAGGTCGGTTCCTTTCGAAAACCAGATCTGCCCATGTATGACTGGATTATGGCCCTTGAAATGGTCAAAATTGCTATAAAAGAGCTTGTTAACACGATAGTCTTCACTTTTGATTGTATCTCAACCAAACTTATACAGTAGTTAGATATCCATGAGAGCTCGGTTCCTTTCGAAAACCAGCCAGATCCGCCCATGTATGACTGGATTATGGCCCTTGAAATGGTCAAAATTGCTATAAAAGAGCTTGTTAACACGATACAGGCTTCACTTTTGATTGTATCTCAACCAAACTTATACAGTAGTTAGATATCCATGAGAGCTTGGTTCCTTTCGAAAACCAGCCAGATCCGCCCATGCAAGACTGGATTATGGCCCTTGAAATTGTCCAAATTGCTATAATTGAGCATGTGAACACAATAGAGGCTCCATTTACTATCTGATCTTCACCAAACTTAGATAGTAGTTAAATACTGATTAGAGCTTGGTTCCTTTTGAAAACCAGCCAGATCCGCCAATGCAAGACTGGATTATGGCCCATGAAATTGTAAAAATTACTATAATACAGCTTGTGAAAACAAAAGAGTCCCCATTTACTATCCGATCTTCACCATACATACATGCTCTGGATTGAAAATGACCAAAGAACCATACCAGTAGAGCATAGGCCCTCATGGGCCTCTTGTTTAAGATAATGCATTGCATTACCATTACATGTAATGAGCAAATAGCTCCATTACCCATTACTGAAAAAATAATAATGCACCTTACCAATATCCATTATCCATTACCCATTGCCCCATCCCTGATTTGAATAGCCTCTTTTGATTGATGATCTAATAGAAAAAGTTATTGTAACTCTTCAACAAAGGAATTAGCTATATGTAACTTAGTCATCTATTTGAAATATCTTGAAAATTAAAATTACAAATGATATATAAGTCTGACTTAAAAACAAACAATAGAAATTTAAAATAGATTATCATATATTCATACTATCATCTCCTTCATATATTCCATCTTTTGGTAACATTGAAAATTTAAGTGATTTATGGTCTTGATTGACACTTTAAATTTTGCTATGGCCCCTTTTTCAAAATATTTATATTAGAGCGATGATCTGCAAAAACCAACTATAGCATAATTATTACATATTTAGATAAAGACCTGGCTGTGCATCCGAAACTATTTATGAATAAATGATGAACAGTGCAGAATCAGATCAGACTGCTGGCTGATCTGGCTATAAACTAGTCTCAAATTCCCTACAGTTTGTTATTGCAGAGTATTGCTCATTTATAGTATGCTATTGTTTGAAAATTAAGTTTTTACAATGAAATTCATTCATTCTTTCTTTGAATAATAATAAAAAATAAACAACAAATTCTTGAGTAAATACGAAGAATTATGGGAAAGTTGTTGTAGATCTATATTGTTCAGTTGTGTCATCAAAATGGTGACAAAATCAATTTTGAAAAACATAAACATTGATACGGTGGTATCACTATTTAATTATTTCTGCAATTTTACATGGATTTACACAGTACATGTATATCATTCCATGGAATTTATTTTAATTTGTTAATAATTATACCTGTTTTAATAAAAAACAGTTAATATATATTGTAGAACTTACTTATTTGACTGGGAAAATGAGCAGAACAGACTTTGCTTTCCTGTGACAACCCATAATTCACTGTAATTAATATAAAAGATAAAGCCTTTGTTGCAAATTCTTTCTCAATACAAGAAGTGTATTATCATTGGCTTCATACTTATGGACATTTATGTCGAGCCAAAGTAGCAAAATGAACCTCTTGTAATACCTTAAACTGTTAACTATTTACTGGATGTAATATTTTTACAGTTTTTGGCTTTGAAAACATCTGAAGAAACTCGTGATGAGCCTTTATAATTGTTAACGCTTTCCCACATACATAAAATCTGCAGCAGACGATTTTGAAAACATCTAGGCAGAAGCACAGAAAATCTCTTAAAAGGAAAGAACAATAATTGAATAGAGTTGAAAACATGGTGACAAAAGGAGAAATTGCTTGTTTTGAGTAATTTCTTCTTTTGTTTCCATGTTTTCAAATGGCCGTCTGCTGCAGAGGTGTCAGAAAGCATCTTATATGAGGGAAAGGGTTAAGTCGTCTGTTGAACATACAGCAAAATGCATCTGAATGTGGGAAGAGTTAATCATGTCTTTCTCACTCCTTAACCCTTTTTACCACATACAAACTCTTTCTGACGCCTTTGCACCAGACGAATAGAGTTGAAAACATTGTGGCAAATGGAGAAGATGCTCATGATGAGCTATTTCTTAATTTGCCTCAATGTTTTCAATTCATTTTGATAATCATACTTTCATTTAAAGAGATTCCATATTTTTTCTGTAGATTTGTTGTATGTGGGAAAGGAATAAGATGTAAATCACACAAAAATCAATCCGAGTTTTTGTAACCCGCAAAGATAAAAAAAGGCAGGCACATGCTGATCCTGCAGGCTCTTTCCTGATTGCCATCAAGCAACCTGGAAGTTTCTGGAGAACAGATGGGGATAAAAACCAAACTGGAATGCGATTTCATCATACTAACCATTAATCATTTGCCAAGTGCAAATTTTTCTTGAAAACATGAGCAACTCCTCCTTTTGCCAGTGTTTACTTCTCTATGCAATATTCAACTGTGCTCACTAAAAAAAAAATACCTTCAAGTAAGTATTATGTGTATATAAATTCATGCTGGAAGAGTACTTAACAGAAGTTTTTTGAGCTCTTCTATGATAAATTGGTGAAGAGCCAGACCAGACTGATCTTGATCTACATTGATCGATAATGCCTTACGGTAGGTTTTTGCAGGATGCCTCTCAATGAGCTCTTTTCATTATTCAGCATAAATGCATTTAGAGTCGTCTTTAGCATTTCATTGCATGTGGGAAAATTCAAATGATGAATTCCAAATCTCTTAAGGTTTATTTTCATATGCCGTGGCTATAATAATTATTGTTATTATTTTTTACGGTTATGTCCCTTTATCCGTCAACGTTCCATTCTGTTTTATGAAGCTGACAAGAGTGGCTCCCCTTATATGTGTAAAGGGAGAAGTCGTTAAATATATTTTAACTACAAATTTGTAGAAAATGATAAATTTGATGATAACACGGAGTTTTGAATGGTGCTTAAACTATTATTACGTTGTTGAAATATCAAAATGTTGTCATCTCTCTTGTTTTGTATAAAATAGTCATAAAGGTTATTATGCATTAACGTTTTCTCCCATTTTTGTTGACGTTTCTTCAGCATGTACTCTCACAAGACTGTCAATCATTTAAAGTTATTAAATTTCCAATCTGTTCTCTAAAAAGTGTCATTTTCTAACGCTGTCTAACAAATGTTCAATTAGAAATAAAAAGATACATTTGAAGTTTAAACACTGTCTCTGAATTTCTCAATTAAACTGTTAGGAAAAGTTTGAGAAACTTCCTCCTTCCTTATGACCTCAGACCATCCAATTTTGTAATCACGTCGAAGATTAAGGATGACGGTTGGAAAGAACGGCCAAGTTAAAGGGAACAAAGGTGAACTGATGACAAGTTTACTGGATTCAACAGACAGCGATGTTGAATGGCTTAATCTCCCACCAATCAAAGGCAAAAAAACAAAGAAGTGAGTAAACTTGAGTGGTTTAAATGGTCGTCCTTTTAGACGGGATTAGAACAGAGCAGATCTGTCCAATTACCTTTGATATTAAGTCTCAATATATGGACAGTGGCCAAACACTATAGATTTTACTGACAATTTGTGAAGGTTTTATTTATAAAATATCGCTTGGATCAGAATCAAGCAAAATACAATCATATTCCAGGTGTAATCCTACATAGAATTTAGAAAGACATCGCATAATGCTTATTTTTCATTTTGTTATTATTCTGCAAATGAAAGATTTAGTTGGCTGCCCAATAAATGGCAGATGATAAAACGAGCAAGTGAAAGTCTAAATAATTTGGACTAATTCTAGGTGATGCCTATTTATAAAAATACATAGATGTTTGTTACAAATATTTAACATCATTCATAGTCATACTTAGCTATGACCATAAATAGATTGAATAGACTATAATAATTTTCTATTAATGTTTCTTTGCATCACTACTTAATTGGGAGTTGTATTGCTGTCATATAATTATTATGATGTACAGAAAATAAAAGTAAATATACATTAGATATTTTATATTCTCGATAGGCAATATTACATTTTTGCATTTATTTTTAACTTTTTTGTAAGAATATTTAATAGTGAACTAAAATTATACATATATCCAAAAATATTGAGCCAAGCCCCGGTAGCGATGCGGGCTGTCTTTCCGAAGATTGACAAAAGTCAATGCGACATGCGTCATTCGTCTTCCACCAATGGGCTAAATCTATGTGGAAAAGCAGCCAGTTGCTTGGGAAGACTGTTGTGTGGAGTACTGGTGTGAAAAAAACAGGAAATGCATGAGTAGGTGAACTGGCCGCCGTGATATGAACTGAGAAATTGTTAAAAACGGCCTTAAATCTCAATCAATCCATAAATATTGATTGTTAAAAATAATTGAATAGACAACGATAACTTTCAATCTGTGTTTATGCATGACCGCTATTTAATACAATGTCGTATAAAAAAGGGCGACACCCATCAAAGAATTTAGGTAATTTCAGAAAGTTTCATAGGTTATTGAATTATTTTATTTTATAGTTTTTCCCTTGTGTTAATTGTGAATGAAAAAAGCCATAGATAGATTATTTTCATATTTTGATACCGTCATTATCCCCGATTTTTACGTATTTTGTCAAAACATAGAAAATCTCCGTAATTGAATGGATAACCTATGACAAAAAGTGGAAAAACATTGTGTCAAAAGGAGAAATTGCACGTTTTGTGCAATTTCTTCTTTTGTCACTATGTTTTCAAAAAGCTGTCTGCTGCAGAGGCTTCAGAAAGCGTCTATATAAGGGAAAGGGTTAAAAATTCATGAGCAGGTGTTTTTTTCCGTCCCAAGAAATTGAATGATACAACCAATGCCTTGTAATAACAGCTTCTCTAAATTGATTTATTTATATGCGTTATCTCCCTTGTTGATATCTAACAATTTTGAGGGCGACAATTTGATTGGCAGATGCAAAGATCAATCTTACATGACGTGTGTGTAGTAGGCAGGCAACACTTAATTATTTCCTCAAATGAATTAAAAAAACAGGCAGCACTGAAAATATCATATAAACAATTAAATGTAAAACAGCCTCAAAATATCTATCTTGTCACTCAATTTTACCCTATGTTGTGGTATTCAAAAAGACTGTGATACCATTCTTTTGAGTACAAACATCATAGGGTGTATAGGTCAAATGATAATTTAAGAGTATAGGCCCCTTATATAGAGATCTGTTATTTTACAGAAAAAAGGTTTCAACAAAGCCAAGGGATACAAGTGTGTGTGACACATGGTCCTTGCTGAAAGTACTCCTGTGTGTTAGTCTGGTAGGAATCGTGGTTCTACTCACAATTACAACCATCTGGCTGTCCTCTCAACTCAGTGAAGTCAAACAGTTATTAAAAGAAGGTTAGTGCTATTTCTTCTAGAACTTAATCTAGTCAATGATGAAATCTTAAAATGGACATGACTAGTTTGGCATTTGGAAGACTCCATATGAATATCGAAATCAAAATGTTGAGATGAGGAGCCAATTGTCTGGTCAGATGACATGGTTCCAGAAGTGAAAGGTTAATATGTGAACAATTCTAAATTTAATGTTCAGGTAGTAGAACAATTTAACAACTGAAAAATTGAAAGTATTATTTTGAAGCAGAGTTGAGAGTTGAAAATACTGTTTTGTTTCCATAAATTTCTCCTGTTGTCACAATGTTGTCCGAAATTCCCTGCATTTATAGCAAGTGTGTTAAATGATGTCACCTTTTTAGCTTGACTACTCAAAGACTATGGAGAGCTATTAGAGACACTTGTGCGTCAGTGTTGCAACTTTGGTTAAAGTTTTGCATGAAGGTTTTTTCTCACAAACCACAGATGCTATTCCTTTCAAACTGCACACGCTTATTTGACATCATCAAATGACCTTGCAGGTCAAGTCCCAAAACTCATTATCAGATTCTGACAAAATTATGCCCCTTTTTGGACTTAGAAATGTTGGTTAAAGTTTTGCATGCAAGGCTTTTTCTCACCAACCACAGATGCTATGGCTTTGAAACTTCACACACTTATTGAACATCATCTAGAAGGACAAGTTGCATAACTCTATATCAGATTATGACACAATTATGCCCCTTTTTGGACTAAGAAATGTTGGTTAAAGTTTTGCATGAAAGGCTTTTTCTCACAATCCACAGATGAGATGCATACTTGTTTCTAATGAAAATATAAACAATTGCAGCAAGTCACATAACTCTGTCAATCACATTTGTACAGTTATGCCCCTTTTTGTACTTAGATTTTGTCACAAAAAAATAACCTAAGCTATAACTTTGCCATTCTCAATATTTCAGAGTTGTGATGCAACCAAAATATTTGAGTCAAGGTCACAATTGACAAAGGAATGCCCCTTTTTATACGCCCGTTTTGAAAAAAACGGATCGTATTATAGTTTTACCTGCGGCGTAAGGGCGGCGTCCAGTATGTTGTCAGCTCAATAACTTTAGAAGCCTTTGTCCAATCATCACCAAATATCTCGGACAAGTTCGATAACTAGCCATATCGCTTTAGTCAATTGAGAGTTATCGCCCTTTAATTATAGAAATTACCCAAAATTGGGATTGTCAGCTCAATAACTTTAGAAGCCTTTGTCCAATCATCATCAAATTTAGTCAGAATGTGTATTAGCATAATATCTAGGACAAGTTTGATAACTAGCCATATAGCTTTAGTCAATCAAGAGTTATCGCCCTTTTATTAAAGAAATTACCTAAAATTGGTCTTGTCAGCTCAATAACTTTAGAAGCCTTTGTCCAATCATCACCAAATTTAGTCAGAATTTGTATTGGAAAATATCTCGGACAAGTTCGATAACTAGCCATATCGCTTTAGTCAATCAAGAGTTATTGCCCTTTAATTATAGAAATTACCTAAAATTAGTCTTGTCAGCTCAATAACTTTAGAAGCCTTTGTCCAATCATCACCAAATTTGGTCAGAATGTGTATTGGCATAATATCTCGGACAAGGTCGATAACTAGCCATATCGCTTTAGTCAATCAAGAGTTATCGCCCTTTTATAAAAGAAATTACCTAAAATTGGGATTGTCAGCTCAATAAATTTAGAAGCCTTTGTCCAATCTTCACCAAATTTGGTCAGAATGTGTATTGGCATAATATCTCGGACAAGTTTGATAACTAGCCATAGTGCTTTAGTCAATCGAGAGTTATCGCCCTTTAATTATAGAAATTACCTAAAATTGGTCTTGTCAGCTCAATAACTTTAGAAGCCTTTGTCCAATCATCACCAAATTTGGTCAAAATGTGTATTGGCATAATATCTTGGACAAGGTTGATAACTTACCACGTTATCTTAGTCACTACACACTTATGTACCTCGAAATGGCCAAAACTGTACTAACAGTGTCTGCTCTCTAAATTTGCATGATGTACAACCAATTATCACTATACTTAATTGGTCTCAAAAAAACAGGACAGGCGTATTTTGTGACATTTGGCGCTCTTGTTGTACTTAGATTTTGTCATAACTTTAGTCAGCAATAATTTTGCCTATTCTTAATACTTCAAACTTTCAAATTATATTGCTTGTGACAACATAGTCATCATGTACCCCCTCTACCTCTCCCCCCTCTAATTGACAAGAGAAGGTAACTCTATTACAGATTTTTCTTTAATCTTGACTTAATATCTTGCTGCTTATGGCCCTTGTTTACACTTTGTTTGACCCTTTGATTTTTATTTTTATTTTTACTGCAAAAATTTTTGTTTAATTGGCAAGCAATAAAAAAGTTGAGCGTGCTGTCTAACAGGCAGCTCTTGTTATATCAGTATTTTTCCTGTTTCAAAATGTTACAAATATTTCCTGAGATTATTTAAAGAAGAAGATAATAATAAATATCAGGTAAATGGTTAAATGCAGGAAGGCTTCAAGCAGACATCAAGGGTGATTTATATAAGCTTAAAGCTTGTTTCGCAATTGATGTAAATTGGGTTAAACTAAATTACAAAATGTTTTTTATTTGTACTAGCATGTAGAATAGTAACTACATGATTGTATACTTCACAAAGTTGTAAAGTCTAATATTTTTTAGCTATATCTAAGTAACAACTCAATGGATTTTGATGAAACTTTGAATGAGTATGATCAGGGGGATGATAGTTTGATAATGTACAAATATTCTGGATAAGTGTTAAATTCATCATTTATATATATAGATTCCCCATGATGCCTAGAGACATCAAATGAAAAGCTCATACTGGAGACATAATGTTAAGCCTTAACCCTTTCCCTCATACGACAATTCTGCAGCAGACGACTTTGAACATATTTTGTCAAAACATAGAAAATCTCCATAATTGAATGGATAACCTATGACAAAAAGTGGAAAACATTGTGGAAAAAGGAGAAATTGCACGTTTTGTGCAATTTCTCCTTTTGTCACTTTGTTTTCAAAAAGCTGTCTGCTGCAGAGGCGTCAGAAAGCGTCTATATGAGGGAAAGGGTTAAAACAAAGGATATCACTGCTTGAAACTTCAAATTAGTTTAAGCTGCACTGTTTTGTTTTGTATTTTTGCAAAACTTTGATACAACTCAACAAAACTTGGTAGTTTGTGTTTGTCTAAATTTAAAATCCTTGTGTCGCCTGCCTTTTCAGGGGGACAACGAGTGACAGCAAGGAGACGTCATTTTAACCCCTTCCCTCATACAACAATTCTGCAGCAGGCGACTTTGAACATATTTTGTCAAAAAATAGAAAATCTCTATAATTGAATGGATAACCTATGACTAAAAGTGGAAACATTGTGGCAAAAGCAGAAAATGCTCGTTTTGAGCAATTTCTTTTGTCACTATGTTTTCAAAAAGCCATCTGCTGCAGAAGCATCAGAGAGCGTTTATATGATGGAAAGGGTTAAATTAAGCCTCCAATTAAAGGATATCACTGTCATATGCTTGAAACTTCAAATTGGTTTAAGCTACGCACTGTTTTGTTATGTATATTTGCAAAACTTGCCGGTATAGATTGCTGCTCAACAGAACCTAGTAAAATGTGTTTCTTTAGATTTTAAATTTTTGTGTCATCTGCCTTTGATAGGTGACACATAGGGATGGATCACTGATCTCTCATCTGTATGTCACGCTTTTACTTACTCACTTATTAGCAGATGTGACCATGTTACATGTGTTTCTTCAAACACTCTTGTATATTGTTCAGAAAAGATTCACAGAAGAGTTATTAAGATAATGGTTTGTTAGATATCTGAATTATAATGAAAGATATATTATTCTGTTGGCAATTATACAGATTAGGAACAACTTTACAAGTAATTGTTTATTTGATAAAACCATGACACATTTTGACGCTTCTGCAGCAGACAGCTTTGGAAAACAACATTATGAGCAATTTCCGCTTTTCCCACTATCTTTACAACCATATTCAAAAAAATTACTTCTATTTACAGAGATTTCAATATCTAGACTTACAAAGTCCAAATAATTTAGACCTTGGCTTGCTCGTTTTACCATCATTCTGTCATTTATTGGGAAACCGCGTATGCAGAATAATAACGAAATGAAAAATGAGCATATGCAATGTCTTTCTATATAGGACTAGACTATTCATAGCTGTTTCAACATCGTCTGGTGTCGATTTTTAGCTCGCCTAAGCAAGAAGTGCGAGTTGAGCTTTTGTGATCACTCACCGTCCGGTGTCGTTGTTTGTACGTATATATCTGTTAATAGTTTCCTTCAAATGACTTCTCCTACTAAACCAATGAACTGATTTCACAATAACTTCACAGGAATGTTCCTCAGGTGGTCCTCTTTTAAAGTTGTTCAAAGAATTTAATTCCAAGTAGAACTTTGGTTGCTGTGGAATCAGAAAAGGTGAAAATTGCAGAAATTTTCTTTTCCAAAAGAATTGGCCCGACTTCAAAATTATTTTGCACAAATGTTTGTTAGGGTACCCTCTACCAAGGTTATTCAAATATTTATGATCTGTTGAAAAACATGGCCGCCAGAGGGGGGAGCTTGTTTTCCTTAGATGTGCATTGTAAAATCTTTAAAAATCTTCTTGTCCAAAAGTACTGGTCTGATTTGAAGATAATTTAGCACAAATGTTCTTTGGGTGACCTTCTACCAGGATTGTTGAAATTATTCAGATCTGATGAAAAACATGGCCACCAGGGGGCGGGGCTTGTTTTCCTTATATGATATATAGTGAAAACTTAAACAATTTCTTGTACTAAATCACTGGCCTGATTTAAAAATAATTTGGCACAAATATTCCTTGTGTGACCCTCTGCCAAGGTTGTTCAATTTATTCTGATCCTTTGAAAAACATGGCCACCAGGGGGATTGCTTGTTTTCCTTATATGTACATAGAGTAAATCAGGTGAGAGATATAGGGCCATCATATATATATAGTGAAGAAGTTAAATGGTATTTTGTTTGTTGCTTAAGAGATGGATTACAATAGAACCACTTAGCATATATTCCTGTCTTATTGGGGGGGAAATACAACAAAAAAGATCACATGACATCGTAGACGACCATAAGGCGACCATATATTCCCAATTTCCTGCATATGACAAAATTAATCTGCATCATATGTCTTCAAAAACATCAAGTTAAAAATACAGTACACTTCTTAACATTAAAGTTAATCATTGACTTCAGTTGGAAACATTGTGGCAAAGGTGGAAATTTCTCATTATAAGCAATTTATTCTTTTACCACAATGTTTTCAAAAGTCATCAACTTCAGATGCATTTAATGGAACTAGCTGTTGGAAACAGTTGTAACTCTTCGGCTAATCTGGTTAATCCATTAAGTATGTATATCTGTTAAAATTATAGATAGTACCAGGGACGTAGATAAGAGGAATAGGGAACTCCACCTGTACACCTGTTATCTGGTTAAAATATCACACATAGAAATAAAATTGTCCAAATTCTCACATTTTGTAGCAAATAAAACTTTAAAGTCACATTTGGCACATAAACAAAAAATACATATTCTGAAAGCTTATCATTTCAACTAATGTTAGAGATACAATGAATAACTGGAACTTCTTTGTATTTTGAACAATGGCTTTTATAAAAGACACCGATAGTGGGATTTCTGAATTATATTATTTTTTCAAAAAATTAATAGACTGACATTTTTAATACGGATAACATATTATCAAAACCTGTAATATATTAAAATATTTTTATCTACTGCAATAGAAGAATGTTTAAAACTACCAGAAAATATATTTTTATTTTCATGTCTTGAATAGTTTTTGAGTCTTACTTGCTACAAATGTTGGCACAGGTGATATTTTAAAATTAAAATTAATGTGGAATGAAAAACATTCCCTTTTTAGCTCAACTGAGCACTAAGTGCTCAAGGTGAGCTATTGTGATCACCTTAAGTCTGTCTGTCTTCCATGTGATGTGTGTTGTCAACAATTGCCTTTACACTCTACTGGTTACATTTGTTAATCAGAACATACATCTCTTGGACGAAACTGGGTCATGTGAGGTCACTAGGTTAATTGAAGGAAAATCTTGTTTACAGTCTGGAGGCCACACTTTTAACTTGAGCATGTTGAAACATTGTCAGACTATTTGTCTTTGTGATATCAAGGCCAAGTTGGAAGATGAGTCATGTTGTTCACTAGATTAACACTCTGGAGTTGAGATTTTTTGCTTCAGCAGCTTGTAATTTGTCAGAATGTTTGTCTTGGTGATATGTAGGCCAAGTTCATACATATATGTATATGGGTCATGTCTGGCCAACACTAGATCACTAGGCCAAATTGAAGAAAAATCTTGTTTACACCCAAGTAAGAATGTTTTGCTTCTAGAGAATGTTTGTCTGGGTGATATCAAGGCCATGTTTGAATCTGGGTCATGTGGGGTGGAAAAAAAATCAAATTGAAGGAAAATCTTGTTAACACTGCAACTCGGACTGCAAGCCGTATTTACCTGGAGCATGTTAAAAGTTTGAGTTATTGTGATACAGTTCAAAGTTTCTATAAAAACGTTACATGTATCTGATAATTAACTAGGTTTTTTAAATGTTTATGGCTCTGACATTACTGAATTGATGTTTTTATTCCATTTTGAATATTGAAGTTAAAGATATAATGAAACATTTGACAGTAATGAGCAATTTCCCTTTTACTTAAATTCAGTAATTGTTTCAAAAATTGCTGAGGAGGCATTGGTTATCGAGGTTATATAGAAAGTAGATAAGACAGAAAGTATTTAAAGTAGATATCACCGAAAGGAATTTAGTCCTGTTTAAAAGCCGTTTAAATTATTTCTTTTATTATAATTTGATTCACCTTCAGTGCTTTGATTATTGTTGGACTTTTCGATCTCTCATGACTTCAATCTGGTGTTATTTTTATTAAATTATTACAATCAGATTATGCACAACTTTGAAAAATTGCTGTAGCAGCTCATTTCAACTTATGATTTCAAATGAACTGCTAAATGTTTTAATAAATTTTTTAAATTTTATACAAATTTTGCAACCTTTCTATACACGGGTTTCGTGAACTCATTGACCAAACATGTTGCATTTGCATCAGCCAATCAGGATGCTGTAATTTACTGTATAACTTCCGACTGAATTACTTCCGGTTGGAAAAAATTTATGCCGATTGTCAACACGGACTGGAAATAAATTATTGCAGTGGTTGATTTTATCCTTATTTCACCATTCTGTGGGGATTAATTCAAAACGCCAACCTGGATCCTCACGATAAGCTTGGTGTTGAATTTAAATCCTCCAAAAGGATGAAAAAGAGAAGAGAGTTAGATGCTCTAGTTGGAAATGTCAAATCCCGACGTAAAAAATCTCGGAATGACAGCGGTCATGAGCTCCTTCGTTCCAACGATTCAGAATCATCGGAATGCGACGATTTCCACATGACACATGGGAAAAAGTTTGTTTTCTATTAATTGAACTTATTTTATTGGCATGTTAGTTTGTGCATTTTCCCCTTTCCATGGTTAACGGAATGTCATGTAATGAATAACGAGTTTGTTTTGATCATCCCTGAACATTGCTTGCATAATTGACTTAACTTAGTTCAATAAAGTTCAATAGCCTAAAATCCAATCAGATGCTAGAAACCATTGGGACAGCATCTACCCGATTTAGATCAGTTGACCTACATAGTTAAATTTACCGACAATTAATGATTGTTTTATTTGTTTATACAGTCAAGTTACCCTTAACGGATCAGTAACCAGCGCTCACGTTAATGGACGTATTGGGCGTTTTTACGTCCGAAAATCGATCCCGTACGCCCAAAATTGACAAGGGAGACGTCCAAGTACGTCCAGGAATTAAGGGTATACGCCGACAATCAAAACACAGGACGTATATATGTCCACTAGAAATTGTGTGTAATTATCTAAAGACACTGTGTATTGTGTTTTATGAAGTGTCAATTATGGACAGTGGGAGTTATCAATTGGTAGATTTAAGCCAATCACGATCGAGAATGCGTACCCCACCCACCCCCAGATTTGACACTTGATAACGACTTCACACCAATCAATTCTATTTTTCATTATAAACAGCGTAGGGGTAATTAATTTCAATAACCCATGTAAAAACATACTAGGATATGATAAAAGAATGTCCCTATATTAATTTAACTGTTTAAAGATTATTATTTTGTTTGCCTGAATCCATAGGAAACCCTTTTTAATTGCCGATTTTTTAAAAACAAAGTTGACATGAAGATCTATCAAAATCACAGCCAGCTGTCAAAAAGGACTTGCCTATGAAATAAATTGCATATAAGCCCATTTTAGTTCATTCTTTTTTTTTAAATATAAAAGAAACTGAAGTCTGGAGGTGAAAATACATATTGTAAATTGTAATGGGTTTTCGTGCATTATCTGCATTTTGGAAATCGGAAATGTCATTCAAGAAAGTATTACTCACACTCATTCTTATTTGTTTTAAAGTTGACTATTATGAAAGTTTAGTGCCCTTAATGTGTGTTTGTAATATGTTTCACTGCAGAACACTTTATTTACTGGTGTTTAAAATAAAATCAATAACTCATTAACAGAAATCATTCCTTTTGCCATACTGAATGTGATTTAAGAACATAATTCATGTTTAATGTGAATGTAATGAATCATGGCCATGCCAATCTTTTGATGAATTTTATGCTGGATAGCTTTTGACACATGACTGGAAAAAAGCATTCTATATCACATAAAAACCTACTGGTTTAAAAGTGTTATGATAGAACCAACAATAACATTGTTGACAAAGGAGCAATATCCACTTTCTGTATTAATTAGCTTCTTTTCCAATAATGTATTTAAAAATAAAACAAAGGGAAACACAATAGAATGTGCAAGATGCGAAAAAAGCCAGCGTGCCACCTGGGACTTCCAAGAATTATGAGCAGGACTTCCAAAATTCAGACCCAGGAAGTCAGGACTTCCTGTTTCAAAAAGTTAGTGCAAGCACTGAGTAACTAAACAATGTAGTGCATAAAAGAAACAGTCAATGTTTCTGAACTTGTTTGTTATAGTCCACACGTCAAATCATTTTCCTTTAAATTGACAAAAACTTTTTCAGTTTTAGTGCAGAAACAGCTGTACAGACCGTTGTTTACCAGTTTGAGTTATTGATGCATTAACGGATGAATTGTAGCAATAGGGGATTACATGACTTTCTGATATCAGGGGGGTCATCTCAAGCAACATTTAAGCTGTCAAAACTTCTGCTGTTATTGTACAAGTTATGTTTTATCTAACTGCAGATTTGTATTGATAGATTTTCGATTTAATCACTAGCATCTTCGGGAATGGTTAATTTTGTAGAATAACATTTTGAGAAAACCCCTCAGACTCAGTTATGGAAACAAAGTGGCGATCCGCTAATGGTAACTTACCTAGCTATTCTAATATCGCTTCAGTGTAAACATGCAAAGACAAATGAGAATGATTGGTGACATTTCAATAGGTGTATGTATTTGTCTTTCATAAAATGTCAAAATAAATAACTAACATAATTAAGATCGCCAGCTGTTGCCGCGAAAGACACATGTTCTCTTCAAAACAAGGCAGAAATAACTGTGTCACATAAACACTTGCATCAGACATTCAGATGATACGGATGAATTTGAAGTCTGACAAGCATCATTTTTATTGTGTATTTAAATAATACCATAAAGTACTTACCTGCCAATGTATACACAATAATTTTGTCTAATAAATAAGTTAGCGTGTCTTGAACATTAAAGTGATACGCTATTGGTTATGATCCGCTAAGGGTTACTTGACTGTACTGTATTCTATTTTCTTGGTTGAATAATACGAAAAACTACAGAATACAGTGAACTCGACAATTCTGGGTCACATTTGGAAAAAAATGTTTAGTATACGAGAATGATACAGTATTTTGACAATTTGATTATCAAGTCATATTTTTCATTAGCTTGGTTAGTTTCACTTCGATTGCGGACATTGTCATTTCATGAAAGGATGTCGTTATCACAAAACGCTTGACTGCATCGATTCCCGCAAAAGCAAAATCTCAATATTTTTGTTTACCTGTCACAGCGAATATTGCTGATTGTAGCCATAATTTTTGTAATACATGTATGTCATGCACATAGTTATTACATTTGTAGGTTATTTACAACTGAACAAGATTTATAAAATTGATTAGACTTGTCAAAGTTGTTGATGCCAAACTAGCACTAGTAGCAGATAATTTGACCTAGTTAATTAACATACAACAGTTACACTTTCGAGTCGGCCAAAGTGAGTTTCTCAGAATAATCAATTTATTAGTAAAACATTTTTGGTAACTTTTTAAGAATAATTTAATGCTTATAAATGGTGATAAATCACTGTTAAAATTTGTTATTGAATCAATTTCGTTCCCATAAATTTACCATTTTTTTGATTATCAAATATGACTTATTAGTTGGTTGAAATGCAACAGTTTTCTTGCATGAAAATGTACGGTAAAGTTTGCCACATCAACGGAAAAATTTGAGGCATGAGAGGGGTATCTGTCGGGCGCCAATTTTTTAACTCAAATGTATTCTAATTTTGATCAATATAGATTATAACTTCGTTCTTGATGGAATTTTTTTTCAAGTGACCCGGAAATGGCAAGTTCGCCCTGAAACTGTCAAATTTACAGCTTGCATTTACAGACACTTAAGAAACATTTTAACAAAATGAATATAATTGTTGAATTAAATCATGGTGCGGAGGAAGTATTTGTTGAACATTTTATTAAGTTTTGTTTCTATCAATTTTCCTTTCAAAGAAACAAGCTTAGTTAATTTGGTTACTGATCCGGAATTGTCGAGTTTACTGTAATACATTTAATTGCAAGAAATTCTCCGTCGTTTTCCATTAGGTGATATATATATATATATGAATACCAATTATTAAGTATATATATTGACATATTGTGGTCTCAAAATGTTGATTGATCTGCATACATTTTTATAAAAATAGAAATTGAACATCCTATATCAACATTGCACATGCGTAGAATATTTCAGAAACATACACATACAACGAGAACAAAGGATATACTCTTCTTTAGATTATAATGATACTGTCATAATCCAATGCTTGTGACTTTTTTCCTGCCAATATTTCAGTCATTGTCACTTGCATCCTTGTCTTCCAGTTGCCTAGGAGTGTTACTGTTATTTTGAGAAATGGTGTAAGAATGCCTGGAAACACATGGGTAGGCGAACTGGCATCAGTGATATAATTGAAACCTAATCAATCATCCAAATTCAAGATATCAGCACTGTTTCACTATATTCATTACTGGGTTGAGCATTCCATGTCATTATACTCATATTATAAATCAACAAATTTAGTTCAATGTTTCTTGAAAAATAATCGCATTCCTTTTCAAAAGATTATTTGTTTAATTGAATTATAGTTTAAAATCATTGAATCATTTCTATTTAAATGCTGTTTGACATTTATGGTGAAGAGGATTTTTTCTTTCTTTTGTCAATCATATAGAAGGGAGGCTGGCTTATGTTCAACATGTACAACAATAACATTCTTGCTAGTACTGGTATGCATGCTTGTGTGTGCTGGTCTCATTTGGATGCATTTGGAATTGAAGACTGATCTTGAAAATTTGAGGATGAATTTAAAGTCAGGTAATGATATTGTAATGTGAACTATTAAATGCATGTTGTGATCAATTAGGTTGCATGTTCTTTTTTTTTTTTTTCTGATTTGTATTATTTGTTATGCCCCCCTTCGAAGAAGATAAGGTATATTGCTTTGCACCAGTCAGTCAGTAGACCAAAGCTTGTGTGATTGATAACTAGTTAATGCTTGGATTCAAAATGCAATAACATTCAGTCATTGCATTTTGTATGATTGAATAAAGTAAATAAAAAGTAAATAACTAAAACAAATGCACCAATCTCATTTCATCGCCGTTTTTAATTTAATTGCGGACGTATATCATGCACTGGACATTTATTGTATGTTCAGAATTATCAAAAAAAAATCCATAAATTTACATCTGAAGGTTCTTAGAAAAACTCTCAATAAAGTATTCAGGGTTGAAGTCCAGAGGTATGTATACAATTGATAATTTTCACCTGTAGGCTTACACGTTGTGCCAAGTTCTTTATCATATTGTGTTATGAAACCAGTCCTCACCTTCATGACCGGTTTGCTTGGAAAGACTGTACAGAAAAGCAATTTAACTGGATTGAAAGTTTGCATAATCCTATGACACAAAATCATGTGTCTTTAACCCTTTCCCTCATATAGACGCCTCTGCAGCAGACGGCTTTTTGAAAACATAGTAACAAAAGAAGAAAATGCACAAAACGTGCAATTTCTCCTTTTGTCACAATGTTTTCCACTTTTAGTCATAGGTTATCCATTCAATTATAGAGATTTTCCATTATTTGACAAAATAGTTTCAAAGTCGTCTGCTGCAGAATTGTCGTATGAGGGAAAGGGTTAAAAACAAAATCGGGTAAATGGTGCTAAATGATAATTAAATAACTACAATTAATTAAGTCAGACTTTCTATTAAAAATATTTTAGTTATTGTGATAACCTTGGCAGCATCGTCATCAAAAAACTTTCACCTTACCTCATAACTCAAAAACAGTTACACATAATTAGGGCTGGCCCTGGCTGAAAAAAAGTTTGAGCCATCTGATATTTTTTGTCTTTTTTAACTCCGTATTTATTGATTCCTATTTCTACAAGTGTAGCATGTTTGTTAGAAGTTATTTCATTATGTTTTCTTTTTTGTTGTGAAAACCGAATTGACAAGACTATATTTTTATACCCCCGATAAACGAAGTTTAGAGGGGGTATATTGGAGTCACCCTGTGGTTGGTCGGTCGGTCGGTCGGTCGGTCGGTCGGTTGGTCTGTTGCGATTTTCCTTGTCCGGAGCATAACTTTAAAACTAATTGTTGGAATTCAATAAAACTTCATAGGATGATACAACACATTGAGAGGAAGTGCAGTGTACAGGAACCATAACTCTATTTTACCTAAATATAGAGTTATTGCCCTTTGTTACTTTTTCTTGTCCGAAGAATTACTTAATAACTAACAGATGGAATATAATAAAACTACATGCAATGGTAGAGCATAATGAGAGGAAGTGCAGTATACAAGAACCATAACTCTAATTTACATAATTACAGAGTTATTGCCCTTTGTTACTTTTTCTTATTCGTAGAGTCTTGTCCGGAGCATAACTTTAAAACAAATTGTTGGAATTTAATAAGACTTCATAGGATGATACAACACATTGAGAGGAAGTGCGGTGTACAGGAACCATAACTCTATTTTATCTAAATACAGAGTTATTGCCCTTTGTTACTTTTTTACTTGTCCGGAGAATTACTTAATAACTAACAGATGGAATCTAATAAAACTACATACAATGGTAGAGCATAATCAGAGGAAGTGCAGTGTATAAGAACCATAACTCTAATTTACATAATTACAGAGTTATTGCCCTTTGTTACTTTTTCTTGTTCGTAGAGTCTTGTCCGGAGCATAACTTTAAAACTAATTGTTGGAATTTAATAAAACTTCATAGGATGAAACAACACATTGAGAGGAAGTGCGGTGTACAGGAACCATAACTCTATTTTATCTAAATACAGAGTTATTGCCCTTTGTTACTTTTTCTTGTCCGGAGAATTACTTGATAACTAACAGATGGAATATAATAAGACTGCATACAATGGTAGAGCATAATCAGAGGAAGTGCAGTGTACAAGAACCATAACTCTAATTTACATAATTACAGAGTTATTGCCCTTTGTTACTTTTTCTTGTTCGTAGAGTCTTGTCCGGAGCATAACTTTAAAACTAATTGTTGGAATTTAATAAAACATCATAGGATGATACAACACATTGAGAGAAAGTGCAGTATACAGGAACCATAACTCTAATTTACCTAAATACAGAGTTATTACCCTTTGTTACTTTTTCTTGTCCGGAAAATTACTTAATAACTAACAGATGGAATCTAATAAAACTACATACAATGGTAGAGCATAATCAGAGGAAGTGTAGTGTACAAGAACCATAACTCTACTTTACATAATTACAGAGTTATTGCCTTTTGTTACTTTTTCTTGTTCGTAGAGTCATGTCCGGAGCATAACTTTAAAACTAATTGTTGGAATTTAATAAAACATGATAGGATGATACAACACATTGAGAGGAAGTGCGGTGTACAGGAACCATAACTCTATTTTACCTAAATACAGAGTTATTGCTCTTTGTTACTTTTTCTTGTCTGGAGAATTACTTAATAACTAACAGATGGAATCTAATAAAACTACATACAATGGTAGAGCATAATCAGAGGAAGTGCAGTGTACACGAACCATAACTCTACTTTACATAATTACAGAGTTATTGCCCTTTGTTACTTTTTCTTGTTCGTAGAGTCTTGTCCGGAGCATAACTTTAAAACTAATTGTTGGAATTAATTAAACATCATAGGATGATACAACACATTGAGAGGAAGTGCGGTGTACAGGAACCATAACTCTATTTTACCTAAATACAGAGTTATTGCCCTATGTTACTTTTTCTTGTCCGGAGAATTATTTAATAACTAACAGATGGAATCTAATAAAACTACATACAACGGTAGAGCATAATCAGAGGAAGTGCAGTATACAAGAACCATAACTCTACTTTACATAATTACAGAGTTATTGCCCTTTGTTATCCAAAAATGAACAAAACAAGAATAACCCGATCCATAACATTGTCCTTTTAAGGTGGGGTTTCTAAATATTTCACAACCTTTCCTATCAGGGCGGCGTTCGGGGGTATTAATCACATTCAGTGATAGTTCTAATTTTATTTAAATCGCTGAACAATGTATCCGGAAAATCATGTCCGAATATACATCTACTTTTTACGCAATTTTGATCTGAAGATATTTCGATTTTTAGCTCCACTGGCTGAAAGCCAGTCGAGCTTATGTCATGGCGAATTGTCCGTCGTTTGTGCGTGCGTTAACTTTTTCCTTTAAACAACTTCTTCTCCCTAACCACTCGGCCAATTTAGTTGAAACTTCATAGGAAGCATCCTTTCAATGTCCTCTTCAGCCGATTTTCAAATAATTTTGTAGAAATGTTCATTGGGTAACCCTCTATCAGATTCCTTCAAGCCATGTTGATTGGTAAAAAAAACATGGCCGCCAGAGGGCGGGGCTATTTTGCCTATATAGCTATAGTGAAAACTTAAAAAATCTTCTCATCCGAAAGTATCCAGCCGATTTTCAAATAATTTTGTAGAAATGTTCCTTGGGTGACCCCTTTCCTCGCGTCATCACAAAAGGGGTAAATTGAACTTTTAGCTACAAATTACAACTTCTACCATTCCAATTTAAACGTTACTTCACAGGAATGTTCCTTTGATGGTCCTCTTTCAAAATTGTTCAAAGACTTACATTCTGTGTAGAACTTTTGTTGCTGCGGCATCAGAAATTGAGAAAAATACCCAAACTTTAAAAACCTCCATCTCCATAATCCATTTGTCAGATTCCAAGATAATTTGGCAGAAATATTCTTTGAGTGACTCTACAAAAACTGGTTAATCCATATTGATTTCGTTGACAAACGAAGCGCAGCAAAGTGGCATCATGAAAGGTGCAAAATGACAAACTTAAAAGTTCCTTTCTTATTAAATTTCTTGTTAGATTTCAAGATACAAATGGCTTTTATTGATAAACAATTTCTTTAACTGAGTGTCCACTCCTTGCAGTTTCATTTGAACTCTTGATCAAATTTTCATAGATATTTGCAGTTAAATAGTTGAAACTTCATAGGAAGCATCCTCTCAATGTTCTCTCTTAAATTCCTTCAATTTTTTTTTATCCATCCATAATTCTGGTTTCCATGGCAACCAAAAGAAAAAATAGTGAAAACTTAAAAAATCTTCTTCTCCGAAAGTGTCCTGCCGATTTTCAAATAATTTTGCAGAAATGATCCTTGGGTGACCCTTTATTACATTCCTTCAAGAAATGTTGATTGGGCGAAAAACATGGCCGCCAGGGGGCGTGGCTATTTTGCCTTATATAGCTATAGTGAAAACTTAAAAAATCTTCTTCTCCAAAAGTGTTCAGCAGATTTTCAAATAATTTTGTAGAAATGTTCCATGGGTGACCCTCTATCAGATTCCTTCAAGCCATGTTGATTGGTCGAAAAACATGGCCGCCAGAGGGCGGGGCTATTTTGCCTTATATGACCATAGTGAAAAATCTTCTCATCCGAAATTGTTTGGCTGATATTCAAATAATTTTGTAGATCTATATGTTCCTAGGCTTACCCTCTATCAGATTCCTTCAAGCCATGTTGATTGGTTGAAAAATATGGCTGCCAGGGGGTGGGGCTATTTTGCCTTATATGGCTATAGTGAAAACTTAAAATATCCTCTCCTCCGAAAGTGTCAGGCCGATTTTCAAATAATTTTGCAGAAATATTCCTTGGGTGACATTCTACAAGAGTCCTTTAAGCCATGGTGGTTGGTAAAAAAAATAGCCACCAGGGGGCAGGGCTGTTTGGAGATTTTATTTTTGCCTTATGGCCGTGGAGCGATACTGGGCCTCTTGTTTCAATTTGGCGCCAATGGCTGAAGTGGCATGAGCCCTACATAATCAAATGAAACTTGGTACACATGTTCATAGAAACAATATGCATGTCTACACAAAGTCACATAACTATGATCTATCCTTAATATTTATTCAGTTCTGCCCCTTTTTATACGCTTGTTTTGAAGAAACGGAACGTATTATAGTTTTACCTGCGGGTGGCATCCAGTATGTTGTCAGCTGAATTACTTTAGAAGCCTTTGTCCAATCATCACCACATTTTGTCAGAATGTGTAATGGCATAATATCTTGGGACAAGTTCGATAACTAGCGTTATCACCCTTTAATCATAGAAATTACCTAAAATTGGTCTGGTCAGCCCAATAATTTTAGAAGCCTTTGTCCAGTCATCACTGAATTTCATTAAAATGCGTAGTAGCATAATATCTCGGACAAGTTCGATAACTAGCCATATCACTGAAGTAATTCACGAGTTATTGCCCTTTAATTATAGAAATTACCTAAAATTGATCTTGTCTGCTTAATAACTTAAAAAGCCTTTGTCCAATCACCACTAAATTTTAAAAATGTGTAATGGCATAAAATCTCAAACAAGTTTGATAACCAGCCATATTGCTGTACATAGTCAATCAAGAGTTATTGCCCTTTAATTATAGAAATTACCTCAAATCTGTCTTGTTCGCTCAATTTCTTTAAAAGCCTTTGTCAAGTCCCCACCAAATTTGGTCAGAAGTGTATTGGCGACATATCTCAGACAAATTCAATTACCAGCCGTACCGCTTTATTCACTGGAGAATTATTGCCCTTTAATTATAGAAATTACCTCAAATCTGTCTTGTCCAATCAATATTTTTTGAAGCCTTTATCCAATCATCATACAATTTAGTCAGAATGTGTATAGGTATAATATCTCAGACAAGTGCTATAATCAGCCATATAGCTTCAGTCATTTTATTTGATCATTACCAATTTAGACAATATGTTGATGGGCAGAATATCTTGGTCAGGTTCAATAACTAACCACAATATCTTATTCACTCCACACTAAAATCTTATGTCCCTCGAAATGGCCAAATCTGTATTAACTGTGTCCGCTCTCTAAATTTGCCTGATGTACAAGTTGAACCTAGGGTTGGATACCAGAAACCGGTATTTGTATTAAACTGATAATTGCTTCAAAAATAACTAATATATATCGCTTCGAAAAATACCGGTACCGATATCGATATTTTCATTAAAAAATGCACTTAAGATTTGAATTTGTAATCAAATTAAAGCAACAGAAAAATAAGAAAAACAATCCATTGTTTCTCTTTAACATGTTATATAAGAGATTTGTATTTGGGAAAGTGTTGTTATTCTAGTCTAATATTTATCTCAAGTTAGTTAAAGTTGCAGGTTTGAAATTAGAAGAGTTCATATAGTCCTAGATAAGCAGCACATCTTCTCCAGGATGATTTTTAGCTCACCTATGCACCATGTGCAAGGTGAGCTATTGTGATCACATTTTGTCCGTCGTCCGTCCGGCGTGCGTCGTCAACATTTCAGCTTGTTAACACTCTACAGGCTACATTTTGCATCCAATCTTCATGAAAGTGTATCAGAACATTCATCTCCATCAAATCTTGGACAAGTTCGAAACTGGGCCATATGAGGTCAAAAACGAGGTCACTAGGTCAAATTGAAGCGAAATCTTGTTAACACTGTAGAGGCCACATTTTCAACTTGAGCATGTTGAAATATTGTCAGAATGTTTGTCTTAAAGATATCTAGGTCAAGTTTAAATATGGGTCATATTGGGTCATAAACTACGTCACTAGGCCAAATTGAAGGAAAATCTTGTTAACTCTGTAGAAGCCGCATGTTTTGCTTCAGCAGCTTGAAATTTGGTCAGAATGTTGAGCTAAATGATATCTAGGTCAAGTTCAAATATGGGTCATGCAGGGTCAAAAACTAGGTCACTAGGCCAAATTGAAGGAAAATCTTGTTAACACTTTGGATGCCACATTTTTTGCTTCAGCAGCTGAAATTTGGTCATAATGTTTGTCTAAATGATATCTAGGCCAAGTTCGAATATGGGTCATATTGGGTCAGAAACTAGGTCACTAGGCCAAATTGAAGGAACATCTTGTTAACTCTGTAGAAGACACATTTTTTGCTACAGCAGCTTGACATTTTATGAGAATGTTTATCTAAATGATATCTAAGCCAAGATCAAATATGGATCATGTAGAGTCAGAAACAAGGTCAATAAAGGAAAATATTGTTCAAACTCCGGAGGCCGCATTTTTACTTTGAGCAAGTTGAAAATTTGTCAGAATGTTGTCTTGATAATATCTAGTCCATGTTGGAATATGGGTCATATCAGGTAAAAAAATATAGATAACTAGGCCAAATGAAGGAAAATATTGTTAACACTGTGGAGGTTGCATTCAGAATAATTGTCCTGATGTATTTTGCATTGTAGTACATTGTATAATTAAGGTGAGCGATCCAGGGCCATCATGGCCCTCTTGTTAACATTTAAAAATAAAGTACATTAAATTTTGTTCTATGTTCATAGTACAAGTATCAATAAAATATGGTTTACTTATAATATATTGGAATAGGTGTACTTTCTGTGGTGGAGGGAGTTAATACCTACCAAATCATTTTTAATTAGAAGCACTTAATTACTACAAAGCATAAAACGTGTCACATGGTATCAGAATTGGTATCGTTAAAAAGACCGTATCTTTTCATTGGTATCGGTATCGGACCGGTTCGTCCAACCCTATGACAGTACAACCAATTGTTACTATACTGAGTCTCAAAAAAACCAACAGGATGGGCATATTGTGTAACATTATTTTTGCACTATGTTGCACTTTTCTCCTATAGAGAACTATAATTACCTTTGAAACTTGAAACATATAGTAATCATCATACGTTGGCTGAAAGCTACAAAGGCCATATCTCTACCAAGTTTTTTGCTTGAATTATGGTCCTTTTTCTTCAACTTTAAATTTAGGTCCTTTTTATTAGCTCGCCAGTACGAAGTACAGGAGAGCTTATGTGTTACCGTCGGCGGTGGCGTAGACACCTAGGTTTAAGGTTTGGGTTTAAGGTTTTCATTTGGGTTTTAAGGGTTTATACCTTTAGGAACCATTTGTCATCCATCTACGCACACCACTACACCCGTCCTGACCCTGGGTGAAGGTCAAGGTCATTTCTACTTGGTTCAGTTACAAGGTTTAAGGTTTGCGTTTAACGTTTAACATATCACTCTGCATTCACTATTATGACATTGATTGCTTTCATATTTAGTTTATACATTTAGGAACTATTGGTCATCCATCTGCGCACACCACTACACCCGTCCTGCACCTGGGTCAAGGTCAAGGTCATTTCTACTTGGTTCAGTTACAAGGTTTAAGGTTTGCGTTTAACGTTTAACATATCACTCTGCATTCACTATTATGACATTGATTGCTTTCATATTTAGTTTATACATTTAGGAACTATTGGTCCATCTACGCACCCCACTACACCCGTCCTGACCCTGGGTCAAGGTCAAGTTATATCAGAGTTATTGCCCCTTTTCTGTCAAAAAATCTAACTTTTTCGTCACGTTTCAAATAACTTTTTTTCTACCCGAAGGATTGGATTGAAACTTCTGACAAATGTTACTTTTTTTTTTATTCGACGTTTTTATCAATGTGTGTGATTGGTTCACAAAAGGGCGATAATCCAAATAATTTGTTATCAGAGTTATTGCCCCTTTTCTGTCAAAAATTTAAATTTTCAAATAACTTTTTTTCTACTCAAAGGATTGGATTGAAACTTCTGACAAATGTTTATATCAATGTGTATGATGGGTTCACAAAAGGGGGATAATCCAAACATTTTTATATCAGAGTTATTGCCCCCTTTCTGTCAAATATTCAAATTACTTTTTTTCTGCTCAAAGGATTGGATTGAAACTTCTGACAAATGTTTATATCAATTTTTGTGATGGGTTCACAAAAGGGGGATAATCCAAATATTTTTTATATCAGAGTTATTGCCCCTTTTCTATCAAAAATTAAAATTTTCTGACAAGGCGCCGGCAGGTGACACACGTGCTCCGGGGAGCACTCCATTCTAGTTGAACTTAGAATTTTTGTCAAAAGTATTGAAAAGGTGTATTATCTTGCAATAGGTGATACTGTGCGACTTTACCTAATACTTTAACTGTTCTGAAGTAGGCCCTGATATACGATGGCCCTGATAGGCGAGCTATATTGTCCTCCGACAACTCTTGTTAAATATTTTTTTAGCTTGTTTGTTATTTGGAGAGAAAATGTTGGGCTATTGGGAATGATACCCTTTTTATTGTCGTCACCAAAACTAAACCTAACCTCATAACACAAAAAAAGTTACACATATTCAAATGAAACTTAGTTCACATGTTCCTAAACCTAATATGCATGTCAATACCAAGTAACTCTGGCTTTAATAATTATTCAGGAATGCCTTTTTTTGGTCTTGAAAATTCATGAAAAAACTGATGAGCGTTGTTGGCTACACAGCAGTCTTGTTCTCCTAAACTATACAAGCTGTGGCTTTGAACTTTGAACAGTTATTCATCATCAAAGGCCAGCTGGGCCTGGCAAAGATCATATTGTTCTGAGTCTTCAATATTGTCATTAAATCAGGACTTTTAATACCAAGATTCAAAACTTTTTCTTGTAAAATCAGATGATTGATGGTATATCCACTTGCGATGCTCTTGTCTAAGAGAGGCTACAGTGTTTATTCTAAATGTGGCAAGACTAGGAACAAGGTAGAGGCCATCTAAAAAATGATGCTGAAAAAAAAATCAGAACTTTTGACAATTGATATGTCACTCTGTATACTTATGCAGTCAGTCTTCTTATCATCCTAGTCATTCTCTAATCTCAAGAGTGATTTCTAGTAAATTCTATTGAATATTCACAGGAGAAAAGTAACATGTTTAACATAATAAAAGTAGCACTTAAATTAAGTTATAGAGATATGGATATTTGAGTTAAGCAGTTATTGTGTCAATACGACATGCTTCATGCATCTTCCACCAATGGGCTAAGTCTATGTGGAAAAGCAGCCAGTTGCTTTGGAAGATTGTTGTGTGGAGTACTGGTGTGAGAAAACCAGGAAATACATGAGTATGAACTGGCTGCCGTGATATGACTGAGAAAATGTTAAAAACGGCGTTAAACCCCAACCAATCAATCATGTTGATTGATAATTTATGTATAAACAAATTTTAGATTGCTTTTGCTTATTGATGACTTAATTGTAAACTGTTGTTACTGTTGTTATCCTGTAGCAAGATGCATTTACTGAAATGACTTACACCTATGTGCATGAATCCATTGATATTCTTTTAAATAATCTTTATTTACAGGGGTTTATTTTTGTGTTCTTTTATTTGAATTTTGATATAAGCCTTATAAGGTGAGCTTTTGTGATTGGCCTTCGTCCGGCCACAATTTCTTTTGAACATGATCAAGTCTTCATTTATTATCCAATGTTTACACAACTTATTCAGTAGCTAGATATCCATGAGAGCTCAGTTCCTTTCGGAAACCAGCCAGATCTGTCAATGCAAGACAGGATTATGGCCCTTTAAAATTGCTTTAATTGACCTTGTGAAAAAGTTAAAGTCATCATTTATTATCCGATGTTTACCAAACTTATACAGTAGCTAGATATACATGAGAGCTTGGTTCCTTTCAGCCAGATCCATCAATGCATGACTGGATAATGGCCCTTTAAAATTTGCAAAATTGTTATAATTGACCTTGTGAACAAGATAATATTATCTGATGTTTACCAAAGTTATTTAGTAGCTGGATATTCATAAGAGCTCAGTTTCTTTCGAAAACCAGCCAGATTATGGCCCTTTAAAATTGCTATAATTGACCTTGTGAACAAGTTAGTCATCATTTATTATCCGATGTTTACCAAACGTATACAGTTGCTAGATATACATGAGAGCTCGGTTCCTTTTGAAAACCGGATCCGTCCATGCATGACTAGATTATGGCCCTTTAAATATGGCAAAATTGTTATCTATTTTTGTAGAGCAATTAAATTAGGACCCTGAAACACTTCATCAGGTGAGCGATATAGGGCCATCATGGCCCTCTTGTTATAAGTACTGTTTTTGTGCCTTTGAGAGAATGACATCGGTCGTCTAATTTCAGCACACAAATATCGGACTAATCGAAAACAGATTGAGCTATTTCATTAACAACATTTACTTACAAAACACAGCTGTCATTTTATTAGGTCATATTTCACTAATTTCGTCAATAGATGTTAGAAAAGCGATAAACCTTTGTACCATATTACCCTAAGTTAACCCTTTACAGCATCCTTGTGATAAATTGAAAGGAAGAATTTAACATTTTCTTATATTTTTAGCTCACCTGAGCTTTGCTCAAGGTGAGTTATTGTCAACTTCTTCTCCTCAGTAACCAGTGGGTCAATTTGGATGAAACTTCACAGAAAGCATCCTCTCAATGACCTCACCAGAATTCCTTCAAATTTTTGGGATCCATGCAAAATTCTGGTTTCCATGGCAACGAAACCGAAAAAACTTCAAAATTCTTCTTCTCCCAAACTGGTTAGCAGATTTTCAAATAATTTTGTAGAAATGTTCCTTGGGTGATCCTCTATCAGATTCCTTCAAGCCATGTTGATTGGTAAAAAAACATGGCCGCCAGGGGGCGGGGCTATTTTGCCTTTTATGGCTATAGTGAAAACTTAAAAAATCTTCTCCTCCATAAGTGTCAGGCTGATTTCCAAATAATTGTGTAGAAATGTTCCTTGGGTGACCCTCTATCAGATTCCTTCAAGCCATGTTGATTGGTCAAAAAACATGGCCGCCAGGGGGCGGGGCTATTTTGCCTTATATGGCCAAAGTGAAAACTTAAAAAATCTTCTCCTCCGAAAGTGTCAGGCTGATTTTCAAATAATTTTGTAGAAATGTTCCTTGGATGACCCTCTATCAGATTCCTTCAAGCCAAGTTGATTGGTCGAAAAACATGGCCGCCAGGGGGGGCGGGGCTATTTTGCCTTATATGGCTATAGTGAAAACTTAAAAAATCTTCTTCTCCGAAAGTGTCAGGCCGATTTTCAAATAATTTAGTAGAAATGTTCCTTGAATGACCCACTTTCAGATTCCTTCAAGCCATGTTGATTGGTCAAAAAACATGGCCGCCAGTGGGCAGGGCTATTTTGCACTATATGGCTATAGTGAAAACTTAAAAAATCTTCTCCTCCAAAAGTGTCTGGCCGATTTTCAAATAATTTTGTAGAAATGTTCCTAGGGTGACCCTCTATCAGATTCCTTCAAGCCAAGTTGATTGGTCGGAAACTATGGCTGCCATGGGGCGGGGCTTATATAGGTAAAGTGAAAAAAAAAAATCAGGTGAGCAATTCCAGGGCCATCATGGCCCTCTTGTTTTTGCAATGTTTTCAAACTTCGCTGGAAAATATTGCTGAAAATATAATGATTGAACAGAGTTGAATTCATTGTGGCAAAATGTGAAATTTCCCATAAGCCATTTCACCAACTGCCAGTTTCTAAAATTTTATTTGCTGGAGATTGATATTAATTATTCTGTATGTGGGAAACCCTTTCCCACATGTTATAAACCTGCAGCAAACAATTTTGAAAACATCTGACATCTAGGCAAATTTTTCAAGCATATCTGGTTAAGAAAATTCATGTCTAATTATAGAATAGGGTTTAAAACTTTCTGACAATAGGAGAAATTAACAATTTTCTCCTTTGCTACACTGTTTTGAAATTTTGTCTGCAGTAGAATGGACAAAGCCATATGGATTTAAGATAGGGACACGCAAAAAATTTGCAGCTGGATAATATATGGAAAATCTTCATATCAAAGTGTTAGTATTGAACAAAGTTGAAAACATTTTAACATTTTAACAAACTGAAAAGGTCATGATGAACAATATTTTGTCTGTTACAGATGGGTGTAAATCTGTTTACAGGTTAATTTTAATGGTTAAAAGATATGCTCTTTAGTATTTTATTTACTGAACATTACTACTGCAATATGTAGTTAATTAGTCATTTACATAACTAAGCACTAGATTAATGAGATTAACACCGTATAATTGAATCTACATACATGTACTTTGTTATTGTGTCTAAGCTAAAGAAGAGTTTTCATTTCTTTACTAGACAATATCTCGCTTATTGAGCAGCCAAATCATTTTTCCGACCTGCAGACGCATTTTGAAGCAATAGCAGCAGACATCTTTTGAAAACATTGTGGCAAAAGGAGAAATTGCTCTAAACAAGCATTTCTCCATTGGCCACAATGTTTTCAATTTTTTGCTGTGATTATAGCTTCATTTATATTGATTTTCCACATTTCCGCTGGCTGCAGATTTGTTGTATGTGGGAAAGGTTTAAAAGATCAAATAACGGTATAAGAACATAATTTATGCCCCATTTGTAGAGCTCTGGTCCTGATTATCTGATTAAATAATCCCTCTACACTTGCAGATGAGTTTTGAAAACATGGAAGCAAAAGGAGATTATGCTTGTGATGATCACTGTCTCCATACAACAACCTTTTCAATATATATTAAATCATTCTAAGATTTTCTTTATTTGGCCTAGAAGATTTGATTTCAAGTTTACAAGATCTTCTGCTGAATTTTTGATTTATGTGGAAAAGGGTTGATCAAATTATCGCAAAAGATGATATTTTTGTGAATTCTGTGTTAATCTCATTTACAAGTTATTCCCCTCACTTATTTATATGTTGTGTCAGTTTAATAAGGTCAGTTCATTTATATGTTCAGTCACTTAGCTATGAGACACTAGGATTCAATATACAGAAGAATGATTTAATATCACTTATTTCCTCTTATTGATTTTAGCTCCTGTCTGAAAGCATGTCAAGCTTATGTCATGGTAAATTGTCCACTGTACAACCATGTGTCAGTTTGTGTTCACTTTTGCTTCAAACTCCTTTTCCCCTGTAATCACTTCACAGGTAGCATCCTCTTAAGGTCCACTCCCAAATTCCTTCAAATTCTTGAGGAATATTATTATGCCAGATTTTGGTTTCCATGGCAACCAAACAAATTAAAATGCTCATTTGCCCAAACATGTTGGCTGATTTTCAAATTATTTTGTAGAAATGTTCTTTTATGGCCCTCTATCAGATTCCTTCAAGTCATAATGATTGGTTAAAAAAAACCTTGACTGCCTATTTTGCATTATACAACTATAGTAAAAGATTTGAAAATCTTCTCCTTAGAAAGTATCTAGCTGGATTTCTAACGATTTTGTAGAACCTTTTGTGAACCTCTGTTTTGTCACTATGTTTTCAAAAAGCTGTCTGCTGCAGAGGCGTCAGAAAGCGTCTATATGAGGGAAAGGGTTAATAAGCTAACCTAACTGCAAAATGAGTTATTGTGGTTGGCATGATAAATCACATTGCATATCTCAGGTGAGCTATCCGAGGCCATTTTGTTTTAAGCTCACCTGAGAACAAAAGTGCTCAAAAAGACTTATTGTGATCGCCCCTTGCCCATTGTTCCTCGTCAGTCAACATCTTCTTTTCTGTAATCAGTGGTCAATTGGGATGAAAATTCACAGAAAGCATCCTCTCGCTTTCCTTACTAAAATTCCTTCAATTTTATTTATATCCATGGAGAATTCTGGTTACCATATCAATCAAAAAAAAAAAAAATCATTTTGTTGAATGATTTAGTGGGTGAACCTCTTATCAGATTCCTTGAAGCCATGTTGATTGGTCAAAAAACATGGGTGCTAGAGCCTAAGAGGGCAGGGATTTTTTCCCTTATATGGCTGTAATGTAAACTTCAAAAATCTTCTCCTCCAAAAGCATCTAGCCAATTTCAATAAAAAAATTGTAGACATACTCATAAGGTGACACTTCATCAGATTCCTTTAAGCCTTGTTGCTTGGTCGAAAATCATCAGAAATCAGCTGTGGTTAGCGTCGGGTGTCCTGGGTTCGATCCCCAGTCGTTGCACTATGGTCATGGTGGAGTGCCCTTGGTCAAGGCACATTTTATAGCCTAGTAATGGTTTGTTTACCCAGGGATCATGAATAAGTGAACTGTTGTTGTGATATAACTGAAATAATGTTGAAAGCGGCGTAAAACCAATTAAACGAACAAAATTGGTCGAAAATCATGGCCACCAAGGAGCTATAGTGAAAATTTTAAAAGTCTTCTTGGGTTAATTTCCAGATAATTTTGTAGAAATATCCCTTGAGTGACCGACCTTCTAACTGATACTTAAAGCCATGTTGATTGCTCGGAAAAAAAGGCTGCAAGGGGACGGGACTGTTTTGCCTTATATGGTTATTAGTCCCCTACCGGCGTGCCGAAGGGGACTCTTAGGTTTGCAGTCAGTCCGTCAGTCAGTCCGGCAAATTTTTGTCCGGAGCATATCTCCAAAACTGTACTAGCTATGGCTATGAAATTCCATATGTGGATACATCTCATCAATGCGGAGTGCAGTGCATATGAACCATAACTCTTGCTTCCCTAATTTTTGAGTTATTTCCCTTTCTTTATTTTCATACTTAATTTTTGTCCGGAGCATATCTCCAAAACTGTACTAGCTATGGTTATGAAATTTCACACATGGATGCATCTCATCAAGGGGGAGTGCAGTGGACATGAACCATAACTCTTGCTTGCCTAATTTTTGAGTTATTTCCCTTTCTTTATTTTCATACTTGATTTTTGTCCGGAGCATATCTCCATAACTATACTAGCTATGGCTATGAAATTTCACACATGAATACATCGTATCAAGGGGGAGTGCAGTGGACATGAACCATAACTCTTGCTTGCCTAATTTTTGAGTTATTTCCCTTTCTTTATTTTCATACTTGATTTTTGTCCGGAGCATATCTCCATAACTATACTAGCTATGGCTATGAAATTTCACACATGAATACATCGTATCAAGGGGGAGTGCAGTGGACATGAACCATAACTCTTGCTTGCCTAATTTTTGAGTTATTTCCCTTTCTTTATTTTCATACTTGATTTTTGTCCGGAGCATATCTCCATAACTATACTAGCTATGGCTATGAAATTTCACACATGAATACATCGTATCAAGGGGGAGTGCAGTGCACATGAACCATAACTCTTGCTTCCCTAATTTTTGAGTTATTTCCCTTTCTTTATTTTCATACTTTATTGTCTTGATATACCTAAACATTGGGTTGCTATGACAACAGAAACAGACTCAAAAGTGCAAACCGGTAGGGGACTATGGTATTGCTTGCAATCCTCCAGTTACTTGTTATAAGTAAAAACTTAAAAATCTTATCCTACATGCATTCTTAACAGTGATGGGCTAATTTTACCTATTTCCTATGTCCTCTGTCAATAGGTGACAGTAAATCAAAAGCAATACACATTGACTGAGTGAGAAATAACTTCATTTGATTTCAAATGGATTTTAACTCAATTACTGTACTTTCACTTTGAGAGCATTTTATTTTTATTTCAAGATGTTTTCAAGGTCTTCTGCTGCTGTAATGGAAAGGGTTAAAGTAAGAACTAGTAAAAGAAATTGTGAGAAATGTAGAAATTGTTCATTATGTTTTTAAAAAGCATTTGTCAAAAGCTATTCTTTTGTTGCAAATTTCAATTTTCTCACTTTTTAACAACAAAATCTGCTGCAAAAACAAGTCATCTTTCGTTAAAATATATATTCAAAAACCCTTCCTAATTGTATGCATTTTAAAAGCCTGCCTTTATTACTTGTTAGCAGTTTTTCAAATGCTTCGGTCTCTGTATCTCTTCCAAAATCTAGTGTGAGTTCTTGGAAAGGGGTGAATTGATTGATCCTTAAACCCGACTATTGATATTCAACAATAATCTCGATGAGACGAGTCTTTTGAGTGCCAACAAAATAGATTTGGTAATAAAAAAAAATCCAACATACAACATGATACAAATCTGCAGCAGAGCAGATCATGACTTTGAAAACATCTTGACAAAACATAAAAAAAAAAATCCATAATTGACAGTTTAATCATTAAATAGTGTTGAAAACATTGCTGATAAAGAACAATGTTTTCAGAAGTCGTCTGCTGTAGAATTTTGTTTAACTGCGCTCTGACTGGAGATCGAACACCCAGTTCCAAATCCCCGCTGTCATTTTAAATTTTGTGTATGCTTGAAGCTCAAAGGGTTAAAACTAACATCTTAAATTGTTATATCGGATAAATAGTTATACAAACAACTCTTATTTCCAGTTGAAAGTAAAGGAATGGTGAACAGTGAAGATGTCATGAAATTACAAGGAGTTGTAATCCATATCAATAAAACATTGGAGTTAGAGACAAAGACTTCCAAGCAGTTATTAAACAATATAACAGCAATAAATACAACGGTAGGTATCTGAGCCCGTCTCCGTGAGAAACGGTACAAGATTATCTGGCATTTTCTGAACAATGTATGACAAAACAATTCAGATATATATATGTGGCTATTCTTTGAAAAAGGTAAAGGTTGACATTTTTTAAAACAGTTCAGTTATATGAGAAAATGAGCTACATTTTTCACTGATGGCAACTTGTATCTTTTCCCAAGAACATCCTCATATAACTTAATCGTTTTGTCACTTTTCATGAGGTTAAAAAAAAACTGTTGTGATCATTTAAACTCGTGCATTTGTATTCTTTAGTATCTTTGGCTCTGATACATTATGCAATCTTATTTCTAAAGTTTTAGCCATTTTTTTTAAGTAAGAACTTTTTTAGCTCAACTTTTCGAAGAATAGGCAAGCTATCCAACTCTGCCGGCCTTGTTTAGTTTTTTATACCACCTCACTTTTGTTCAAAACCATTACAGATATCGCTTTGAAAATTACAATACTATTTCACCATCATTACCCCCGAAAACAGTCAAGAGAACATAACTTTTGTCAGCGTTTTTGTTACAATTATGGGCCTTTTCAACTTAGAAAATTCATGGAACTTGGTTAAGTTTTCCGTACCACCCCGCTTTTATTCAAAACCATTCCAGATATTGCCTTTTTAAATGAAAATTCATGGAACTTGGTTAAGTTTTCCGTACCACCCCGCTTTTATTCAAAACCATTCCAGATATTGCCTTTTTAAACGTACACTACTTATTAATCTCATTACAACCATCAACAGACAACAAAACATAGATCGGTGAAGGTTTTTATCAGAAATGGCCCCTTTTCAATGTAGAAAATACATTTAATCTTGTTAAAATCCAATTATTGACTTTACCCTTTAGGATATTGCTGTGAAACTTTGAATACTTATTTACCATCCTGACCCCCATCTGTAGACAAGAGATGGTAACTTTCTCAATGATTTTTGAGATTTACATTTTGCCGTTTACTGCAAGAAAGTTTGATTTATTGTCAAGCACTGAAAAAGTTGAGTGCACTGTCTTGCAGACAGCTCTTGTCCTCAGATCCTGTCCACCTAGATAACTGTATAATATCATAAGGAAAGATCTAAAATTTCTGCGTTGTCTCTTAGCCCTTTCCCTCATATAGACACATTCTGACGCCTCTGCAGCAGATGGCTTTTTGAAATCATAGTGACAAAAGAAGAAATTGCTCAAAACAAGCAATTTCTCCTTTTGCCACAATGTTTTCCACTTTTAGTCATAGGTTATCCATTCAATTATAGAGATTTTCTATTTTTTGTCAAAATATGTTCAAAGTCGTCTGCTGCAGAATTGTCGTATGAGGAGGCTAAGAAATCTGATGTTTTTTTCTTCAAAATGAGTAAAGATAGGTGTTCTTTATTTTGGGAAATTTGAAGATTATTAAATATTTTCACGGACGCAGAAAATTCTTAAATTGTTCATATGTTGCAAATTTTCTTTATTTTGGGAAATTTGAAGATTATTAAATATTTTCACGGACGCAGAAAATTCTTAAATTGTTCATATGTTGCAAATTTTAAAGTTTGCATCTCTGAAAGATCATACCATGTAAACAGATGATAATACTTAATTCTTTTTTTTTTTCTCTCTCTCTTCAGATTTTACAGCTGTCAGAGAAACTTGATAAAATCAGTGAAGGTGTCAAATCTGCCCCAGAAATCAAACAGATTCCAGAAAAACTGAAGATGTTTTCTAAGGTAAATAAATCTTACCAACATATGAGATGATTAACCCTTTCCCACATGCAGATACAATTTGACTTATCTGCAGTAGATATCATTTGATAGCCTTAGGCAAAACTAGAAATTCTCACAATATCTGCTTTTTGCACAATGTGTCAACTCTATGCGATAATAATACTTGAATTTATTGACATTGTCTATATTTTATGAGGATGTCTTCTGTAAAGTTGTTGTATACATGTGGAAAATGTTTAACAATATTTATGTTTTATAGTGTCCACATATCAACACCATTTTGATTTCATACTGGTTCTTGATATAATTATTCATGTCTTAGTACTAATAGTGTTCACCTGCAGAGCATGAGGCAAGGATTTAATCCCTATGTTAAGAGAACACAGGTTTTATGATTCCATCATAGACCCTTTGTTTAGAGTACACAATCTTAATGATTCCAGCATAGATCCTATGTTTAGACTACGACCTCTTTAGGATGCCATCATAGATCCTATGTTTAAAGTACACACACTTAATGATTCCAACATAGACCCTATGTTTATCAGAGTACACACTGATTCCATCATAGATCCTATGTTTAGAATACCCTCACTTTATGATTCCATCAAAGACACTTTGTTTAGACTACACTCTCTTTATGATTCCATCATAGACCCTATGTTTAGACTACACAGTCTTTAGGATTCCATCATAGACCCTTTGTTTAGACTACACAATCTTTAGGATTCCATCATAGACCCTTTGTTTAGACTACACTCTCTTTATGATTCCATCAAAGACCCTTTGTTTAGACTACACAATCTTTATGATTCCATCATAGACCCTTTGTTTAGACTACACAATCTTTATGATTCCATCATAGACCCTTTGTTTAGAGTACACAATCTTTATGATTCTATCAAAGACCCTTTGTTTAGACTACACTCTCTTTATGATTCCATCAAAGACCCTTTGTTTAGACTATACAATATTTAGGAATCCATCATATATCCTATGTTTAGAGTACCCTCACTTTATGGTTCCATCATAGACCCTTTGTTTAGAATACATAATCTTTATGATTCCATCATAGACCCTTTGTTTAGACTACACAATCTTTAGGATTCCATCATAGACCCTTTGTTTAGACTACACTCTTTATGATTCCATCAAAGACCCTTTGTTTAGACTACACAATCTTTATGATTCCATCATAGACCCTTTGTTTAGAGTACACAATCTTTATGATTCCATCAAAGACCATTTGTTTAGACTACACTCTCTTTATGATTCCATCAAAGACCCTTTGTTTAGACTACACAATATTTAGGAATCCATCATATATCCTATGTTTAGAGTACCCTCACGTTATGGTTCCATCATAGACCCTTTGTTTAGAATACATAATCTTTATGATTCCATCATAGACCCTTTGTTTAGACTACACAATCTTTAGGATTCCATCATAGACCCTTTGTTTAGACTACACTCTCTTTATGATTCCATCAAAGACCCTTTGTTTAGACTACACAATCTTTATGATTCCATCATAGACCCTTTGTTTAGACTACACAATCTTTATGATTCCATCATAGACCCTTTGTTTAGAGTACACAATCTTTATGATTCCATCAAAGACCCTTTGTTTAGACTACACTCTCTTTATGATTCCATCAAAGACCCTTTGTTTAGACTACACAATATTTAGGATTCCATCATATATCCTATGTTTAGAGTACCCTCACTTTATGGTTCCATCATAGACCCTTTGTTTAGAATACATAATCTTTATGATTCCATCATAGACCCTATGTTTAGAGTACACAATCTTTAGGATTCCATCATAGACCCTTTGTTTAGACTACACTCTCTTTATGATTCCATCATAGACCCTTTGTTTAGACTACACAATCTTAATGATTCCATCGTACATCCTATGTTTAGAGTACCCTCACTTTATGGTTCCATCATAGACCCTTTGTTTAGAATACACAATCTTTATGATTCCATCATAGACCCTATGTTTAGACTACACTCTCTTTATGATTCCATCATAGACCCTATGTTTAGAATACACAATCTTTAGGATTCCATCATAGACCCTATATTTAGACTACACAATCTTTAGGATTACATCATAGATCATATGTTTAGAGTACACAATCTTTAGGATTCCATCATAGACCCTTTGTTTAGACTACACTCTCTTTAGGATTACATCATAGATCATATGTTTAGAGTACACAATCTTTAGGATTCCATCATAGACCGTATGTTTAGAGTATACAATCTTTAGGATTACATCACACTATGTTTAGAGTACACAATCTTTATGATTATGTTAGAGTAAAAATCTTACTGAATACATCATAGGACCTAGACTTTATCATTCTCTGTATGTACTGAATCCACCTGTTTCCGTTTTAGAGTAAAAGACTCTTTATGCTTTTGTTATAAACCTTGGACTTCCTCATTCCCTATATCTACAAAATCCATCTGTTTCTAATTACGAGAAAAATATCTCTATGATTTCATCATAGTCCCTTGGCTTCATGATCTCTGTATTTTCTATTGCAGACTCTAGCAGAGATGGGTAGTGATGTGTCCAGTCTAAAAGAGATAGTAAAGGGTGTGGATCCTTTCCATAGAGCTACGACTACCAAACTGGACAATCTGACTAAACAGATAGAGCAGGTCAAACAGGTAACGTTCTTGGGTCATCTTATACAAGTTTGCCTTCTTAGAGCCCGCCCCTCCATTGGAAAAGGTACAAGTTGGCATATGTAAACAGTGTAGATCCAGATCAGCATGGTCTGATCGAGATCTACATTGTTCACACATTTCTTACATAAGTTTGTTAAAAGCTTCTGTCAACTTGTGTAAATTCTGATTAAGCAGAACATGTGGATAGACTGACCTGAACCTAGACTTGAGAAATGCCAACTTGTAGCTTTTTGCATGGACAGGCTCATATAATCATTTAAGAGTCAGTTTCTCTGAAAACATTTATGTAATATGTTATAGTTGGAAAAGTACAATTTTGGAACAGAGTTGCACTTAGTGTCGGAAATATTGTAATGGCACTTTCGTATAATTCAAGAACTTCATTATATGTTACATTGAAATACATTTTAAATCAGTGGTAAACCTTTCTCACATATGCAGAATCTGTTGCAGACAACATAAAAATCACCTAGTTTAAAAATGGGGTTAACCCTTATAAACAAAAGTTTAATCAAGGAAAAGAGTTAAAACATATTGTGGCAAAAGGAGAAATTGCTCTTTATGTTTTCAGAAGTCGACTGCTTCTGCAATTGCAATGTCAGAAAGCGTCTTTATATAGGGTTAACCCTATCCCGAATACAGAGGGTTTCAGATGCCTCATGCAGTCAGTAGATAAATATTAAAATCATTGTTTCAAGCTGTTACAATATATTTCTGCAATGTTTCCAAACAAGGGGACTCGTTAAATATTTCATCAGATTAACAAACTGGAAATTGTTTTATCTTACAGAAAGTAGATGCTGATAGTAAATCTTCTGAGGAACTTAGCCCAGAGTTGGCGCATGTATTACAGGTGAGTTGACCTTTTCCCACATATAGATGCTTTCTGACGCCCCGCTAACAGACGACTTTTGAAAACATTATAACAAAAGTAGAAATTGCTCAAAACGAGCAATTTCTCCTTTTGCCACAATGTTTTCAACTTATTGCAGCAGCAATTATACCTGCATTTATAGAGATTTTCCTTGTGTTTGCCAGAGATACTTTCAAAGTCATCTGCTGCAGATTTGTTGTTTGTGGGAAAGGGAAAGGCTTCGTTTAAAAGGTCACATATTGGAATTCCTTGATGGGAGGAACTGTTTAATTGTCTCAGCTCAATTACAGATATTGCTTTTGTGAAGAAGACATTGAAACCTATTATTTAAGTTATATGTCATATGCATGTATTATAACTTATTGTTTATAATTTATGTAACATCTATGTTTGAATTGAACTAAAATATTTAAAATGGATTTAGGAAGTGATTAATATCTGAATTTACTATGGGATGATACACTTTTATTTACAAAATATATTTTTTGTCTTGTTTTTACAGCTCATCCCTCAGAGTGTCCAAGAATTAAACTCCACAGTGTCTGGACAAATATCTGTTATGATGAAAAGTTTAAGTACATATGAGGTAAGCATGTTTTAGAATTGTCCGCATATTGTGTTAACCCTTTCCCTCATATGGCAATTCTGCAGCAGACAACTTTGAACTTTTTTTGTCAAAAAATAGAAAATCTCCATAATTGAATGGATAACCTATGACAAAAAGTGGAAAACATTGTGGCAAAAGGAGTAATTGCACGTTTTGTGCAATTTCTTCTTTTGTCACTATGTTTTCAAAAAGTATTCTGCTGCAGAGGTGTCAGAAAGCGTCTATATGAGGATAAAGGGTTAATAAGGGAACATGTCATTTAGTGTGTTGCCTGTCTTGACAATGTCTCCATTTGCCACAATAATTTCAACTCGATCCAATAATTATACTTTCATTTATTAAGATTTTTTATGATCTTGCCTTATTGTCTTCAAAGTCGCCTGTTTGTTGTATGGTAGAAATGGTTGAGTCATATTGACGGTTTAAAAAGGGGTTAATACGACAAAACTTAAGATATACTCAGAAGAGCTATTCTGGACCACATCTTTCACTTGTTATAGAACTCAACTGGATGTTGCATTAACTTTTTGAACTGGATTATGTTCAATGAATAAGGACCCTTTGAATTTTCATTAACCCTTTCCCTCATATAGACGCTTTCTGACACCTCTGCAGCAGACGGCTTTTTGAAAACATAGTGACAAAAGAAGAAATTGCACAGAACGTGCAATTTCTCCTTTTGCCACAATGTTTTCCACTTTTTGTCATAGGTTATCCATTCAGTTATAGAGATTTTCCATTTTTTGACAAAATACGTTCAAAGTTGTCTGCTGCAGAGTTGTCGTATGAGGGAAAGGGTTAAGAAACTTCATTTTTGTAATGCTTTAAAAAAAAAACATATTTAATGTATTGTAACATTCACACTTATTCTGTATGGCATCTCTTCCTTTATTACAGGAGAAATTTTTACAAATGGAAAATCTGACAAAAACCTTGGCGAAAAGTTTAACAGAATTGCAGGGAGATCATTCAGCAATATCCGAAGCACACAGTACCATGTCTGGGGGAGATTTGACCAGTGATCAATTCAAATCTTCTGTAACTGATATAGTAAATGAAATGGTAAGAGATAACCTTTACATTATACCTTTATTAACATATACTCTATATAACTTATTCTTCAATATCTCAAAATATCTATTGGGGGTAAAGTGTAGAAAAAAGGAATGAGCCCGTTTTTAAATTAAATTATCACATTCACAATGTTATTCATGTTTGTTTATACTTTTAACACATGGAAATGAGTATGCAGAGCTCAAGATAATTACTTGGGTCAAATATTTTTTCACTCCCTAAAATAATTATTATAGAGTGAATCACTACTGGAAGCCCTACGCCCAAAAAGAAGAAAGAGTGAATTGTCAAAATATTTTAACCCTTTCCCTCATACGACAATTCTGCAGCAGACGACTTTGAACATATTTTGTCAAAAAATAGAAAATCTCTATAATTGAATGGATAACCTATGACTAAAAGTGGAAAACATTGTGGCAAAAGGAGAAATTTCTTCTTTTGTCACTATGTTTTCAAAAAGCCGTCTGCTGCAGAGGCGTCAGAAAGCGTCTATATGAAGGAAAGGGTTAACATATTTAATTTAATTTTGCCTCTTACTTTAAAATAGGCATTTATCCATTACACTTCCTGTATATCCATGTAATGGCAAAACAGTAAATTTCGATAAATGTCTGTGTAATTTTGATAAAGATTTGAAGACATTGACAAAAAGGAGAAATTGCTCATGATGAGCAATTTCTTCTTTTGCTACAATGTGTTCAAAAAATATCTGCTGATGATCCATCAAAATGTATCTGCATGTTGGAAAAGTATCAAACTGTGATCCGCATAAAGGTGTTTTCATTGGTATTATAATAAAATGTTATATTTTCCAGTTACTTAAGATGAGGTCAAACGTTTCACAGCCATTACCTTTGCCAGCATTCAGTAATATCACTGAAAGTGTTGCTAATCTTACACAGTTGTTACAACGAATTGATAACCTTGAAAAATTACAGGTATAGAGATTTAAAAATATTCCTACTTAAGAATTAGTTGATAACCTTGTTAAAAATGCCTTTCTTTTCCTAGCACATTCTCACAGTTTAGGGCCATCTACAAATAAATACTTTTTGTAAACTGTATATTTAGTGATATGTTAAAGATTGAAACGTAGCTGAAAAGTTAGTTTTTGAAATTTAAATATTATGAATTAGTAAAACAATTGTGAATAATTAAAGAACAGATAATCAACCAATAAAACACGGGACTCTGAATTGGGGTGCATTTCCTGACCTTTGAATTTCGCCTTTAGCCCTTTCCAACATAAGCAAATATTCAGCATAAAATTTTGGAACATCTTGGCAAAAACACGGAAAATCTATAAATGAAAGTATAATTATTGCAAAGAGTTGAACATTTTGTGGCAAGAGGAGAAATTGCATGTTTTAAGCAATTTCCCCTTTTGTCACTGTTTTCAAGAGTCTTCTACTGCAGAGGTGTGAGAAAGTGTCTAAATGTGGGAAAAGGTTAAAACCTATGATTTGATACCTAGAATAATTGTCTCATTGAGATAATTTTCTTAATTACACATAAACAGGGTTAGTTGAGTGTAAGAGAGGTGTCACAGGCAAAAAGATTAACTCCTCTACATCTATTCCAGTAATAATCCTTTAACATAGTAACGCTTGGTTTGTTTGAATTAGCTTAACCCTTTCCCCACATACAGCAAATCTGCAGGCAATGAGCTGACATATAAAATATGAAAAATCCCCACAAATGAAAGTATTATTATTGAAAAGAGTTAAAAAACATTTTTGCAAAGGGAGAAATTGCTGAAAAGTTGTCTGCTGCAGATACATTAAAATGTGTCTGCAAGTGGGAATGGATTAAACATGTCTTCATATTTTTGCTTGATATTTTAGGGCACTTATGGTTATTTCTTGAAATTCTCCAGTTACGAGAAAGGAAAGGTGTTAATTCAAACTTATTTTTTTGATATGGATTGTGTAACATATTCTTATATATTTTAATGTATACACAACCAGTACTTTCAAAAGTTTTGACCTAAAACTCTTGGTAATCAAACCTTGGATATTTGGGTCATGAGGCCATCACTACCTCGAGGTCACTGTCAGCAACAAAATGAAAGGAATTAAATGAAAAAGCTGTCTCATTAACCCTTCCCATATACAGATGCTTTCTTATGCCTCTGCAGTAGACGACTCTTGAAAACATTGTGACAAAAGGAAAAATTGCTCATGATGAGCAATTTATCCTTTTGCAACAATGTTTTCCACTCTATTCTTAAACTCAACAAAGAGATTTTCCATATATTCCACCAGATTATTTCAAAGTCTTCTTCTTCAGATTTGTTGTATTTACGTAAGGGTTTCACATATTTTTCAGGCCAATGAACAAGGAGAGGCTGGATCATCTCAGGAATCGTTGGAAACACTTAGGGACTCTCTAGAGGGACAATTGCAGGTAAGAGATAGTGTTGCATTATATGAATGGCATCAGTGAAGATGATGGACTGCCAATTGTTTACTGTATAAGATCGTTTGGTATCATCTTCTTTCAAAACATCTGAAGAATGAATTGAATATTTGAACTTCGGGTTGTATTCTTTAAAGAGCAGTTTGAAAACATTGTGAACTGAGGAGAGATTGCTCATTTCCTCCTTTTTCTTTAATGTGTTAAAAGAGTTGTCTGCTGTCATACAATCAATCTGTAATCATAGTGAATTAAGTATTTTCAAAAATGTGTAGTGTCTGGAATATTCGATGTTAACTACTGATTCCTGAAGTGTGGACATGTATGATTAGTTCACCTTATCATGTTGAGCTAGGACGTGATCACTCACTTTCTGCTGTCATACAATCAAATCTTCTCTTTTTTTAAGGCCTTGTTCGATTTCAAAATAATTTCACAGCAATATTCCTCAGATAACGTTCTACAATTAGTCTTCAATCTTGATTGGTTGTAAAACTTAAAGGGTTGAGGTTGGGATTGTTAATATCACATGCCTCAAGTAGAAATCTTCTCCTCTAAGTACTTTTCCGATTTCAAAAATATTGAGAAAAGATGGTCTTCTAAAAGGAATGTTCAAGCCATCTTCATTGGTGGAAAAGAATAGCATCCACATAGAAGCAATTCATTTCTTTGCATATTCATAGCTCTCCAGAGCAGAGTGCCTAAGGTAAGCTATTGTGATCTCCCTTTGTTTGCTGTCACCAATAGTCTTGTAGACACTCTAAAGGTGACAACTTTCATCTTATCCTCCCTAAAACAAAATCAGTTTAATTGTCTTGATGATGTCTAGGCCAAGGTGGTATACGGATCATGGCACTAGGCTAAATTTACGAAAAATCTTGTTTACACTCTTGTCTAGAGGCTGCATTTTTAGCTCACCTGAGCTTTGCTCAAGGTGAGTTATTGTGATCGCCTTTTGTCCGGCGTGCGTCGTGCGTCAACTTCTTCTCCTCAGTAACCAGTGGGTCAATTTGGATGAAACTTCACAGAAAGCATCCTCTCATTGACCTCACCAGAATTCCTTCAAATTTTTGGGATCCATGCAAAATTCTGGTTTCCATGGCAACGAAACCGAAAAAACTTCAAAATTCTTCTTCTCCCAAATTGGTTGGCAGATTTTCAAATAATTTTGTAGAAATGTTCCTTGGATGACCCTCTATCAGATTCCTTCAAGCCGTGTTGATTGGTCGAAAAACATGGCCGCCAGGGGGGGCGGGGCTATTTTGCCTTATATGGCTATAGTGAAAACTTAAAAAATCTTCTCCTCCGAAAGTGTAAGGCCGATTTTCAAATAATTTTGTAGAAATGTTCCTTGGGTGACCCTCTATCAGATTCCTTCAAGCCATGTTGATTGGTCGAAAAACATGGCCGCCAGGGGGGGCGGGGCTATTTTGCCTTATATGGCTATAGTGCAAACTTAAAAAATCTTCTTCTCCAAAAGTGTCAGGCCGATTTTCAAATAATTTTGTAGAAATGTTCCTTGGGTAATCTTCTATCAGATTCCTTCAAGCCATGTTGATTGGTCAAAAAACATGGCCGCCAGGGGGCGAGGCTATTTTGTCTTATATGGCCAAATTGAAAACTTAAAAAATCTTCAACATCTTCTCCTCAGTAACCAGTGAGTCAATTGGGATGAAACTTCACAGAAAGCATCCTCTCATTGACCTCACCAGAATTCCTTCAAATTTTTGGGATCCATGCAAAATTCTGGTTTCCATGGCAACGAAACCGAAAAAACTTCAAAATTCTTCTTCTCCCAAATTGGTTGGCAGATTTTCAAATAATTTTGTAGAAATGTTTCTTAAGTGACCCTCTATCAGATTCCTTCAAGCCATGTTGATTGGTCGAAAAACATGGCCGCCATGGGGGGGGGCGGGGCTATTTTGCCTTATATGGCTATAGTGCAAACTTAAAAAATCTTCTTCTCCAAAAGTGTCGGCCCGATTTTCAAATAATTTTGTAGAAATGTTCCTTGGATGACCCACTTTCAGATTCCTTCAAGCCATGTTGATTGGTCAAAAAACATGGCCGCCAGTAGGCAGGGCTATTTTGCATTATATGGCTATAGTGAAAACTTAAAAAATCTTCTCCTCCAAAAGTATCTGGCCGACTTTCAAATAATTTTGTAGAAATGTTCCTAGGGTAACCCTCTATCAGATTCCTTCAAGTCAAGTTGATTGGTCGGAAACTGGCTGCCAGGGGGCGAGGCTTATATAGCTAAAGTGAAAAAAAAATAAAAAATCAGGTGAGCGATTCAAGGGCCATCATGGCCCTCTTGTTTACTTGAAACTTTGTCAGACTGTTTGTCTTGATGATATCTAGGCCAAGTTCAAATTAAAATGATGGTGGGTCAAAAACTATTTGATCGTTTTTATATCCGGTCAATGATATAGGACCATGAAGATCCTCTTGTCATTACATTTCAGGGTTTTCAATAAGAAAATGAGTAGAAGGTTAGATTATGAAAGTAAGAGGCAGAGCTCTAAGACAAAGTGCTTAACCCTTTCCCTCATATGACAATTCTGCAGCAGAGGACTTTGAACATATTTTGTCATAAAATGGAATATCTCTATAATTGAATGGATAACCTATGACTAAAAGTGGGAAACATTGTGGCAAAAGGAGAAATTGCACGTTTTGTGCAATTTCTTCTTTTGTCACTATGTTTTCAAAAGGCCGTCTGCTGCAGAGGCGTCAGAAAGCATCTATATGAGGGAAAGGGTTAACACAGGATTGTCACAGTTTCTGCTCTCTCCAAAATCGTTTTCTGTCAATTTTTTCACAGCAAATATTCTGATTCGGACAGATTTAAGCCGATCAGAAATTTTTATTTCAGGCAGTCAAATTTGGCCACCGGTCGCATATTAACACTTTGCAACCTGCAGACGCATTTTGACACAATAGCAGCAGACGACTTTTGAAAACATTGTGGCCAAAGGTGAAATTGCTCATGATGAGCAATTTCTCCTTTGGCCACAATGTTTTCAACTTTATTAAAAAATTAGGCTATCTTTTATGGAGATTTTTCAGGTTTTTGTCACTATGTTGTCAAAGTTGTCTGCTGCATGATTGTTGTATGTGGGAAAGGGTCAATGAAAACCCTGTATTATAGATAATGTATTTACTATGTATCTCACTATACATGTATATCTTTGAACAAAGGTCAATATGTATTGTTAAGTGATACAAATTGTAAAGAGGATTTTATATTGATTTTATCTGAATAGGCAATCAATAGATCACTGGTGGCGCTGCAGTCTGATCAGGTCCATGTGACGAGCCTTGTTGTTGGTCACTCCAACACACTGACAACATTAACACATCAGATCAACGCTACACAGTATTATGTTAACAGATTGGAACAGTCACTACAGCGGATACAGACAGGCGGTCTGATGTCTAGTATGTATTGATATTACTATTTAAACTATTTACTTGATAAATAATTTACAAAATCCTCAAGTTGAAAATAGAAAATTTTCCGAGGTATGTTACAGAGTCCAAAACATTGTGGGAATGGCAGGAAATACAGTCATGTGCTCCTTAGTAAATGATATTACTCAAATTTGAATTCAAATTGCTGTATCTTTTAATATTGATTATTATTTTTAGTATCCTTAATTTTATTAATTTTTTTAAGTTCCAATTAAAGAAATATTACATTGACACTTTGTCAAAAATGCTCTTATCACATCTCCAATTTGTAGTTGATCACCAGTAATTCTAGGTTGTGGCCCTTTCCCACATATAAAAGCTTTCTGACACCATCGCAGCAGACGACTTTTGAAAACACTGTGGCAGAAGAAGGAATTGCTCCTAATGATTATACTTTCATGTAAAAGAAACAAACCATATTTTTGCCTAGAGCCTTTCAAGTACGTCTGCTGCAGAAAATTGTTCTATGTGGGAGGGTTAAGATAACTAAGTGGGCATCCAAATTGTAGAGAGAGATTTCTAGTTTTCTGTTTGATGTTTTTAGCTGTCTCAACAGGCACCACCACTATTCCATTGACAACATCAGGCATAAAAGAAGATAATTCACATTCAGCAACAACAGTAAGCAGTAACAAGGCAAACAAGAACATGGGTATGATATCTATATTTTTCTGATTTTCATGATATTATAAGAAAATACCTCTTAATAATTTGAAAATTTATGATTTGTCTGTTTAGATGGTGCATTTTCTTTTATAATATGTCGGCTTTGAAAATATTTGGAGGAAAATATATTAACCTCTTGATATAGAATTGAAATCATTGTGGTATATAAAGAGAAATATTTCATTTTGACTCGTTAGGGCTTTTAGACACTTTCTTTGCCCTCAAAGATATTGGTTTTTTGTATTTATGTATGATATGAAATGAAAGCACAAAATCAAATATTAGGACAATTAGGCAATAAATCTCAAAGAAATTACCATTTTCCTATGCCCGCAAACCCAGGTTTTACAGCTTGAGTCTGGCAAAATGTGTGCGATCACGCATGATATAGGTCTCCCAGAAGAAAAAAAGAAACTCTTAATACTTTGAGGTTTTAATTACATAATGACTGAATACCCCCATGCACCTTAAGTCAACTCAAGACAACCAGTTTCATAATTTTTCAGAAAATTTGACTGTAACCCATCCCATAAGTGAATCCAGAAGCTAACAACCAAAATGTGTTTAATTTTTTTCTTTATATCAAAATACACTGAATAAATTCCTTCTTTGTTTCCATGTAAATCAATCAGTTTCAACCCTCAATTGTCACACTTTCAAAGTGTTTCTCAGGCAGAACACCCATGTTATTGAGAAGAGTTACCTCTAAGCTTTAAAAATTATCGAAAGACAATGGGGGGGGGGGGGGGGTCATGCATTATGCAAGAAATAACTTACCCCGCCAAAATTCTTTTAGAACGAAATCAGGCTGTGGTGAAACTGTTTTTTCACATACTCTACTTTCACTTTCAAACAAGGCTAAAATACTAAACAATATCCAATCAATCATGTCTGGTACATCCCATACACATTAACAATGAATTTAAACTCAATCTCATATATTTAATTAATTCTGGTGACTATATTCTCATTTCTATGCAAAAAAAAGGGTTTTTAGGGATTATTTGGATGTAAATCAGCATTGCTGGTATGTATTTGGCGTAATTTTATCTTCAGGGAATTGATAGAATAAGACTTCATTCACATAGGTTAATTGTCACAATATTCCATATATATTACATCCACTCTTTTTTCTTTGAAAATGAACCCTTTCCTCAGAGAACAAATCTACAGCAGACAAATTTAAGAAAATTTAGACCAAAATATAGAAATTCTCCATAATGAATGAAAAAATGTTGGATATAGTTGAAAACAGTGTGATCAGAGGGGAAATTTCATTTTTGGAATCATTTCTCCTTTTCTCGCAATGTTTTCAAAATGCATCTGCAGATTTGTTGTTTGTGGGAGATTGTTGAAGAATGAGTTTATATTTACCTTCCAGAGCCACCTAAAGCCGTAAAAGGTGAAACTCCAGCAGCAGACAGGAACACTACAGATCAGACTCAGCAACCAGTTCTTATACCTAACATCGGAACAGCAAATGGTATGTCATTTCATTAACATAGCTTATATAAACATATTTTGTGTTGATTGGTCTTGTTTTTTATGAAAATTAAATGTTCTTGTTTATAGGGTAAGTCAATATCATAGCTATATGAAACAACATTTAACAAATTTAATCTTTAAATCTATAAAACAAATCTCTATAATTGAATGGATAACCTATGACTAAAAGTGGAAAACATTGTGGCAAAAGGAGAAATTGCTGCTGCTGCTGCAGAGGCGTCAGAAAGCGTCTATATGAAGGAAAGGGTTAAGCAAAATATCATATTTCGAGATTGCCTTCGATCAACATGAGGCAACCAATATCCGATATTTTTTCAGTTTTCTAATAAAAAGAAAGGGACATGAACAATAAGATTTGATGTTTTGGCTCATTCGGCTATAACGAAAACTTTAAAAATCTTCCCAGGAAAGCATCACAGCGATTTGCAAATAATTTTGTAGACATGCTCCTTGGGTGATCCTCTACCATAATCCTTCAAACTATGTTGATTGATCAAAAGAGAAGGCCAGCAGGGACTGGAAGTGTTTTATCCTTTATACCAAGAGTATAAGATATAGAAAATTATCTCCTAAGAAAACAAATGTCTGATTTTGAAATACAAACAGTACATTTCTTTGGTCACCTTCTATCAGTTTCCTCAAGTCATATAGATTTGAGAAAAGAAAGACAACATAGGGTTGGGTTATTATGCTCCCTGCTTTGTTCGTTCAGCTGCCCGTCCCGATTTCGTCTGGGCATATGTGGAGATGTGCATATTATCACCATGTTTCCGTTCAATATATTTTCATAGAGTTATTGCCCTTTTAATTTCAATATAATATGACATAGGAAAATTTTGTCCGGGCTTTATCTCAGCAACAACTGACTTGAATTCAATTGAACATAATGGAAAGCGTCACTAACAAGAGGAGATGTGCATATTTTCAACATGTTTCTGTTCAATGATTTGTGCATGCAAGTACATATATTACAACATAGCTCAGTGTCGTATCAGATGTATTGCATTGAAATTGCTCCCAACAACCCTCACACCTATGAAAAAAAAATCAAGTGAGATAACTATCCTGCATAAACTGTAAATTATGGTCCTTTATTATTTGACTTAGAAATTCTTGTAAAGCGTCGAAATAGTCTAATAGAAACCTCTTGTTTTTTGTAGAATTAACGAAAGGATTTTCTAATTGGAGTAAAGGGCAACCTGAAGCGCAGATATTATATGAAGATCTTAAAGGGTTTCTAGGGCCTAATGATACACCTGACAAGGACAAATTAGACAAGTTTGATACAGACAACAGTGGGTCATATTCGTTAGAAGAGATTTCAAATGCTTTAGGAATTCCATTGGGTAAGTTGTTGTCAATTGTTTTGATCTAGTTCCACTGAGTGACATCATAAAATAAATCCTTTTCCACTTGCAGACGCATTGAGGTGCATCTGTAGCAGATAAATCTTCAAATCATTGAGGAAAAAGAAGAAATTAATCATAATAAGCAATTTCTCCTCTTTCCACAATGTTTCAAGTTGATTCAGTATTCTAGTTGACATTCACTTATAGAATGTTTTAATATGTTTAATCTTTTGTCTTGATGTCAACTGCTGCACATTTATTTTATGTAGGAAAGAGTTAAGATGAAAGGATTGCCAGGATGGGATTAAAGTAATCAGATTGATTGAATTTAACAGATTTGACATTCAGTACACAAAAATGGGATTAGAACTGATTTGAATGTGAATTGAAAAATGTCAATTTGATCATATTTCTATCCAATTGTTATTTAAATGGTAACATATCAAAAAAATAGAGAGAGTGTTTAATAGTAATTTTTGTTATCTACTTTGTTGTTTTTTTAAAGACCTTTTTCCCAGATGCAACAAATCTGCAGCAGTCTTCTTTGATAACATCTTGAGAAATGTATGAAAAATCAATTAGAATTGAGTTGAATAAATCATGACAAAGGGAGAAATTACTCATTATGAGCATTTTCTTCTTTTGTCACAATGTTTTTAAAACTTGTCCGCTGCAAAGGCATCAAACTGAGTTTGTGTAAGGGAAAGGATTACAAACTACATTATACTAAAAGAATTGTAGAAATAGGCAGACATTGTATGCTTTTTAGTCACTTTAAATTTTGAAAATCTACTTTTATTTAGTCCAGATTTGTTATTTGAACAGAGATGTCCATGATTTAATGATCTAACTTCTTTTCAGATGAAGAAGAAAACACGCCAATAGATCAACCAAAAGACAGAATTCCACCAAGATAGTCCCTTTTAATCTGAGTTTTATTTATTCTACATCATCAAAATGTTCAGAAAAGTTAATTTTGAACCACATCGTAACCATCGAGCCTTTGATATCAGGAACAGTAAATTAATTATCATACATAAAGTATGTAGTTCATCTTCTTTTTAACCTTTTTAATATACCTGTAAGTCATCTATTGAATATTGAAAATATTGCATGAAAGGAAGAAATTGCTCATTTTTCAAAGTGTTACCTTCAAATTCTGTCCGATTTTTCCATGATATTAATAATTTTTCAGTTTTGAAAAGTCTGCAATTGTATATCAAAAAGTAAGAATATTGCCTGTCTTGATTCATCTACCTATTGTTTTACATTGTTGGAACAGAAGCCATGGAAAGTCGTGTAATTAGTTCTTTCTTGCAACTAAATTTCCTTTTCAGAAAAAATTACTCTTTTTTAAATCTTTTCCCACATGCAGTAAATCTGAAAAATCTTTAGAAATGAAAGTTTATATTATTATTATTGAATAGAATTAAAAAGCATTGTCGAAAATCTGGAAATTGCTCACCATGAGAATTTTCTCCTTTTGTTGCAATAATTTCAAAAGTCTTTTAACCCTTTCCCTCATATAGGCACTTTCTGACGCCTCTGCAGCAGACAGCTTTTTGAAAACATAGTGACAAAAGAAGAAATTGCTCAAAACGAGCAATTTCTTCTTTTGCCACAATGTTTTCCACTTTTAGTCATAGGTTATCCATTCAATATAGAGATTTTCCATTTTTTGACAAAATATGTTCAAAGTCGTCTGCTGCAGAATTGGCGTATGAGGGAAAGGGTTAAAGTTATTATTTGCAGATACTCTAGAAGGCAACTGAAAGTAGGATATATTTGAAAGCCCCTAGATATGGAATAACCATGGCCCACATTATATCTCGGGTTACTCAAAAAGAAAAAGAGATTGATGAATACTACAACTACAGCATTCAAAGTCACAAAGAAATGTCTTTCTGTAACGCAGAAACTTCAGCTTTTTCTTTTAAAAATGTGGAAAGGGGAAATTAGAGTTCTTGAATTTCCTATCCAGTATCTATCTGCATGAGACGGTCTTTGAAAAACATCGTGGCAAAAGGAGAAATTGTCCATAATGAGCAATTTCTACTTTTGCAAAAATGTTTTCTTAGGTCATTTTCTGCAGATTTGTTGTATGTGGGAATGAATGAGTAAAGGTACTTTCAGTTAAAAAGAATCTTCTCAAGTATCAATATCATGTTTCACACTTCTAACTAATTGGCAATTCAATTAAAACAATGAATTTTTATATATTATTCCGATATTAGCTTTATACTTAGAAAGAATTGTACAGAACTATTCACTTTCAAATAATACAGTGTTTTAAATGTGTACTGTTCTTTATTTGATTGTCTTTTGTCGTTTTGAAATTTAGTGGGAAGGAACTATACTTTAAATGAAACCTGCTGTTTGAAAGGGTACAAGTTGACATTTTACGGTGCAGGCTCAGATCATCCTGTTTAACACTTGCCCTCATACAGCAATTCTGCAGCAGACGACTTTGAACATATTTTGTCAAAAAATAGAAAATCTCTATAATTAAATGGATAACCTATGACTAAAAGTTGAAAACATTGTGGCAAAAGGAGAAATTGCTCGTTCTGTCACTATGTTTTCAAAAAGCTGTCTGCTGCAGTGGCATCAGAAAGCGTCTATATGAGGGAAAGGGTTAACTGCCCAGTCTCATCAGAAGCTTTTAACAAGTTTATGTGCGTAATATGAGAACACTTGAAGTCTTGATCAGACTGTTAATGTGCAGGCTGATCTAGATCTGCACTGTTCACACAAGCCATCTTGTACCTTTGCCCATGGACAGGCTCAAATTATAGTTCATAATGTCTTTCACATTGATATTTGTCAGATTAACCCTTTACCTGATACAGAAACCTCTGACATTTTATGCAACAGACTATAGAAAAAAGCATTCTGTCAGGAAATGAGAAAATTGGCCAAAATGAACTATTTCAATTTTTGTACAATGTTTCAACCCTTTCCCACATGCAACAAATCTGCAACCGACGGCATTGAAATGAATTGCGCAATAATTTGAAAAATCCCCAAAATTGAGAGTTAACCCTTTCCCACATACGACAATTCTGCAGCAGACGACTTTGAACGTATTTTGTCAAAACATAGAAAATCTCCATAATTGAATGGATAACCTATGACTTAAAGTGGAAAACATTGTGGCAAAAGGAGAAATTGCACGTTTTGTGCAATTTCTTCTTTTGTCACTTTGTTTTCAAAAAGCCGTCTGCTGCAGAGGCGTCAGAAAGCGTCTATATGAGGGAAAGGGTTAAATTATTAAATAGAGTTGAAAACATTGTGGCAATTTCATTATGAGCAATTTCTCCTTTTGCGAACAATTTTTCAAAAGTCATCTGCTACAGATGCGTCTACAAGTGGAAAGGGGTTAAGCTCTGCACCAAAATAATTATTCCAAATATATAGGTATCTATTTTTCTCAGATGTTTTCAATGTAGAAAAACTATGAATATACATCAGGTAAACGGTTAAATGTATTTGGGACCAGTTAATTGATTTTTATGTAGTATATTTTGTTACAAAAATGGAATGCTAAGTATGAATAACTGAAGTATGAGAGCCTTTATTAAATCCTTTACCATATACAGACTTCTTCTGAAGCCTCTGTAGCAGACGATTTTTTAAAACAGTGTGACTAAATGAGAAATTATTCAAATCAAAAAATTCACAGTTTGTCAAAATGTTTTCAACTTTATTTAATAGTTGTTCTATTATTTATAGCAAAATTCCATACTTTTGGCCAAGTCGTCTGCTGCAGATTTGTTGTATGTGGGAAAGGGGAGTTAAGAGCAGTAAATAAAAAAAAAAAACCATTAATGCTGCATACCATATAATATCTGAAACGGGGTGTGTCAACCTTAACTAATTTGTGCATGTGTTACCTTCTTAACCCTTTCTGACATACAACAAATCTGAAGCAGATGACTTCGAAAACTTCTTGACAAAAAATAGAAAATCTCTATATATGATAGTATGTTGATTAAACAAAGTAGAAAATGTTGTGGCAAAGTTCTATATGAACAATTTCTTCTTAATGTCATAATGTTTTCAAAAGTTGTCTGCTGCACATATGTCTGCATGAAGAAAAGGGTATATGTATTTTCAGTTTCAGGCAGTCTTATAGACTGCACAAGGTAATGGATAAAGAAGAAGTAATACAAATTAGATTAATGTAGGTTTACTGTTTGTATTTACAGCTCTTGTAAAAATTCTTTGATACAAATTAACGTTCGACATCTCATACAATTGACGACATCTTTGGAAAACATTTTTTACAATGTGCATTTTTCTCTATTTCGTATAATTCTTTTAACTAGTGTCTTAAGATATGATGATTTCCTTCAGATGTTTTATATTCGAAAAAGAATTTAAGATCAACATGTTGGGGAAAGGGAAAGAATACAAATGTGTTGGGAACTTGTTTAAAACAGGTGCAGTTTTATTTAATTGTGTGCATGTGTGGCAATTTTTGTATACCCAATATTGATGTGTTTTATAGAACTTGATCGATTCAAATGAAATTCCCTTCAAAAAGTACACTTCATGCCTTGTGTACATAATTATGAGCGTCTCAAAAAGAGACCATTGAGCATTGAGTGTAGAACACGATCAGCTCACTCAGTCCTACAAATTGGTAACTGTTTTGAGTCTCTGTTAGATGGTTATACATTGGCCAATTGATCAAATGGTATTAACCCTTTTCCTCATATAGACGCTTTCTGACACCTCTTCAGCAGACGGCTTTTTGAAAACATAGTGACAAAAGAAGAAATTGCTCAAAACAAGCAATTTCTCCTTTTACCACAATGTTTTCCACTTTTAGTCATAGGTTTCCCATTTAATTATAGAGATTTTTTATGTTTTGACAAAATATGTTCCAAGTCGTCTGCTGCAGATTTGTTGTATGAGGGAAAGGGTTAAGTGCATATCCTGATCTGACCATGTGTTTGTATAGGCTGATCTGAAGTTGCACAAGTCCAAAATGTTTGAAGATCTATTTTCAAGCAAGAAGGCTTATATGCCAATTGTTACGAAATGTTCAGTGTCTACTTTCCTTCAACAGATAACACTGTAGGGAGAGAAAACCTCCAGCATTCCATCCAAATCTCAGTAAGATGTCCAAAGTATGCTAACTAGTCTCGTAATTAACTGTGCCATAATGATCATTAAATTCGGAGACCTAGGTAGAATATTCCCCAATAATATCTTTTTATTGCCTTTTCAAACCTTATGGTATTGGTAATCAAAAGAATCGTTTCAATGGACGATTCTCTTGGTGTACCAGCAGCATATAGTTTGAAGGTAAAATAATGATTTTAGAACATGAAATATGCCCCTTATCTTGAGCTCTGTAGCTATAAAGAACTGGTAATGCATGAACTATAGTTCTATTGTTGCTATCGCAGCTTTCTTGTAGTGAGTAGTTTCCATTAAAATTCGGATAAAAAGAATTTGCTGAATATAAAGTGTCCTATATGCCAATGACTGTAATGGATTTGTGTATGTAAATAGCTCAGATGCGAGTTAAATTTTGCTGTTTCTAATGTCACAAAACTTTTATTGATTTTTGTAAATTTATTTTTCGTTTGTTTTATAGATGTTGTTTAACCCTTTTCTACATACAACAAATCTGAAGCAGATCTGCTGTAAACATCTTGGCAATGGAAAATAGTTTAATTATAAATAAGGGTTGAAAACAGTGTGGCAAAATGAAAAATTCTTGCTCATTATGAGCAATTTCTCTATTTACCAAAGCTTTTGCAAAAGGTGTCTGTCGTGTCAAAAGGCATTTGCATGTGGGAATGTGATAAATGGTAGCTACTAAATTTTTAATCCAAGGCAATGTTTACTTCCTTTTTAACTCAGCTGAGCATGAAGTGCAAGGTGAGCTATTGTTATCACTCATTGTCCGTCGTCGTCTGTTCATCCATCTGTTCACATTATCCTACTAACAACTTCTCCTCCTAAACCAAATTCAAAATAATTTCACAGGAATGTTCTTTAGGTGGTCCTCTTGGGGGCTTGTTTTCTTCATATGTATTTAGGATGAAAACTTAAAAAATCTTCTTGTACGAAAACACTCGCTTGATTAGAAAATAATTTGGCACAAATATTCTCTGGGTGACTGTTTATCAAGATAGTTGAAATAGTTACGATCCGTTGATAAACATGACCACCAGGGGACGTTGCTTGTGTTCCTTGTATGCATAGAGTAAGCACATGGAAACTAGGTGATTCCTATTAAATCAAGTGAGCGATTTAGGACCATCATGGTCCTCTTGTTCATGTTCAGACCCTGGCATGTCAAAGGGCAATTTTGCATTGAGCTAAAGAAAAGCTTCTGACATTGGCATTGCAGGGTATGACATGTATTCATTTATTATCACAAAAAGCAATAATAAGATATTTTGAAAATATCTCTATTCTCTTTTATCCAAGTGATCTTGTTAATTTAGTATTATGTGACCATATTTTGTCATTTTCTTAATTGCTCTAAAGTATTATCATGTACGGTTGTACGTCTCTGTACTCTTTTATTTTGAATAAAAGGTAATCAGTTGTGTGTGGGGTGGTTAATAAAATATATTCAATTATTAATGGTTCATTTCAACACTTTTCCACATACATGTACAACAAATGTTCAGCAGATAGATTTTAAAAAATCTCAGGTAAAACTATTTGGAAAATTTCTGTAAAAGATTATTGAAAACTTTGTACTGTAGCAAAAGTCGAAATTGCTTGTAATGATCAATTTTTCTGTTTGCATCAATGTTTTCAATGTGTTAAACTGTGTCTGCAAGAGGGAAATGGTCTATTTTATAATTAGGAATGAAAAATTGATTGTGAGATCCCTGGAACAACAAACACCATTTTTCATTAGAAGTTACATATTCCTCTAGTCTTTCCTTCCAATAAAATCTACTTGGAAGAGACTTAACTATTTCATTTAACCCTTTCCCACATACAACAAAAAATGTCTACTAAAAAATATGGAAAATCTCTATAATTGTAGGAATATTACTGAAAAAAAGTTGAAAACATTGTAGCTAAAGGAGAAATGGCTCGTTTTGAGCAATTTCTCCTTTGTCTCGATGTTTTCAAACGTCATCTGCTGCAGATGCGTCAAAATGCAGTTTATAGGTGGGAAAGGGTTAAGGAAAACAATTTATGTAATCAATATGATTACAGGTTATTTTATCATTCCTGTACTTTTGTTTGCTCACTTATTTATTCCAACAAAATGTTTACTCTTTTGCAATTTAGGATTGTAGGCAACGCCTCAGAGGGACCAGTCATATTAAGGGAACATATCTTTTAATGTTACAACAAAACCATTTGTTTGGCAGTGTAACCAGTGCAGATCCAGTTCCGCATGTGCTTCTGATCTGAATCTGCAATGTTTAATTAACTCATTTCTGGCGAAATATGGAAAATCTTAACCTTTTCTCCACATATAGATACATTTTGACACCTCTACAGCAAATGACTTTTGAAAACATTGTTGCAAAAGGAGACATTGCTCATAGTGAGCAATTTCTCTATTTGCCACAAAGTTTTCAACTCTATTTAATAATCATAATTTCATTTAAAGAAAGTTCATATTTTTGCCAAGATGATCTTAAAGTCGTCTGCTACACACGTGTTAAATATGGGAAAGGGTTATACAACTGACTGCAAAATTTATTATTTAGGTTGGCATGACAAATCCCATGCCTAACTCAGGTGAGCAATTAAGGACCATCATGGTCCTCTTGTCCTTAAAAATCCCGTAGTTGATTATCTTTGTGTATAACATTGATATAGAATTGGATAGGTAAATAAGGCACAGATGTTGGTCCCCATCTAAATAAGACCTCTTGTCATTGTGAAATATATATTGTGTGGTGTGAGAGATGTATAGATTTTCCTACTTAGTGTTTTGTTTAAACAGCTTCATGAATACAACTTGTGATATTTTAAAAAAGAGTCCATTCTTGATAATACATTTTTATGTGTTTGTTTTATGTTTGTATTAGGACCGATTTTGTAATTCATAAATGAATTGTTTTGTTACATGTATATATATATTACTGTAAATACAATCGGAATTTAATTCAATTTTGTCTACTTTATATATCTATCAAACGCTATTGCAAGTTACACACAGTGCAGACCTTTTCAAAGACCACATATTTACATGGATTTATTTGAACTTTTTGATTCACAATGAAAATGTTGCATCAGGCTTCAGATGCACTGGTTGATCTGGTTCTACACTGTCCACAGGAGCCAATGTGTACCTGTTTCTATGGATAGGCTCCTATAATTGCATACCTGAGAAGTCTATCTTTGAAGAAAGACCCAGTACTATAAGATGAACAGGGAATATCTTCATCTTTGCTGGCCACATGGTCCCGAAGGTTGCTTTTGATGCGACTTATCCAGATTTACATGGATTCATTTGTACAATTTGCATCATCGTGAAAAATGTTGCATCAGGCTTCAGATGCAAAGATTGATCTGGATCTCCACTGTTTCACAAGAACCAATGAATAGCTTTTTCTTTGGACAGGTTCCATACTTTGGTAGTCCATCTTTGGAGAAAGGCCCGGTACTATAGGGGGAACAGGAGGATGAATTTGATCTTCATCTTTGCTGTCCACATCCTTTCGAACATGCAACAGATCTGCAGAAGAGGACTTAACCCTTTCCCTCATATAGACGCTTTCTGACGCCTCTGCAGCAGACAGCTTTTTGAAAACATAGTGACAAAAGAAGAAATTGCACAGAACGTGCAATTTCTTCTTTTGCCACAATGTTTTCCACTTTTTGTGATGGGTTATCCATTCAATTATGGAGATTTTCTATTTTTTGACAAAATACGTTCAAAGTCGTCTGCTGCAGAATTGCCGTATGAGGGAAAGGGTTGAGAAACATCTAGACAAAAATAAAGGACTTCTAAAAATGCGTTAATTATTATTGAACCGGCTTGAAAACATTAAAAGGTAGTCTTCTGCATATAAGGGAAATAGGTTAATGGTTATAAATGGTATCGATCTAAAACAACAGCATGCCTTTCATATTACAAACACTTGACACATGACAATTAACGTCTGGCTACATACTGTACATCGTGTAGTGTTAACCCTTTCCCACGTACAACAAATCTGCAGCAGACGACTTTGAACATATTTTGTCAACAAATAAAAAATCTCTATAATTGAATGGATAACCTATGACTAAAAGTAGAAAATATTGTGGCAAAAGGAGAAATTGCACGTTTTGAGCAATTTCTTTTTTTGTCACTGTTTTCTAAAAGCTGTATGCTGCAGAGGCGTCAGAAAGCTTCTATATGAAGGAAAGGGCTAATAAATTAATTGTGTAGCATCGGCTTAAAAATTGCAACCGAGTTATTTGGTTTGCAGCCCAACATGCTAAGTTTTGTTTATCTATAGAAATGAAACGCATTCGTCAGTATTGACCCTTTCTTTAAGTACACATGTCTTTAACTTTCCAATATGGGGATGTATTTTTTCTCCCTAGCAGCAAGCAACTTTTGAACACATTGCGAAAGGAGAAATTGCTTATAATGGAGATTTTATGCATTTCCAACGGTGTTTTCTTCTCTATAATAAAATCAAACTTTTTTTAAACCGATTTTCCATATATTCCCAAAGATGTTTTTAATGTCGCCTGCTGCATATTCTTTCTATGTGGGAAAGGGATTAATCGTGGAACAACCTTCTCGTATGTTTCTCTTGAAATAAAAAGAGAAATAACGTTGGGACCAATTTGCCTTTTCAATATTCAGACCATGAACCCAATCCTGTTTCAAACATCAATATTGAAATAATATTAGATTAATGATAGGAAATGTACTTTCTAGCCATATCAATAAACCCTTTCCGTAGTACATCGTTCAATGTGTCTAGAGGCAACACTCTTTGAAAATAGAATGTGATCAAATAAGGGAAGACATTGCATCGAATGTCAAACAGTTTGCAGCATGTTTGTTTTGTTTTCATATTGCAGTACAGAGTACTTTTCCCCTAATTTAGCCCTCATCCCGCTGTGTGCGACATTAACTCTTTCAGCGCCAAAGGCAATATTAAGGTTTTTTGCAAACAATGCTGATTTCAGGCGAGTCAGCTCGTAACGAGCTGTCTCACCTGAAATCAGCATCGTTTGCCTTTTATTTATCGAAATATATTTTTGAATATGAAAGAGTCTACTTTAAACAATTCGGCGCTGAAAGAGTTAAACAACATGTACTGCCTTTGCGAACAGAATAGACCAAAATCAGTCTGTTTATTCATACAGTCTAAACTTGGTATACTATGTTCGTTACTCTTATATCTATATTTATTAAAGACTTGTCCCTAAACGTGTATGTACTTGTCAATAACCAGAGGTGGTGCATACGCATAAAGGAATACAGCAGGATAATGGTTAAATATATGAAGGTCTAGCTTAACAAAGGCAAGGCAGTATTTGTCATTGTGCTTCATCTAACAGTAATGCATACAGAATATATGTGAAATATGTACCGCGAGCTACCTATTCGACTGCATTACTGAGATAGTTATAAATGAAAGAAGGACTTGAAGCGCTATTTATATAAGCTGAAAGGTGTCTGTGTTTCGCTATCAACTTGTTTACATTATGTTGTAGAGAAACATTTAGCAATATCGCAGTTTAAATTTGTTCTAACATCGCCGGACGTGACTGCAGGAACATGTTCAGTAAGAGAGTAAACAATGGCGAACATCAATCATAAACAAACATTTTGGGGGTCCATTCGCGTCGTCCATTGTTCCCTAGTCAATCAGCGACTCTGCCACGAAGACGAGACACTTCAAATCTGTTTAACTACTTGGGCCGGGCTCTGGGAAAATCCGTCACGTGGCATTTGCGATCAGTGTATATCCAGATCGACCCGCCGAGTCATATCTGGCTCTACACTGTTGGCCAATTATTTACAGAAGGTTTCACGATCTTAAAACCATCTTCGTCCTTTTGAATCAGATTGCGTCGACGTGTAAGCAGATCTGTATCTGCAATCGCAATAAATGCGTTAAGATTTGTTTTCCCGAAGCACGGCTCGTAAAATTATTTAATTACAAATCGGTGTAACTACATCTGTTAAAATACGCAGATACATCTCTGTTGAACTACGCCATCGTACTCGCTCGGATAAAGTTCACAACGCTCCAAAAATCCCTCAGTTCTAGTTCATTACAACGTCTAAATACTGTATTCTGTATCGGGAAAACTCAATTAGACAAAGATAACACACTGATTTGAATCAAATTCGGAGTTTCTGATATATTACTTTTTAATGAAGACATACGGCGTTTTTCTCGCTGCAGCCGTATCTCCTTGGTAGCCAAGAAAAATAAACCCCCGTATTTAGCTAGCGAACAAAAGCGCGCGCGTTCACGCCATTGATCTCGGTAAATGCGTAAATCATTTCGCTTGGGTCGGGATATTGTTGGTTTTTGGATCGAGATACAGAAACGAGCCGGAGTTATTGAAAAAAGATTTGCTAATAATTGTGGGAAAAACGGACGCATCATAACAGTGTTCAATAAAATTGCGGCGGTGTTTAACATTCTGTTTACAAAAAAATGAATTGAAAGTCTGTTCAAAGATTCGCCCCCTAAATCGGCAGTCATTCAAAAATAATAAAACTCTTTTGATGTTGGAAGATACAGTTTTCGCACATTAAACGTAACCCTTCTTCAATTCTATCCCGTATTCAAATATTTGCATCAGACGTATTTTGCGAAATAAAACACTCAACATTACATTTAATGTCTCTTGACATTTAGTTGCGTTGTTATAATGGCAAATACAAGCCAGTGCAGAGATTTCAGGATATATCCTTTCCCACATATTGACGCATTTTCTCGCGACTGCAAAAAATGACATTTGAAAACGATGTGGAAAAAGAAGAAATTGCTCATAATTACCAATTACTCCTTTTGTCACATTGCCTTCAACTCTGCTAAATAACTTGTATTTATAGAGAATGTTCAAAGCTCTATCCTGACGTTTTCAAAGTCTACCACAATACTGTTGTATGTGGTAAAGGGTTCAAGTTTTTGATTATTATAACAGTTTGGGGTTAAAACCTAACTATATGTTAATGTGTTTAATATGCCTCATCATTTGACAATTTCTTACGCATCCCATCTGGCCTGATGGAGGATTATTTCTCTCACCTGCTGTCCATCATCTGAGCCGTCCCGCGAGAAAAACGAACATTATGGCCTCTGCGTAATGTATCGACCCAGATCAGCCTGCGTAGTCCGCGCAGACTGATTCGGGCCAACACATTCCGTCTCAGGGGGACAGAGATATATAGTAATGATTCCTGAAACAGAAAATTCACAGGAGACGAAAAGTGTCTATCCGGGTAAGCCTGTGCGGCATTCTTAAACTCATCCGGGACGATTCTTTACGCAGAGTCCACAATGTTGGTTTTCTCGCGGGACGGCTCATCTAATGTTGTCCCCATACAGACTTTTTATTATTGAATTCGTCAACTCTGTGTACCTCAACTACTGACATACGTTTTTATCGTGAGCTAAATCAGTATAATAATTTGTTTAACGTCGCTTTCAATAGTAGCTGATATACATTGATCAACAATTCATAGAGATGCTTTCAGTAAGTTTAGCGTCGGGGATTTTGAACCGTAAGTTCTCTCCCGGGTTCGATCTCCAGTCGTGGCATTGCCCCTGGGCAAGGCACATTCCCTAGCCTAGTACTGGTTTGTATACCCAGGGATCATGAATATGTGAACTGTCGCCGTGATTCAAATTGAGACTTGCCGTTATGGGGGTTTGTCTACATTGAACCGAAAATGTCCTTTCTGCCATTTAATTGAAGATGAAATACATGTTTTACAGAAATTTTATTTGACAGACTTTAATCAACAGCTTTATCAAAATTTGTCCTGAATGTGTAATCTGATCAGCTGAAATCTAATATATATTTATGCATTATAGGAATCGACTGCTAATGAGTTTCCCTTCTATCTGAAGGAGGACGCCATTTGATTTCTGAAAACATTTCTTATTCTTGCGTTAGTGTACATTTTACCAATCGGGATTAGATCTTCTTCACCTTTTATTATATATTTTTTTGTATTGTACTATGTATATATCGAGGGCGTGGCGTGAAACGGTTGTAACTTAAAACCTATTTTGAAAACCCTGGTTTAGGGGCAATTTTGACCCCTTTGTAAACAATGCAAATTTAGGTGCCATTGCTCAGAACGAGCAATGGCACCTAAATTTACATTGTTTACCAAGAAAAATGATTTAACGCTTATAAAGACTTTATGTCGAGGTGATTAACCTTGGTAAAAAAAAATCCAATTTAAGTTACAACCGTTTCACATACTTTACATACTTTACGTATGACAATCTATTATATTTCATTTCATGAAAGTTCATGTGCTTTTTATTTACATTATTATTATTTTAACAAATTATATATGATGTTCATGGACGAGACTTAAATTAAACAATATATAAAAAAGATACCAACTACTGTAAATGGTAGTAATGGCTTCCCTCCTTGTCGCTAAGTGTTGTTGGTGTAAGCTTTTAAGACTGACTCGCGGATGTCCAGAATAATTAGACAAGTATATATATAGTACCAGTAGCTTACCCTTGTTGGAGCGCCGTGATATGACTGAACAATTGTTGAGAGCGGCGTAAACACCTTACAAACAATCAAACTACTACAGTGGAATCCAAACCAGTCTTGTTTGACGCTTGGTGTTGACCTTTAGAAATGATCGTAATATTTATCTTTGTTTAAAATATGGGGGAGCAAATTCGTGAGAAATCGTACATATATACATACTGGCGAGTCATTTTCAGCATAAAACATCGATTTGTAGTACACAAGGTTGTGGTCATACTCTAATTAATTAGAAATCAGTCCTAGTATTAAACGCGAAAAGGACATTACAGACATCGATAACACTCATAGCTGTAACATGTTGCTTTTCGGAGAACTGTTATTTGATATCCGAGGGAAAATGCACAATTGATTAAATACATATGAGTAATTTATTGGTATTTATAATGCCTCTTTCAACAATTTTCACGGCGTTTCCTGGGTAAGTTACCACTACTACTGGTCCATTTATCCTGATACCAGCCAGTCAGTCGTAATGCTAGCCCCGCAACCCTGAGCGGCAGCCATTACCAACATTATAAAGTCTTTGTATGACCCGACCGAGGATAAATACATATGAGCCTCGGAATGTGTCGGCCGGATCAGTCTGCGCGGACAGCGCAGGCTGATCTGGTCGATACATTACGCAGATGCTGTACATGTTGGCAGTGATCCGCATAGTCTGATCACGATCTACACTGATTAAATAGTATTTACATAGGTGTGTAAGAAGCTTCCACCAACTTGTGTAGATTCTGATAAGATGGAGCAGATTTACAAACTGATCAGAACTTACACTGTGAAGGAATGCATACTTGGTTAATTTTTCTATGGACGGGCTCAAATAAAATAGTACATTGCCAATACTCGGTCGGATGTTTAATTTCTTGACGGAAATGTTGAAATCTGAAAAGGCCAAACCTTTTACTCAAAGACATGTTGTACGCTTCGTGGATAACCCTAATCAAACCACACTGTCACGTATTCATTTTAAGCCAAATTCGAGTCGAGACACACGAAAAGCGACCTGTGATGGTTTAAACTAATTCCATCCCTTAGACAACGTATCTGGAGCAGACGACTTTGACAATTTCTAGGCAAAATATGGAAAATCCCTATAAATGAGAGTTTATGTTGATGGAGTACATGGCGATTATAAAGTTTAGATTACATGTTCTTGATTGTCTGTCATTGCTTTCATCTTTATTCAATCATCAGTCATCCATTTTTAGAGATGTGCCATATCTTGTTCTTGATATTTTTCAAGTCATCTGCTGAAGAAACGTTGTATGTGGGAAAGGGGTTTGCAGCCCAGATAATTCAATTCTGCCTACACCTTCTTTGTAATATTTTCGATTTAAAAATAGTTATTCAATTCAGTATATATAATTATATAATCATTTGTGTGAATATATATATTTCCTAGGATGACACGTTTACATTATAATAACTGATAGCGTTTTATTAACAAGGCATAAATAAATAAAACATTAATAAGATGCGTAACAATTAAGACTCTTCCAATTAAAATATGTTTGCTATATTGATGACTGATTCGTCAAATGTTACTGTGAGTAAACTACCTATCTATATGTTTCCGTGTTCATGTACAAAGGGTAATGCATGGTTCTCGGACAAGTAACCATAACATGATGATAGCTTTACAACTGGTGTTGCCACAGTGGTCGTAAATTCATCCGGATACTAAATAATTCACAACAATATTAAACGGATATTGACCTCTGTGCAAACATATGTGAGCCCCGTATTTTAATGACACTCCGCTGTGACATCATTTACAGATATATGACAACTATTTGGGCTACACTTACAGTTTTTAGAACATTAATTTATGTATATATAACATATATGCGGACGGAGAATTGATTGATTAGTGTTTTAAGGGGCTTTCAACAATCTTCCAGTCTACCACTTCACCACTGAGGTGGACGGAGAAGACTCGGGAGTGATTGTGCGCATGCGCAGACTCACCTGAGTATCAATGTACGCAGATGCATTTAGACATCGAATGACTTGAAGCGGCTTATGTACTTTAAACTATTTTTTTATAATACCAAATTTGTCATTTACCCGTCTATGTATATTTTTTTATAATAAAATCACCAATTCGATTTAAATATACTAACGTTATAATACATTTCTTTGCAGAAAGGATCAGTTCATTATTACCAAGCAATATTAAACATTTCAAAATAATGCATTTCACAAATCGATTTGAATTTAGGACATTCCAACATTTTATCGCGGAGAACGCTTCAACTACTGTTTACTCGGACGCAATCTTCAATCTGTTAGTTTCTTGTTATCACTAAAAACTCTATTTGAACAACTTTCAAATTGAGCCATTTTCACTTAATCCCAGCGCTTACTAAACGCCCATAAAAAGTAGACGACTTCCCAAGTCGTCAGCTTAATACCAAACACACTTAACTTCATCTTGAAACAATAAGCAGTTACGACACCTTGACATCTCGCCAAGGAAATAACGCTGTTCGTCTGCCTACGAGAGCTTTGACGTCTGACAAGAACGGATTTGAAGACAGATTTTTTGAATGATAGATTGAAAAACAATGATCGTACAACCTCGAAGGAATAAGCCCATTTACTAGGGTTAGATTTTATTGGCGGCGAGGGGTATGTTAAGTAACCATTTAAAGCCCGGATCATGGTAAATTGTCAATTTATACAACTCCTAAATTGTCGGGTGAAATTGGGTTTTCTGATGTAGTCTTACCGTGATTTACATGCGATAGAGATCTTTCGCTGTCTGATTAAACAAGATATTCTCGGGGAACTACGCAAATCGCTTTTTCCAATTTACTTTTCGACCCTGTGTGTCTTGAAACGATACTGTTTCTAATTTAAATATTTTGTCACATGTTGACGCATTTTGACGAATATGTATTTGGACTTGTTTCAGAAGACGACTTTTGAAAACTTTATGACAAAAGGAGGAACATCAACTATTTCCAATGTTAACAACTCTGTTAATATCTGAAAATCTGAAATATATATTTCCTTTTTTAGCCTTCATGTAGTCAAAGTCGTCATTGGATAACTTGTTGTATGTGGAAAAGAAGTGTGTCTCTTTTGCCTTCTTTCTTTTCTTACAGACCTGTGAGCGTTTTTAACCGGTAATGTTGCTATGATAGTAACATTGATAGCAATCAGTCTTTTTGTCACAAATGCGAGCTGCGTCATGTGAAAATGATTTATTTGCTTGTCTTGCAGTGGGAGCAGTGAAGTCTTCAATGAATCCGCTTACAGTCTACGTGTTATATCGGTAACGCCACGGGATAGCTTACCTTCTGCAATTTGCGATTCAACTTCTGACTAACAAACACCATAGAGGCAGCATAGACGTGCTCCGGGAAACCAACCATAAGGCATGTGCGATCAGTGTAGATCCAGTTATATATAGTTGTGTACTGTTCGTCAATTGCACACAAAACATGAACAGAAACGCAAGACTAACAATGTACATTTGAAACAGACAGCCTGAGTTTATCTTTATGGAAAGTTGTTGTGAGAATGATTAGGTTTGGTTTCCTGAAGCACCGCTCATGTGAAGAAAGGTTATGAATCGTAACAAATAAGGACTCGGTGATTTCCGTTTAAGGACGGTATTTATTAACATTGTAAAGGCTCGGCTATTTCCGTCCGATGTCGTAAGGGATGGAATTGACCGATAAGCCGACGAACAATGTCTAAAGACATCACAAGGAAATTGTTGAGACCATTCGGGATTATCTACCATAAATGTTTCCACAATGTAACTCAATATATCCTAAGGTATAATCGTGTAAAACACTAAGTGTTACACCACTGATACGTCCAATTTCCGATATCATTAAAACCAGACATAAACTCCGCTCGCTCGTACAGGTCGGCTCAGATTGACCTTTGCGTCAGCCAATTAAATTTTCCGATTGTATAGAACCGATCGTTGGTTTATCGTGCGATTTCATTGGGCAAAAAACGGGGGGGGGGGGGGGGGTCATGCAGTATGCAAGAAAGAATTCACCAGGCGAAAATGGTTGTCTTTTTGGACAAATTCGGGCCCGGACAAAACCGGTGTTTAGCATTCTCTACTTTCACTTTCAAACAAGGTCAACAAAGTAAAAGTGATGAAATCAATCATGTCCAGGGCACCCTATACGCATTAACAACAAGACGCCGCGCATGGTTTTGAAGCATGACGTAAAGGCAGCAGATGCAGTTCAGTACATTTAAATTTAAATAACCTGTGCAAACAGTCAGGATGTAAATATTTCGAACAAGAAGGCCAAATGTCCCTTTATTTTAAACAAGAAGGCCAATATCATTATATTATTACATGATATGTGCCTATATTGCTCACCTGGCTACGATAGCCTATTTGGTTTACAGTTTGCTTAACATTGACTGCAACTAGCCAACTATAGTGTGTCATACAAGTTGAAGTTTCTTAATTTTTTACCAATAAACGGTTTTAAAAAACAAAACATAGGTGCTAAAATATTAACATATATTAAGGTTTAATGCCTCTAGTTATAAGTTAATTGTGACACAAGCTTCCACGCGGCGTCAATGAAAGTAAACTCAATGTCATATATTCAATGCATTCTGGTGATGGTATACACTCATTACTACGCAAACAAAGTTTTTGAGTGACTATTTGGCTGTAGATCAGCATAACCGTGGATGTAATTTGACCTTTAAGAAATACGGCGCTGAAAGAGCTTAACCTTATACCGCTGAAGTCATACAACTTGTATCCTCACAATTAGTTTACAGCAAGTTATTATATAATTGTGAAGTAAATTATGGTATATATTGATACAACGTAGGTCAAGATTTAACTGCACGAATGTGCAGCACGATCTTAGTTTCCATTGTTTGCAAATGTATTTCCGTGCATTACGGCATACGAAATTGCAGTTTAATGTCGCGCTCAGCATGTCATCACATGCAAGACCATTCGTTTTTACTTTTTTAGAATTTGTAGACGGATATGTGCTTTTTTTAGTTTGTTCTGTTTGGAGCATGAAATGCGATCTTTTAACACTTTTACTGCAAGATTTCACATCTTTCCTGTTGAAAATTGGACCACTGCTTTTTTTTAGCCCAACATGAAATTGGTAAAATTTAATGTCTTAGTCGCAAGCAATGCATATTTCAGGATAGATAGCTCGTTCTGAGCTGTTTCACCTGAATCTGCATTGTTTGCAAAAGCCTTTAATTGCCGTTGGCAGCAAAAGGGTTAATCTTCACAATAATGTGTGTGATCATCTGCACGTCAAAACGCGTTTCGACCTATTACCCATGTAAATTAAAACTGAACTGTCTCATCGTGATTACATTAACATTCTCAGTTTACAGTTAACATTGAAATAGTTTATAAGTTCACAATATATCAATCACGTAACAGCGACAGTTCAATTTACACGGAGCCTCGAAAAACACGTCTTTCACTATATTTCCGTAATGAAGCTGGATTCATTAAATTAGCATTACTGAATTGTATAAGTGAAACAACGACCCGTCTTAGATTATTCTTAACATTTTCCCACATATAGAATCTTTCTGACTGCCTACACATTTTTTCTCAAAATGCTCCAAAATGCAGCTGCGGCATCTGCGTAATGTATCGACCAGATCAGCCTGCGCCTATTCAGTCTAAGGGGAGGAGGGGGGGGGGGGGGGGGGGGATTGGGGGGGTTAAATAGAATAGTGATTCCTTAAACATAAAATCCACAGAAGGCGAAAAGTGTATATCCCTGTACGCCTGTGTGGCATGCTTATGCTGATCCTGGTCGATACTTTACGCAGAGTCCACAATGTTGATTTTCTCACGAGACGGCCTAAACATTGATTATTGCCAAGCTACTCCCCTGTTTCTCACATATAAACACTTTCTGACGCCTTTGCAGCAGATGAATTTGAAAACATTGTGACAAAGGAAGAAATTGCTCAAAACGAGGAATTTCTCCTTGCCACTATGTTTTCTACTTTTTTTAAATAAAAATATCTTCATATATAGAGATTTTCCGTGTGTTTGCCTATATGTTTTCAAAGTTGTCTGCTGCTGTGTTGTTGTTTGTGGGAAAGGGCCAAGTCGTTATATACTGTACGGGTTAAGAAGCGATTAAAGGTGTGTGTAATCACTTAAGTAGTATAGTAAAGTAAAAGACGTCTAAATATTCGTGTAATGTTGCAGTAATTCTCCTGTGACTTAAACCGAATAAACAAAATAAATTTGATACCCTGATTTTAATATCTTAACCCTTTCCAACATACAGCAAATCAACAGTAAACGACGTTTGTTTGTTATAGTGGTGCTAGTGATTTCTGACTTTCGGGGCACCATGACACGTTTACTTCCCGAATTATATCCCCTTATTACAGCCAAAGGACAGACGGACAGACAGACAGACAGTCATTCGAAATACTTATTTAACTAACTCGCGATTCACCAATCGGCCATATCATAACGGACCCCACCACGAACGTCCAGCTCCATAAGCGATTATTATTTTCAAATAATTAAACTGATTGCGCGCGGAAATGGATGTTCTTGTGAGAATGAGCAGTAACTGTCCACATATACATTGACAATGTTGTATTTTGAAGGTATGACGCATACATGTGGTTGAAAGTATATGGTTAATCTCTATAAATGAAGGTACAATAATTGAAAATAATCGAAAACAGTTTGGCAAAGTGGGAAAATGCTCATTAATGAGCAATTCCACTCAACGTTTTCACAATGTTTTCTAACGTCGTCTACAGCAGCTCAGTCAAAATGCGTATGCAGTTGAACAAGGGTTATATGTGAGTAGGTGTAATGTAATTAATGTTAGTATGAATGCGAACCCGGGAATACTAATACTAATGCTGGGAGTCCCTGTGTATGAATGGAGATATTGTTTCGGAAGATACATCCAGACGTATATTACATATATATAGACAGTGCCGACTCTAGTGAGACTGTGATGATAAACAGACTTGTCCGAATCTTCACTGTTCGCACATGCAACATATCGCTTGACATGTATACATGTATGTATGTACAGTATTTGTAATAAAGGGTAAAAGGCACAAACGAGATACCCAGCTCACTCAACATACACGTATTTGACGTATCATTTAAGACAGAGCCCTTTTCTTATACATCAACCATTGGTTTGATTATATGTCAATATTTTCTGGTTCCTTATTAAAATCATGTAAGGCCTGGAATACATTGATTACTTGACATTTCATTTTAATTGTCGCAATCTATTTGGCATTACGACATGACTCAAGTAAGCTCCTAAGATTAAAATGAGATCGCGTCAAACAAAAACAAACCGTAGGAACTCTGCGACCAGCGTATAGTCATATCCGCCTGTTCTTCCATGCAATACTTAACCCGTTTCCTCATATATATATATATATACACTTTCTGACGCCTCTGCAGCAGACAACTTTTTGAAAACATGGCGACAAAAGAAGAAATTGCTCTAAACGATCAATTTCTCCTTTTGTCACCATGTTTTCAACTATATTAAATTATTGTATTTTCAATTAAAGGCATTTTCCCAAATATTTTCGGGTATGTTTTCAAAGTCGTTATGGGGGAAAGGGATGACCCGCCTCTTCTCTGTTTTAGTGTCAGTCGTACAGGTATCCAACAACCCTCTGGAGAACGATTGATCAGTATTACCATGTGAACGTTGTTCTCTGAATACCAACCTAAATGCTTTTGCGACCATCGTAGATCCAAGTCAGCCTGCAAACCTGCGCTGTCCTATCTGGTTCTGCATGTGTTATTGTTAGCCAATACGTCAAAGACGGTTTCAGGAAGCTTTTCTCTTAGGATCCGATGGCGTGGATGAGCAGGCATATATGAGCCGTCCCACGAGAAAACCAACAATGTGGACTCTGCGTAAAGTATCGAACCGGATCAGCCTAAACATGCCGCGCAGGCTAACCCGGAAAGACACTTTTCGCTTCCTGTGGATTTTCTATTTCAGGAATCATTACTTTATACCTCTATCCACCAGAGGCGGAATATGTCGGCCCGGATTAGTATGTGCGGATTGCGCAGGCTGATCTGGGTCGATACATAACGCAGAGTCCATAATGTTGGTTTTCTCATATTTGTTTGCAGGTGTAATACTTACACTAATATGGGTTTTAATAGGGCACCGCTCAATTATTCCAAAAAACCCGAGTGTATGTTTTCGTTTGGCGTGGCTCAATTAAGTTTGTATTAGTATTTGTATACATGTGTACAATTCAATGTTTTAATAATATTATTGCTGCTAGCTATGATATGTGCATGAAAACAAACAGCTAAATATTTAGCTGTTTAAATAGGGAATATAAAAGGATACTTTTAAGTTTCTAGTTATCAAATGTAAGTATATGTATATATCCATTTGACCATACTTATTAACATATTATTGTAAACTCTCAATACAATATGGTAAAGGTATTTCCTTCGTTGACATTAAGAATGTTTGGGATTACATTAAGACTTATTCTCTTGTCACTCGTGTGTGATTAGGTAATCCACATGTAAAACATAGAGTTGAAAATAATATTTATTGTATGTTTAATCCTTTGAGAGAGATATATATATACAGCGTGTATGTAGTTGGAATTAATAACATGTACGTTCGTCGTAATGTAAAACTTTAAACAACATTCACGTACGTCGTAATGTAAAATTTTAAACAACATTCACGTACGTTGTAATTTAAAACTTTAAACAACATTACGTACGTCGTAATGTAAAACTTTAAACAACATTCACGTTCGTCGTAATGTAATACTTTAAACAACATTCACGTACGTCGTAATGTAAAACTTTAAACAACATTCACGTTCGTCGTAATGTAAAACTTTAAACAACATTCACGTTCGTCGTAATGTAATACTTTAAACAACATTCACGTACGTCGTAATGTAAAACTTTAAACAACATTCACGTTCGTCGTAATGTAAAACTTTAAACAACATTCACGTACGTCGTAATTTAAAACTTTAAACAACATTACGTACGTCGTAATGTAAAACTTTAAACAACATTCACGTTCGTCGTAATGTAATACTTTAAACAACATTCACGTACGTCGTAATGTAAAACTTTAAACAACATTCACGTTCGTCGTAATGTAAAACTTTAAACAACATTCACGTTCGTCGTAATGTAATACTTTAAACAACATTCACGTACGTCGTAATGTAAAATGTTAAACAACATTCACGTTCGTCGTAATGTAATACTTTAAACAACATTCACGTACGTCGTAATGTAAAACTTTAAACAACATTACGTACGTCGTAATGTAAAACTTTAAACAACATTCACGTACGTCGTAATGTAAAACTTTAAACAACATTCACGTTCGTCGTAATTTAAAACTTTAAACAACATTCACGTACGTCGTAATGTAAAACTTTAAACAACATTCACGTTCGTCGTAATTTAAAACTTTAAACAACATTCACGTACGTCGTAATGTAAAACTTTAAACAACATTCACGTTCGTCGTAATGTAAAACTTTAAACAACATTCACGTTCGTCGTAATGTAATACTTTAAACAACATTCACGTACGTCGTAATGTAAAACTTTAAACAACATTCACGTTCGTCGTAATGTAAAACTTTAAACAACATTCACGTTCGTCGTAATGTAATACTTTAAACAACATTCACGTACGTCGTAATGTAAAACTTTAAACAACATTCACGTTCGTCGTAATGTAAAACTTTAAACAACATTCACGTACGTCGTAATTTAAAACTTTAAACAACATTACGTACGTCGTAATGTAAAACTTTAAACAACATTCACGTTCGTCGTAATGTAATACTTTAAACAACATTCACGTACGTCGTAATGTAAAACTTTAAACAACATTCACGTTCGTCGTAATGTAAAACTTTAAACAACATTCACGTTCGTCGTAATGTAATACTTTAAACAACATTCACGTACGTCGTAATGTAAAATGTTAAACAACATTCACGTTCGTCGTAATGTAATACTTTAAACAACATTCACGTACGTCGTAATGTAAAACTTTAAACAACATTACGTACGTCGTAATGTAAAACTTTAAACAACATTCACGTACGTCGTAATGTAAAACTTTAAACAACATTCACGTTCGTCGTAATTTAAAACTTTAAACAACATTCACGTACGTCGTAATGTAAAACTTTAAACAACATTCACGTTCGTCGTAATTTAAAACTTTAAACAACATTCACGTACGTCGTAATGTAAAACTTTAAACAACATTCACGTTCGTCGTAATTTAAAACTTTAAACAACATTCACGTACGTCGTAATGTAAAACTTTAAACAACATTCACGTTCGTCGTAATGTAAAACTTTAAACAACATTAACGTACGTCGTAATGTTAAACTTTAAACAACATTCACGTACGTCGTAATGTAAAACTTCAAACAACATTCACGTACGTCGTAATGTAAAACTTTAAACAACATTCACGTTCGTCGTAATGTTAAACTTTAAACAACATTATGTACGTCATAATGTATAACTTTAAACAACATTTACGAACGTCGTAATGTAAAACTTTAAACAACATTTACGTACGTCGTAATGTAAAACTTTAAACAACATTTACGTTCGTCGTAATGTAAAACTTTAAACAACATTTACGTACGTCGTAATGTAAAACTTTAAACAACATTTACGTACGTCGTAATGTAAAACTTTAAACAACATTTACGTTCGTCGTAATGTAAAACTTTAAACAACATTCACGTTCGTCGTAATGTAAAACTTTAAACAACATTCACGTTCGTCGTAATTTAAAACTTTAAACAACATTCACGTACGTCGTAATGTAAAACTTTAAACAACATTCACGTATGTCGTAATGTGAAACTTTAAACAACATTCACGTACGTCGTAATGTAAAACTTTAAACAACATTCACGTACGTCGTAATGTAAAACTTTAAACAACAGTCACGTACGTCGTAATGTAAAACTTTAAACAACATTACGTACGTCGTAATGTAAAACTTTAAACAACATTCACGTTCGTCGTAATGTAAAACTTTAAACAACATTCACGTTCGTCGTAATGTAAAACTTTAAACAACATTTACGTACGTCGTAATGTAAAACTTTAAACAACATTTACGTACGTCGTAATGTAAAACTTTAAACAACATTCACGTACGTCGTAATGTTAAAATTTAAACAACATTCACGTAGGTCGTAATGTTAAACTTTAAACAACATTCACGTTCGTCGTAATGTAAAACTTTAAACAAAATTCACGTACGTCGTGATGTAAAACTTTAAACAACATTCTCGTACGTCGTAATGTAAAACTTTAAACAAAATTCACGTACGTCGTAATGTAAAACTTTAAACAACATTCACGTATAACATTCACGTACGTTGTAATGTAAAACTTTAAACAACATGCACGTACGTCGTCATGTAAAACTTTAAACAACATTACGTATGTCGTAATGTAAAATTTTAAACAACATTCACGTTCGTCGTAATGTAAAACTTTAAACAACATTCACGTTCGTCGTAATGTAAAACTTTAAACAACATTCACGTACGTCGTAATGTAAAACTTTAAACAACATGCACGTACGTCGTCATGTAAAACTTTAAACAACATTCACGTACGTCGTAATGTAAAACTTTAAACAACATGCACGTACGTCGTCATGTAAAACTTTAAACAACATTCACCTACGTTGTAATGTTAAACTTTAAACAACATTCACGTACGTCGTAATGTAAAACTTTAAACAACATTCACGTACGTTGTAATGTTAAACTTTAAACAACATTCACGTACAACATTCATGTTCTTCGTAATGTAAAACTTTAAACAACATTCACATACGTCGTAATGTTAAACTTTAAACAGCATTCACGTACGTCGTAATGTAATACTTTAAACAACATTCACGTACGTTGTAATATAATACTTTAAACAACATTCACGTACGTCGTAATGTAAAACTTTAAACAACATTCACGTACGTCGTAATGTAAAACTTTAAAAAACATTCACGTACGTCGTAATGTAATACTTTAAACAACATTCACGTACAACATTCACGTACGTCGTAATGTTAAACTTTAAACAACATTTACGTACGTCGTAATGTAAAACTTTAAAAACCATTCACGTACAACATTCATGTACGTCGTAATGTAATACTTTAAACAACATTCACGTACGTCGTAATGTAAAACGTTAAACAACATTATCGTACAACATTCATGTACGTCGTAATGTAATACTTTAAACAACATTCACGTATGTTGTAATGTTAAACTTTAAACAACATTCACGTACGTCGTAATGTAAAACTTTAAACAACATTCTAGTTCGTCGTAATGTAAAACTTTAAACAACATTCACGTACGTCGTAATGTAAAACTTTAAACAACATTCACGTACGTCGTAATGTAAAACTTTAAACAACATTCACGTTCGTCGTAATGTAAAATTTTAAACAACATTCACGTACTTCGTAATGTAAAACTTTAAACAACATTAACGTACGTCGTAATGTAAAACTTTAAACAACATTCACGTACGTCGTAATGTAAAACTTTAAACAACATTCACGTACGTCGTAATGTAAAACTTTAAACAACATGCACGTACGTCGTCATGTAAAACTTTAAACAACATTACGTATGTCGTAATGTAAAACTTTAAACAACATGCACGTACGTCGTCATGTAAAACTTTAAACAACATGCACGTACGTCGTAATGTAAAACTTTAAACAACATTCACGTTCGTCGTAATGTAAAACTTTAAACAACATTCACGTACGTCGTAATGTAAAACTTTAAACAACATTACGTACGTCGTAATGTAAAACTTTAAACAACATTCACGTACGTCGTCATGTAAAACTTTAAACAACATTCACGTACGTCGTCATGTAAAACTTTAAACAACATGCACGTACGTCGTAATGTAAAACTTTAAACAACATTACGTACGTCGTAATGTAAAACTTTAAACAACATTACGTACGTCGTCATGTAAAACTTTAAACAACATTCACGTACGTCGTAATGTAAAACTTTAAACAACATTCACGTTCGTCGTAATGTAAAACTTTAAACAACATTACGTACGTCGTAATGTAAAACTTTAAACAACATTCACGTACGTCGTAATGTAAAACTTTAAACAACATTCACGTTCGTCGTAATGTAAAACTTTAAACAACATTCACGTTCGTCGTAATGTAAAACTTTAAACAACATTCACGTACGTCGTATTGTAAAACTTTAAACAACATTCACGTACGTCGTAATGTAAAACTTTAAACAACATTTACGTACGTCGTAATGTAAAACTTTAAACAACATTCACGTACGTCGTAATGTTAAACTTTAAACAACATTCAAGTACGTCGTAATGTAAAACTTTAAACAACATTCACCTCCGTTGTAATGTTAAACTTTAAACAACATTCACGTACGTCGTAATGTAAAACTTTAAACAACATTACGTACGTCGTAATGTAAAACTTTAAACAACATTCACGTTCGTCGTAATGTAAAACTTTAAACAACATTCACGTTCGTCGTAATGTAAAACTTTAAACAACATTTACGTACGTCGTAATGTAAAACTGTAAACAACATTTACGTACGTCGTAATGTAAAACTTTAAACAACATTCACGTACGTCGTAATGTTAAAATTTAAACAACATTCACGTAGGTCGTAATGTTAAACTTTAAACAACATTCACGTTCGTCGTAATGTAAAACTTTAAACAAAATTCACGTACGTCGTGATGTAAAACTTTAAACAACATTCTCGTACGTCGTAATGTAAAACTTTAAACAAAATTCACGTACGTCGTAATGTAAAACTTTAAACAACATTCACGTATAACATTCACGTACGTTGTAATGTAAAACTTTAAACAACATGCACGTACGTCGTCATGTAAAACATTAAACAACATTACGTATGTCGTAATGTAAAATTTTAAACAACATTCACGTTCGTCGTAATGTAAAACTTTAAACAACATTCACGTTCGTCGTAATGTAAAACTTTAAACAACATTCACGTACGTCGTAATGTAAAACTTTAAACAACATGCACGTACGTCGTCATGTAAAACTTTAAACAACATTCACGTACGTCGTAATGTAAAACTTTAAACAACATGCACGTACGTCGTCATGTAAAACTTTAAACAACATTCACCTACGTTGTAATGTTAAACTTTAAACAACATTCACGTACGTCGTAATGTAAAACTTTAAACAACATTCACGTACGTTGTAATGTTAAACTTTAAACAACATTCACGTACAACATTCATGTTCTTCGTAATGTAAAACTTTAAACAACATTCACATACGTCGTAATGTTAAACTTTAAACAGCATTCACGTACGTCGTAATGTAATACTTTAAACAACATTCACGTACGTTGTAATATAATACTTTAAACAACATTCACGTACGTCGTAATGTAAAACTTTAAACAACATTCACGTACGTCGTAATGTAAAACTTTAAAAAACATTCACGTACGTCGTAATGTAATACTTTAAACAACATTCACGTACAACATTCACGTACGTCGTAATGTTAAACTTTAAACAACATTTACGTACGTCGTAATGTAAAACTTTAAAAACCATTCACGTACAACATTCATGTACGTCGTAATGTAATACTTTAAACAACATTCACGTACGTCGTAATGTAAAACTTTAAACAACATTATCGTACAACATTCATGTACGTCGTAATGTAATACTTTAAACAACATTCACGTATGTTGTAATGTTAAACTTTAAACAACATTCACGTACGTCGTAATGTAAAACTTTAAACAACATTCTAGTTCGTCGTAATGTAAAACTTTAAACAACATTCACGTACGTCGTAATGTAAAACTTTAAACAACATTCACGTACGTCGTAATGTAAAACTTTAAACAACATTCACGTTCGTCGTAATGTAAAATTTTAAACAACATTCACGTACTTCGTAATGTAAAACTTTAAACAACATTAACGTACGTCGTAATGTAAAACTTTAAACAACATTCACCTACGTTGTAATGGTAACTTTAAACAACATTCACGTACGTCGTAATGTAAAACTTTAAACAACATTCACGTACGTTGTAATGTTAAATTTTAAACAACATTCATGTACGTCGTAATGTAAAACTTTAAACAACATTCACGTTCGTCGTAATGTAAAGTTTTAAACAACATTCACGTTCGTCGTAATGTAAAACTTTAAACAACATTCACGTACGTCGTAATGTAAAACTTTAAACAACATTCACGTACCTCGTAATGTAAAACTTTAAACAACATTCACGTTCGTCGTAATGTAAAATTTTAAACAACATTCATGTACGTCGTAATGTAAAACTTTAAACAACATTCACGTTCGTCGTAATGTTAAACTTTAAACAACATTCTCGTACAACATTCATGTACGTCGTAATGTAATACTTTAAACAACATTCACGTTCGTCGTAATGTAAAACTTTAAACAACATTCACGTACGTTGTAATTTAAAACTTTAAACAACATTCACGTACGTCGTAATGTAAAACTTTAAACAACATTCACGTACGTCGTAATGTAAAACTTTAAACAACATTCACGTTCGTCGTAATGTAAAACTTTAAACAACATTCGTGTACGTTGTAATGTTAAACTTTAAACAACATTCTCGTACAACATTCATGTACGTCGTAATGTAATACTTTAAACAACATTCACGTTCGTCGTAATTTAAAACTTTAAACAACATTCACGTTCGTCGTAATGTAAAACTTTAAACAACATTCACGTTCGTCGTAATGTAAAACTTTAAACAACATTCATGTACGTCGTAATGTAAAACTTTAAACAACATTCACGTTCGTCGTAATGTAAAACTTTAAACAAAATTCACGTACAACATTCATGTACGTCGTAATGTAAAACTTTAAGGTGGAATTATACCTTTGAAATAAGGTTATTGTCGATACACTCATTTAAAAGATCGTCATACAAATAGTCTTTGATTTATTTTGAAGATAATGCTTTTGCTAATGTAACCATTATCACATTTTATATACACGTTTTTGTTAGAGTAAAAAATGAATTAACAATAATTTAATATTTTACAGGTAAAGTTAACTCAAATCACCAAATCAACGAACTTAACATGCCTAACTATAAACCTGTCAGTGACACAGACAACTGCCCTGATGAATCCTTAGATGCATCTGATGATAGTCCAGAAAACAGTGCATCCACCGAAAACGAGACTGAAGCCACAGAAACCGACACGGGTGATACAGACAGTGAGGGTGAAAGCACTGGACACAAACACTCGTATGATAATGGCATTGGTCATAATGGAGAATACCAAAATGGCGGACTAAATACCATAGATGACTCGAATGGTGAGGTAAAAGATAAAAACCGAAGAAGACGGGCGGAGACAGCTCGTGATCTGGTGCAAAGTCAAGAAAATCTTATTTTGATGCTTCAAAGAATGAAAAGCGACTTATCTAGCATGGACAGAGAAGCTACGTCAATTAAAGAGGAGGTAATCCGCTCTCGACAACTGTTCGATGTGTGCGTCGGACATAGACGGGTACACCAACTGGATTACTCGGCAAATGGGTATAATTTGACATATGCAATGCCCAAGGTTTCGTACAATTATAACAAAAGCCTTTTAAACGGTTCCCATAGCCGTTGTTCCAATTTGAGCCAGTCGTCGACATATTGTAATTATTCTCCCAACGTTTCCAGAAGATCAAGTGTATCAGGAACTTCTAGTAGAAAGAGTTCATATCAAAATGAAATCGAACCCTCCCGGTCCAGATTCAGACAAAATAGCGAGCGTATAGCGCAGACATCAGACCGTAAGACATCACAAAGTGAGGAGTTTTCTGTTACAGAAAGTGAATATGATTCAGAACGGGAACCCAGCTGGTCATCTTATCCAACCGGTATGTCCACAGATTCCAGTGTCTTTGACTCGCCTGTTACAAACAGAAGCGCGGAAAGAAGGACGAAAAGGTTGTCTGATTACCGTAGCAAGAGTTTGGAAAGAAAGTCAAGTTATTTCTTCACAAATAAAACAGAAACGCCAGAACAAGACGTGTCAGACGATGTTTGTGTCTAAGTCGCCATTTGCGGTACCATACAACAGTCATCTTCAGTCGGTATACTATTAAAGAGTTGACACTTATATATGCGTCGTTGAACATTCGTGTACACCTATTTATACCGAGATGGTGAATTGTAAGTTTAGTACAAATACTTCTGATATATGGACACCGTATATCGAACAGTAATATGAGCCGTTCCACGAGAAAACCAACATTATGGTGTCTGCGTAATGTATCGAACCAGATCAGCCTAGGCTATCCGGGTCAACACATTTCGTTTCTGGGGGATATATGTATATAGTAATGATTCATGAAACAGAAAATCCACAGGAGGCGAAAAGTATCTTTTCGGGTTAGCCTGCGCGGCATGCTTAGGCTGGTCCGGGTCGATATTTTACGCAGAATGATGGTTTTCTCGTGGAACGACTCATATAAAGGGACTTACACAATGTTCGCCATTTTTTTTACTGATAAAAAACTGACCTTCGGAACGTGGCGGCCGAAGAAGTCAGTTTCCGCAGTATGATCTGATCTGGATATTCCTTATTCACCATCTGGTTGAATGTGTAATTGTGAGTTACCGGACTGTGGAGGTATACCGATGCTGTATCGTAGAACGGTTTAATTTTCATTTCCAAACCCTTTTAAGATCGTTGTTTGTTAGGTCTTCCAAAGGGAAGAAAGTTTTAATCATACTAAGCTGGGAGAACATGTTAAATTGTCCAAGATTGTAAAATGTTTGTTTAAATATTTCCATAATAATAACGGCAGCTCCTTTCTTAACCCTTCCCGCAAACAGACGCTTTCTGGTGCCTCTACAGCACACAACTTTTGAAAAAAAGTGTGGCAAAAGGACAAATTGCTTAAAACGAGCAATTTTTCCTTTTTGCCACAATGTCTTCAATTCTATTTAAAAAATTAACCCTCCCTAAAGTAACTCTTTTATATTGTTTGCCAGGCTGTTTTCAAAATCTTCTGCTGCAGATTTGTTGTATGTAGGAAAGGGTTAAAACAAATATTATACAGAAGTGTATCTCACCTCTGCAGAACACAATGTTCTGAAAATATCATGGGGAAATGAGATATTAAGGACATGTCGCAAAACAGTTTTCAAAAGTTATTGTTATTTTATCATTTTATCAGATTGTTGAACATAATCAGATTCAATTTCTGACCCCCCTCCCTTTATTTGTTAAACAAAAATCATGACGATGTACTTTACACAATTTGTCGAGAAAGTGTCTATTAATGTCTCGGTCACATATCTGTATGATCGCCCAACGATTTATAAAATCGTACGATTCCACCAACTCTTAAAATCCGTACTTTTGTAATCGTAGCTTCTGGTCACATGCATACGGTCTTTTTGATGATGCAATCGGAGGATATCCGTACGGACATAGCAGACAAGTCATGCGGAGCTCGAACGTACCTCGTATGATGCACGTGTGTTCGTAAGACGCTCACGAACATTGTCCGTACGGCATCCGTATGACAAGAAAAACAGTCGGAGACGCCGTAGCAACCATGGCTTTACCCAGCAGCTACGCTTCCGACGACGTTGGTTAGCATTCATCTGCTCTTTTAGCAACAGTACTATCAGTATCATATCATGCTGGTCTCGTGCTTGATGCAGATCGAGCTGCAAATGCTTCATGAGATGCTGTGGTGTAATTGCCATCCTGTACCACGCATCGACAGTACTTTGCTGAACTTAAAAGATTCCTTTATTTTTACCACCTTGAATCACCAAGGATGTCATACGGAGCCCGCACGGCTAACGTTATACTCTGTTGGACCATTGCGAATAACGCAAGTGCCCTCGCCCGGTGTCCGTAGTATCGTAAGGACATCGTATGTGACCGTGCGAATCCCCTGCGATAGTCGTGCGAGCCCCGGCAAGCTCTTACGAGTTAAAAATTCCGTACGATGCTCGCAAAAAATAACGATGTCCGTACGGAGCGTGGATGGGACCAGGGCGTTATACAGCATTCTCTGTTATTAATATGTTTTATGGAGATTCGCTGTTTGACTCCGGGTCTTAGCTGCTCTCGAAGGTCGGCTTCAATTTCTTCTTTTTCTTCAATGTTCATATATTTCTCTGTAAAATGTAAATACTTGTTTGTTATTAACTATAGGCAAATGTACCTGAATGTAATAAAATGTTTTGTATTGTATATTGTACTGTATTTAATCAGTCTACTTTCATTTATAAATAGTTCCCATTGTTTTGTCTGCTGTAGATTGGTAATATGTGGGAAATGGTGATCATACACAACATTCGAAGACCGTTCCGTTACTTATTTATGTCTGATATAGCAGGATTAAGGGTGAACCCATTTATTTGGGCTTCCAACACGTACTTCAACCCATTACCTAATATGTGAGGTTGGATTACAGGGTATCTAAGTTACACCTATGTATAATCATCCCTGTCCCACGTGTATACGCAAATTGACGCATCAGCAGGTTAATTTTCAAAACAGTACGGTAAAAGGTGAATTGTCTCATACTGACCAATTTCTCCTTTTGTCACAATGTTATAAACTGTAACAAATTATTATACTTTCATTAGAAGATATTTTTCATATGTTGCTAAGATGTTTTCAGAATTGTCTGTTGTAGATTTATAATATGTAGGTAAGGATTAATAAGCATGTATGTACCAACACGACTGATGTGTATATCTTTTCGAAAACACAGTCATGTAGATCCGAATTAACAAATATATACACGAGTTAAAGTGAAGTTAAATGACAAAGTATACATTATTATAGAGGAAAAGAAAGAATTTACTCTTTGTCCGTCTTCTTCCACAGTGTTTTTAGAAGTCGTACGATGCAGAAGCCTCATAAATGGCCCTTATCTGGAAAGGAAAGGGTATGGCGGATACCCTGCTTTTAAGTGGTCGGCTATCTTAATAACGCTCAAGTGATACAGTTGTTAACTGTTAAACGGTTAACTGATAATATCATAAGCCCTCTGCGTTAAAATGTCTCCGGTTTTGAAAACATGTAGAAAATACAGAATTTGCTAGTTTTGGGCAAATTGTCATTTTTCAACAATGTTTTCAAAAAGCCGTTTAATGCCAATACGTGAGACGTTTTTACCATTAGGAAAAGGATTTTGTGCATATGTCAATTTGAAGGAATATGGGGCTACTCTGATTACCCAAAGTATGTAGTAGACTAATGTTACTCCAGGTAAACTGGACTCCCGATAACTCGACCTCAAAAGGGACCCATAAATTAATTCGAGTTATCGACGTTTTCGTGTTGTCGCTGGAATATTGCTTATTTAACCCGTTCTCACATACAACAAATCTGCAGCGGACGACTTTGAAATGTTTTCAAAAGTGGTCTGCTGCTATTGTGTCAAAATGCTTCTGCAGGTGGGAAAGGGTTAAGTTTTGTATTGTCAGCATCGTTATTCATTTATACTTAAAGATTTTATTTATTATGAAAAAAAAGAGACAGTGATAAGATAACATCAAGAAAACGCACAGCAACAGTTCTGATTGCTCGTATTCATGACCAATCAAAACGGTTGCCACGTTGCTTTCAAAAGACAGATCCGTTTCAAGCACGTCGCATTCAGAAGTACATCATATCTCCTCAAGTTCATAGTAACTCTGACAAATTGATGGCTTCGTTCAGGGATAGCATAACTACATCTTGTACAAGCTGTAGCTTTGGCCTGTTCGAACGAGACCATCGAATTAGAATTATATATACATGTATGTGCATATATGTATATATACTCCATGGAGCACACAATGAAAAGAATACATAAACTTACGTACATAGACATATTACCTGTAAGTATAGATAATGACGTATAGGCTCATGCGGCCGGGTGTTTCAAAAAAACTTAGTATTATCAGGGACATAGATTATCTACGTCCCTCGTATTATGTTTTATAATATGTTATACACTTGTCACTTTGATAAGAGATTTACTTACTTACTTCCTTACTTCGATGAAATGGTTCCAGTCAGAAGATATACATTTATTTGCATTTATTCGCATTTTTCCAAGTTCGGGTTATCGCTAGGCTACTGTATACAGTATTGATATTATCACATTGAGCCATATTGATTTATAGTTCACTACACTTATTAATATTTACATCAGTTGTGAAACCAAGTGCAACATATACAACATATATCAAATTACTGAAGTCAGAATCGTTTATATTCCTAATAAGTTGAGCCGTCTCGCGAGAAAACCAACAGTGTGGACTCTGCGAAAAGTATCGACCCGGTTCAGCCTAATGCTACGTTTACACTATGTTCCTCGAAACGTAGTGCGCCGTGGGACTTTGGCCATGTTTTCCTCCGTATTCAAGTCGTGTTACGTCTTAGCACGCTTTCTCATGGTCTATCACGGCATATCCGTGATGGGCCGTGGGAGGAAACGGGGCCGAGTCCCGGAGGCTCCAAGGCGCACTACGGTTCGGCCCGCGGTCTACTACGGATGTCAGTAAGTTTCCTCCCGGCCCGTCACGCTCTGATAGGGTCCCTCACGTTTCTCACGTTCTGATCAAGGTCTGACACGTTTTTCAAGTTTTGCCAAGGCTTTCTACGGATGAAACGTGGACGCCGTGCATCTTTAGAACACGTTTGACCCCACGGTATAAAAAGAAGGCCTCCCAAGCAATAGCAATCATTGGATCCCGAGATTTCGACGAGACAACATCATGAATGCCCAAGATGAAGAAGATTTTGTGTTTGCATGTTTGATGGGTGCATACATCCAGTATTTGCGTCAACAACAAGAAGGTCAGCAGCAGTTACAGAGAGGGAATGCCAGAGTGCAGCAGTCAGGAAGAAGGCGAACAAGGCAGATAGGAAGGCCAAGATCCATGTTGGTGCGCGAATGGTTATCGGAAGACAGAAGGCAGCAGCTGTGCCACTTTTCAACATTTCTCACCAGAGAGCTCCGGACTGAAGATGTCAACGCCTTCCAGAACTACCTGAAGATGCCTCCAGAGCTCTTCGATGAGATCCTAGAAAGAGTAACACCAGTCATCGAGAGACAAGACAAGACGTTCCGCTCTGCCCTACCACCTGGACTGAAGCTTTCAGTGACTCTGAGACATCTGGCCACTGGGGACAATTACTCGTCACTCTCCTATGCGTTCCGGTGCAATAAAGCAGCTATCTGTCATATGGTACAAGAAGTGTGCAAGGTCATCGTGGAAGCCTACAGGGATGAAGTGTTCGCCGTTCCTCTGACGCACGATGAGTGGAGAGCCTTTGCCCAGGAGTTTGAAGATAAGTGGAACGTGCCTCATGCGGTGGCAGCTCTGGACGGGAAGCATATTGCCATCATCAAGGCACCCAACACAGGCTCCTTGTACCACAACTACCTTTTTTCAGTATTCCTCTCCTCGCTTTGGTGGATGCCCAGTATCGTTTCATATGGATTGAAGTTGGTGGAGTTGAACACATGTCTGATGCCCAAATTTATAATGACTCAGAGCTCAGTGAATTCCTCGAAGAAGGCCGGATAGGGTTGCCACCATCATGCCCTCTGCTTAACGATGACCAGAACAAGGACATCCCTTACTTCATCCTAGGAGACGATGCCTTTGCCTTAATAAGCTACCTGATGAAGCCATATGGAAGAAGAGCGATGCCAAGAGAAAACGTCATGTACAATTACCGGATCTCCCGTGGAAGACGTGTGGTGGATAATCTTGGCCAAGCGATTCAGATGCTTCCTTGGGACTTTAGAACAGGGACCAGACACAGGTAAGTCTCATTATCTTACTGCACCAGAGTTGTCATAAATACTTCGAGGGAGTTATTTAAAAAGGTGCTATCTGCATATTTTGCAAAAATGTACTTTCCAAATATTGGGATTTGGTACCAAACTTAAATGTTATCATCAATACACAAAGGTGCCATCTGCAGAATAACCTGTTGTTGTTGAAGAGAAAAGTGCTATCTGTGCTTCCCGTCCCACTACGGAATGCCTCCAAGTTTTGTTACGGCCTATTACGGACTGTCACGTTTGGTTGCGTTCACCCCGTTTTACTACGGCCTACTAGGTTTCTCATCCGCACCGTGACTGCCGTGGCAAATCTTTTGACAGTTTAAAAGCCACGGCAATCACGACCTGTCACGTTTACCCATCCCGCCCCCCCCCCCCCCCCCCACGTTGTCTCACGTTCATCCCGTTTTGTCCACGGTGGCCTGCAATGGGGCTGCCGTGGCCGCCGGGAACATAGTGTAAACGTAGCAAAAGCATACCGCGCTGGCGAACCCAGATAGACACATTTCGCCTCCTGTGGATTTTCTGTTTCAGGAATCATTACTTTATACATGTATCCACCTGAGACGAAATGTGTCGGCCCGAATTAGCCTGTGCGGACTGCGCAGGTTGATCTGGATCGATACATTAGGCAGAGACCATAACGTTGGTTTTCTCGAGGAACATCTCAGCTGATAATGCTCCGATTAATTGATTCGAAACCGGGACTTTGGATTAGGAGGGCAGTAATGTATTCTCCGAGGTGCTCTCCATTTCTCCAATTGCAGACGCGTTTTAGCATCACTGTAGCAGACGTCTTTCGAAAACATAGTCGAAAAGGCTGACATTTATCATTTTCTTTGCCCTTTTCAACTCCATTCAATGACAATACATGTTTTTTCATTTATAAAGATTTTGCCTTAATGTTTTCAAAGTCGTCTGCTGTAGATTTGTTGTAGGCCTATGAAGTAAATGATAACATCTCTAGTGTAACCGTTTTGCTTCACAGACTGTCCATATCTACTCTGCTGCACGAACTTCTCTGTTCATATGACTACATTGAACTTGTAAATAGTATATAACCGAGCATTTTACAATATCAGCATCCCTTTCCCACATACAAACATTCTGCAGCAGACGACTTTGAAAACATCTAGGCAAAGGTATGGAAAATCCTTTTAGAAATTGGTATTATTATAGAATGAAGTTAAAAAGATTGTGGAAAAATGATAAATTGCTCATTGTGATAAATTTCTGTTTTTGCCGCAATGTTTTCAACTGTAGTTTGCTGCAGATGCGTCAAAATGCGTCTACAAGAGGGAAAGGGTAAGGATCTTTGCCACAAGGGACATTGAGATATAATAAATGTCACATTTACAAAAACAACTAACAACATTTTATAAATGAACAGGCTGATCTGGGTCGATACATTACGCAGAGGCCATAATATTGGTTTTCTCGCGGGGCGATACAGTTCTATGACATTCATGAGGCGCAATTTGCAATACTACTGAGTATGTTGGTGTCACTTTAAACAACAACGTAGAAAAAACAAACATTTAGCGATATTGAATTGGCTAGCTGCAAGCAGGGACACTTTATCAATATTGTGTCCATGCTTCAAGTAATGAACGAGTCCCATAGCAAAAGATTAATAACTCGTTACGATTAATAAAATTCAGTTGTGTCCCTTTGGTATCTAATCGATGTACATATAGTTTTTAGCATTTCGGAAGATGTGCACCAACTGTGACGTGGGTATCATTTTTCAATTGCAATTCGTTTTTTACTAGATCGAAATTTACTTCCTTTTTAATCTTCAATGACGATTTTGATAGTCCCCGCTGAAACATGCTTATAGTCCTCAAATATTTTAGAACTACAGGTAAATATGAGAACCTAGATTCTATAAAGATTCTTCACTAACATTTATTTCCGGCTTTGATCTTAAACTCTTTATTAATGTCAATGAAAGTTGCCATTTAGTTATGACTAATATTTTCACCATCATAAGATTACAATTTTTAATTTTACGCGCTGCATATATAATTAGCAAAACATATTCTATAAATATCATTTTATAGGACAATGCGAATTTCCCAATCTCAAAACGAGGCTTGTGTCATCTAGGAAGTTGGGAGTAAGTGCGTAAGTAAACCGATTTTAATCCGTTCTTCTCACTAGACATCGCTTTAATTGGCACTTTCAAATGGAGTTTTATCGGAAACTTAATACTCGATTGTCGTATAAACGTATTTATTTTTTCTCAAGCTGTTCTCTCTATTCGGATTGCGATGGCTGAAAAAACGATATCGTTAGCGGTAACTCTACTGCGCTAACAGGTCGACAGTTTGTTTACATCGCCCAATCAATGAGAACTCAGCCGAACTTCCTTTGTCAATCACGTTCACTGTAGCAATTCATTTCGGTAATCTTATCGTTAATAATCATAAAACGAACTTGATTTATACGTAAACCTAGAAGAATTGTTAATATATAAATATATTAGATATTTTCTTGCCCTCTTGCCCGTTAGTTAAAATACGTCATCACGACTTCCATATATGGAAAGAGGATTTCCCCAATCGACTCGGTAGGAGGTACCCAGATTAATGATGGGCCAGTACCATGTATAAGTGGGCTGTCCCAACATTGTTAGCACTGTCACTTTGAAGTTATAGCTTGCACAGACTTTTTGTGCACATTTTGTGATATTATATATTTTTGAAATAGAACACTGTGGACTTAAAAAAATGGATTTACATATGAATATAGGAAATATAACAACAGATTATACCATAATTATTAAGATATATAAATGACTGTTATAATAATGCAAGTGTATTCCTTAGAAAAAACATTTGGATAACATATATATATAGTTAAAATTAAAAAATTAATATATTTATTAATATTGTATCAATTTGTACCATAAGATATATATCCAAAGAAATAACAATGCAGAATATACACGATATGAATTTAGCGATGTTTCGTTTTAACTTCTGGCCTAAACCATTTCTATCTCCCCCGGCAGCTCACCAGCCGTTTCCAGCGGGGATGGAAAGCTCGCAGTTCATACCAAACCCATTGAGTACACCAGCTCTCATGGTGTTAGCTTCGACAGCAGAGAACCACGAAGGAGCAAGGATACCAGGACAACAACGATATTCAATGCAAGAAAAAGACGGACCTCAGTTTACAAGTCCTAACTACACAATGTATAGACCAGGGGACCATTTTCCTCCTCCAATATATTCGTCTGGGCATCATCCATTCGTTCGCCCTTCACCAGATAGAGCGGCACACTCGGGGGTTCGGATCATGAACCCTGTAGGATCCAGTGCATTTCGCCCAGTATCCACAGACAGTGCAGAATCCTTTCATTCAGCTTTTTCTCCCACCAAAAGACAAATGCCAGAAGATTTAAGCCATAAGAATAGTGTGAATTCAATGACCAACAATTCCGAAGCAAGAGATAATAACGAAATGAGAGACCTATCCATGAAGGATGAAAGACCAGCAAGTTTGAACTCTCTTAGTTACGAAACCAACTCCGATTCCCATTCGGAAGTTGACGCTGATCGCGGAACACCTGACTCTGAAGGGAGGTCTTTGAGAAGTAAGTAAACTGTAAACCAAAATACCAAATTTAACCCGTACAAAACTACAATGCTGAATTTTTCAAACGGGCTTGTCTTGCTTTGCATTCAGTGGATTCCTTAGACAATCCTAGATTTATCAAGATAAAAATGGTTTAACCCTTTCCCTTATACGACTTACCTGCAGCAGACGACTTTGAAAACATACCCGAAAATTGTTGTAAACTCCCTTTAAATGAAAGTACAATAATTGAATAGAGTTGAAAACAAGGTGACAAAGGGAGAAATTGCTTGTTTTGAGCAATTTTTGTCGCCATGTTTTCAACAAGCCCTCCGCTGCAGAGGTGTCAGAAAGCGTCTATATGAGGGAAAGAGTTAAAAGTTGAGCAGCCAACGAGGAAAGAGTGCTTACTGATTGACCGGCTGGCCTGACCCTGGGTGGCACAGGATGCGCACAATCCAATCCAGCAGTTAACCCTTTCCCTCATACGGCATTTCTGCAGCAGACGACTTTGAATGTATTTTGTCAAAATATAGAAAATCTCCATAATTGAATGGATAACCTATGACAAAAAGTGGAAAACATTGTGACAAAAGGAGAAATTTCTTCTTTTGTCACTATGTTTTCAAAAAGCCGTCTTCTGCAGAGGCGTCAAAAAGCGTCTATATGAGGGAAAGGGTTAAAGTGTTAACATATAATCTTCCAATCTATGAAAACATGGGATTATCTCTCCATAGGAAAGAGCAAATTTAGAATGCAGTACAAATCATTGATGGTAAGTTAGAAATTGTTCATTATGAGCATTTTTTTTTTCTTGCAGACTTCCCAAGAAATGAAGAATGCTTGCAAAACTTTTTTGCTGCATAACCCTTTCCAACATACAGACACTTTCTGCAAGCAGATAACTTTTGAAAACATTGTGACTAAATGAGCAACTTCTCCTTTTGCCACAATATTTTCAACTTTATCCACTAATAAAACTTTTCAATTACACAGATTTTTCATCATTTTGCCTAGAGCCTAGAGGTTTACAAAGTCTTCTGATGCAGATTTGTTGTCGGTGGGAAAGGGTTGTTCCAAAATGCATCTGGATGTTGGAACGATTTGATAAACCTGATATGAAAGTTATCCCTTTCCCTCATATAGATGCTTTCGGACGCCTCTGCAGCAGACGGCTTTTTGAAAACATAGTGACAAAAGAAGAAAATGCACAAAACGTGCAATTTCTCCTTTTGCCACAATGTTTTCCACTTTTAGTCATAGATGATCCATTCAATTATGGAGATTTTCTATGTTTTGACAAAATATGTTTAAAGTCGTCTGCTGCAGAATTGTCGTATGAGGGAAAGGGTTAAGCGTTGTCTTTTTAGAAACATCTGAGGAAGGAAGGTTAAAATTATTAGGAAAAATTGGATGTTTAAATTGATACATTATTGAACACATTGCAGGAATTGTAGAAATGTTTACTTCAAGCAATTCCTCCCCTTTTCCGTAATAGAAATTAACACTAAGCCTAGCGACGATAGCAAATGATGATTATTCCAACATAAATTGCATGAAAAACATGTAAAATTATGATTGTTATTTAACCCTTTCCCACATATAGATGGTTTCTGACGCCTCTGCAGCAGATGACTTTTGAAAACATTGTGTCAAAAGGAGAAATTGCTCAAAATTACCAATTTCTCCTTTTGCCACAATGTTTTCAATTTTTTTCAGTAAATATACCCTCATTTATAATATAGTGATTTTCTATATTTTTGTCTACATGTTTCCAAAGCCGTCGGCTGCAGATATGTTTGAAAGGGTTAACAGAAAATTGATATACAAAGCCAAATGCAAATTATGTACCGGTATATGAATTTAATATAAATTAGAACACTTTAGAGAAGGGGATATAACTTTATTATAAATAGGAACTTTTCTGATTAATTTCTTGATTTAAAAGATGAAATTAGATGGATCTGGCATCTGCAGCAGACGACTTTTGAAAACATTATGACTAATTGAGAAATACTTTTTGAAAACATTATGACTAATTGAGAAATTGCTCATAATATTGCCACAATAGTTTCAACTATTACCAAATAATTACCGGGTATTTTCCACATTTGTACGTTGTTATATATAAAAGAAGGTCATTGATAACAAATAAATAGTTGTTGGTAAGATGATTATTCAGAAGAATAAATGAAAAGCTTATCAAATTAACCCTTCCCCACCTATTGACACATCTACAGTAGAAGACTTTTGAAAACATTGTGTCAAAAGCAGAAATTGCTCAAAACAAGCAATTTCTCCTTTTGACACAATGTTTTCAACTTGTTTTCAGTAATTATACCTTCATTTCTAGAGATTTTCAGTCATCTTCTGCAGATGTGTTGTATGTGGGAAAGGGTTAAATTCCCGTTAGTTTCAACTTTCAATTAGCAGAGTTCCATAGAACATTTGTGTGTTATTTGAAGTTGTTAGAACATTTGTGCGCTATTTAAAGTTGTTAATTTTAATGATGACTTTCCCTTTGTACTAGCCTTTAACAATTGCTGGCCACAGAAAACAAGTTATCTTTACTGGTTTTTTAATCCTCGAGAAATATTGGTACCAGTGTGTTAAAATTCATATTTTGTTTATAAATACAAAACAAGTTTCAAAGGCTTTAAAAATAAAATTATTTAAATTTTTTACAAAGCATATATATCATGTGTATTACCGGGTACATGTATATATATATTGCTTCTTTGATTCAAATTAAAACTGGTCATACCAAAGACTTCAAAAATGGTTATAAAGGCTTTCCTTCCTTGGCACTTAGGCCGAGCCCATGTAGCTCAGTCGGTAGCGATGCGGGTTGTCAATCCAGAGGTTGTGAGTTCGAACCCCAGCTCGGCCAACATTCTTTCCGACATGTGACGAAAGTCACTGTGACAAGCGTCATTCATCTTTCCCCAATGGGCTAACAGTCTATGTGGAAAAGCAGCCAGTTGTTTGGAGAGTATGTTGTGTGGGGTACTGGTGTGAGAAAACTCGGAAACATTTGAGAAGGTGAACTGGCCGTCGTGAAATGACTGAAAAATTGTTGAAAAGCATTTAACCCAAATCCAATAAATTTTTGAGCTTAGGATTGTGTCATTAGCATAACTAGTACTCTAGGAATGCCGTGATATAACTGGAATATTGTTGAAAGCAGCCCTAAATACCTTACAATCATGATTGAAATAAACAAGAAGATGTTTGCGCCCTTTCCCATTTTGAGATATCTGCAGAAGACAACTTGAAACATTGTGACATGTTTTAAGTTGATTTTTCTTTGTATATATATAGATAGAATGCAAAGTTAGTAGAATTATTTTAGCCGCATCCCTTTCCAACATGTAAATCCATTTTGACACATCTGTAGTTGTGATCTTTGAAATCATGACATTATGGATAAAGAAAAAACTTGCTTATAAAGATCAATTTCAAATGTTGTCATGTTTCCAATCCTATGCAATAATTATTCTTTGATTCATGGAGATTTTCCATATGTTTCCTGAATGCTTTCCCAGTCATCTACTGCTGGATTGTTGAAAGTAAAAAAAGCCTGAAAGGTTGATTAAGAAAGTGTTTGTTCTTGGTATGCAGAGGTTTCTTTACTATTTAACCCTTTCCTTCATACGACAATTCTGCAGCAGACGACTTTGAACGTATTTTGTCAAAACATAGAAAATCTCCTTAATTGAATGGATAACCTATGACTAAAAGTGGAAAACATTGTGGCCAAAGGAGAAATTGCACGTTTTCAAAAGAAAATATTAATGTTTAAACCCGAGAAAATTTAATGAACAAGAGACTCATTTAGTTGAGTTTTTCTCAATTCTTGCAACTTTCATCATGGCAATATTGTTTGAGCGCAATTTAGCTAGTCTGTCATATTTTAACCAAAGTTAAACTCAATTAAATATGATTGGCCAACTTTCATCAAATTGCATGGTAATTGTGCTCATATTCAATTTGTTTATTTGAGTCCATTTCTTGCATTCTCTCTTAAAGCCCCCACAGCTTTTATATTTAGTATCAATATTAAAGGTAAAATGCTTTATATACAAATCACACAAATATTAACCTTTTTCCGCATACAGCTAATCTGCAGCAGATGATTTAGAAAACATGCCCACAAAAGTATGGAAAACTTATATAAATTAAAATTTAATAACTGAAAAGAGTTGAAAACGCTGGCAAAAGGAGAAGTTTTTCCTTTTGTCAACTGTTTTCAATAGTCATCTGCTCTATAGGTGTCTGTATGTGGGAAAGGGCTGACTAAATGAAAAATAGTGTTGCAGATAAACCCATTTTCTCTTCAATGAGATTGTGTATAAAAAGTTAGTTCAGCCTGATACACAGATCATGTATTTGATGATTTCACTTGAATCTCAGATGTATCCTTTATTGACTGGTATATTTGCCTCTGCTCCAAACCAAACCATTCAACTTATTCCTACTGTAGAATATTTTGTAGCAATTATACAGTTGTGACGAAAAGCAGGTGTTAATTGTGAGGGCAGTCTATATCTATATATAACAGATATATGTGGAAAATGCCCAACCGTATACAATATGGATGCTTAAAAAAGTATTGTATGCATGCTGCTGCCTAGAATGCTGGCACAAGGACCACACCCCCCGGTAGTTTGTGGTTTGCTTTCAATGAAAATATGAAATTATTATGTAAAAGCACATTGTCCAGAAATTATGAAATTTTGAATTTTGGTAACGACATTTAAAATCACCTGATTGAATTGGTAGCTGAGGGATGCTCAAAGTTCCATTTTTCTTGAAATAAGAGAAACAATCTTATTTTTGTCGGAAATACCGCATTTTGGCAAGGAAAAATAAATGGTTTGTATTAATTTAGTTTCAGGCTTTTTAAACAATGCATTGGAGAGAACTGGAGTGTGTTTGGATCTTATAAGCTATAGTTGTCAAATGGGAGAATGTCAAATTCACTACAATGTCTTATATATTAAAAAAGACAGACAAAAATATTTAAAAGATCTCATTTCAATTGTATTCTTTGATATTTATATATTTTAATCATATAATTAAATGAAATAAAACTAAGATCAACTTAAGTTTGTGGCTTTTCTCAAGTGCCAGTGGCATAGACCACGAAATCTGCTAGCGGCATATTTCACAAGCATGCATTTAGATTGTGATTTTTAGGGATTTTCCCTAATTATCACATGAGTTAAACTTAAGTTTTATTAGTGTCAAGTAAAATACTGCAAAATTTAAAGTGAAAACCCATGCTTTTCTTTATTCTTTATGAAAAATTAAACTAAACTAAAAGTGCAGAGAGGCTTTGAAAGTTAGGATATGTTCATCCCTTGTGTGTTTTGATTATGTAATTAAGTCACAAAAATATTAAGAAATCCAAAGGCCACATTTACGATGCAATTCTTCTACTTAAAAAAAATAAGAATACTTGTAATATGACATTATTATTTTTCCTGCAATACTATAAAAGTTCTTGACTGCAGTCATCAAATGGATGTAAGTTGAGACACAAATGGCATTGCTTTTGGAGACAACAATTTCTCTTGCCCCCAAATTATTGTTATTCTTTTTCAAATGTAAACGTAAAATATTTCAGCTTTTTATTGACATCTTTTTCCTCAGATTTGTTATATAATCCCTGCTCACCACAAATCTTTAGACACTTGGTGAACATCTAGGCAAAAATATTAAATTTTCTCTATAAATCAAAGTAAATTTATTGAATCAAATTGAAGACATTGTGACATGATCAATTTGTAATTTCAAAAGTCAACTTCTGTAGATGTGTCTGCTTAGAAGTAAGACAGGGCTTAATAGAAAACTGTTTGCATATTGCAATTTATAATCACTGTACAGCTAGGAATATCATCTGACTGCCACTGGGTACAATGTACCGGTACTACTTAAATTTATTTCATAGTTTCTTTTATTGATTTGAAAAATAAAACCCTATCAAATGTTGATTAAACAGGCCAGAATTTAAAAACGGAAGAGTCAATAATTAGAAATCTAATGTTAAAGAATTATAGGAGATGATTGTTTGGTAACAGGCAGGACTGCTCCCTTCTTTACAATCAATAAACTCCTGACAATTTGGCTCTTTTGTTCCCTTATAATAGATCTCTCTGATAGCTGCTCAATATTTTTTTTTAAATGTAAATATTGCCTCTTAATATCATGGCGTAAGAAGTCAGCTCAATGGAAAATAATTAAAATTTGAAAAGTGAAAATAATAAAAGGACATAGAATGTGTTGCTTATGTCAATAATCAAATAAATGTTTATGATAAATTACAAATCATTTGAACTCTCTCTCTACTCTTGATCCTTTTCCTAATTCAGATGACTTGTGTTGCCTCTGTAACAAATGACATTGAAATAATTGAAGAACTTTCTCTTTTTACTCAAATGTTGTTATTTATGCATCGTAATTTTATAAATGCGATTTTTACAATTTTCCAGACAGTTTAATCTTAACTTAGATATTTTAAATCAGGCACTTCTAAAACCTTTCCCCCTCAAACAGACCATTTCTTGCACCTGCAGCTTTTGAAAACATTGTGGTCAAAGCAGAAATTGTCCATATTGAGCAACTTCTCCATTTGTTTTTTAACCCTATCTGATTATTAGCTTCCATGAAGAGAACTTCCATATTTTTGATAAAAGATTTGTTGCAGATTTGTTGTATGTGTGAAAAGGTTACCCTTTCCTGTGTCACAATATTTTCAAAGTTGGTTTCTGTAATGGGTCAAATTGTGTCGTGGGAAGTCGTTTGCAAGTGGGAAAGTCCCCTTTTCTCAGGAATTCTCATTATTCTGTAGACTTAATTATTAATAATTAACCCTTTCCCACACACAGTCACTTTCTTACAACCCCTACAGCAGATGACTTTTGAAAACATTGTGGCAAAACGAGGTATTGCTCATTATGGGCAATTTTCTCCTTTTGCCACGTTTTCAACTTTTTTCAATAATTATACATTCATTTTTATATAGATTTTCAACATTTTAGATAAGATGCGTCCAAAGACGTCTGCTGAAGATTTCTTCTATGTGTAAGAGGGTGAAGACACACGCATTACATATTATTTTTTGACATTGAAAGAGCAGGACTTCTCAATTTTAACCCTTTCCCTCATACGACAATTCTGCAGCAGACGACTTTAAACATATTTTGTCAAAACATAGAAAATCTCTATAATTGAATGGATAACCTATGACTAAAAGTGGAAAACATTGTGGCAAAAGGAGAAATTGCTCGTTCTGAGCAATTTCTTCATTTGTCACTATGTTTTCAAAAAAGCCGTCTGCTGCAGAGGCTTCAGAAAGCGTCTATATGAGGGAAAGGGTTAAAAGAGAATTTGGGAATGTGAGGAGAGGGGGACTTACTATTTAAAATTGAACAAGAATTCAATTGTGCAATTTGATGAAAGATGACCTATCTGCATATTTGATTAAGTTTTATATTAAACTCAGGGCCTTTTTACCTTATATAAGTGACGCCGTTAAACGGTGTCTTCCCAATTGGAAAAACGTTGTTTTTTTCCCAATTGGAAAAAAATATTTCCCAAAATCTAAAATCTTTTTTTAAGTGAAGTGAAGTGGAATACACTATTAACAGAATATTTGTCTTGTTTAATATGATTGTTTAATTGCATTATATAAAGCAAAAGTCTTAAGTTATTGTAAAAAGGACTATTTTAATTTTATATAGCCACATGTTATATGTCTAATTTTTCCCAATTTGGCAAACAATCGCGCTAAAATTTCCCAAAATGAAAGGCTAAGGCCTCTTCCCAATTTCTGGAAAAAAGGCCCTGAAACTGCGCTCATAATTAATTTTGACATGAATGTCACAAGGTTTCTGACAAGGGTGACAAAAACCACCACCTTTCTTCATTTAAGTTTCTGAGGGTTGAAATCATGTGTAACCTTTTCTTGTGATACAATGTAGGCAGATTTGAACCTTTAAGGCCTTATTAACCCTTCCTCGGCCTGCAGACGACTATTGAAAACATTTTTGCAAAAGAAGGAAAGCTCATGATGGTTCAATTTGAACCAATGATTATGCTTATTTACTAAGATATTCCTGATTTTTCCCCAAGATATTTTCAAAACAGTCTTTCTCGAAGATATTGAGGTTAAAAGATGGAAAATCTCTATTTAATGATAAAAGTATAATTATTGAATAAGAGTTCAGATGGGATAGAAGAAATTGCTCATTATGAGTAATTTCACCTTTTGTCACAATTCTTTAAAAAGTTTGTCTGCTGTGGATGCTGGAAATCCCTGCTGTAGCTTTTCCGGGGACTCTTAACGAAAATCCCTGGAGTATTCGGACAACTTCCCAGGGATACTTTGGGATTATCTGACACTTTCCATGGAAACTCCAGTACATTTAAGTGGAAAACCCGGAAATTTCATGGACAACCCGAAACGGTTCCTGGTTGGCACCCCGGAACGGTTCTGTGAACACCCTGGAATTGTTCCGTGTACCCCGGAGTATTCGGACCACTTCCAGTGTTTCCGCATCTTAACATCATTCCATGGTTTTTTCCATGGTTTCCCTGTATTTTCCATGTATTTTTTTTGTATTCTCTGTTAAGATTCCTCGGAAAAGCTACAGCCGGGTTTGCATCTACAAGTGGGAATTGGTTAAATATTGTTTTTTCCTTAAAATAGCACATCACAGAAAAAGTTTGAACATGCTGCACTACATTATGAAATGACAAAATTAAAATATAAAACTGAACCATCTCCGACCTTAAGACACATCTTCCGCATACACATTTTTAAATCATGATGGGAAATTACTCAGAATAACCAATTTCGCCTTTTGCTACATTAATTTACAACTATATTCAATAATTATACTTTTATGATATAGAAAGACTTATAACATATTTTCACCAAGATGTTTTCCAAGTGGTCTATTGTGGATTTGTTGTATGTCAGTTAAGGTAAGGTAAGGCTATGCCCATCGGGAGGTCTTTAAGCAATCATATGATAATTAGTTCAGAGCAGCCAGAAATCGGATACTAATTGTTAGTCTTTTTAGCATGCGGTGCGGATGTATTTACTTAATTATCGTATTTCATTGATTCGATACACACCGATACAGAGTTAGACTCAAAAACTTCTACTAATTTAATTTTACTATTGTTAAAGGACCTAGGAACAAAAAGGCATGCTGGCTCTTCCTGAATCACTTTCAAGCTGTTAAAATATTTTTCATTCGAGAGTGAATTGATGTGATATTTGAATGGGTGTTATAATTGAACATTAATTAAAGACCCTAGACCTGTAATAATAGAACCTGTCATTGAGTAAGTCCACAAGTATGGAATGAAATATGACTAACAAACCAGGCGCAGCACTAGAAAAACCTACTTTTGGAATTTTGGCAAATGAGCTTTCCGACGTTTTCCTCTAGTTTTCAAATACATTTATAATCAAACAAAATCCATTATTTGACCACTATTTAACCCTTTCTGAAGCCAGTGTGCAGCAGATCACGTTTTGAAAACATTGTGGCAAAGGAGAAATTACTCATGATGAGCAATTTCTTCTTTTGCCATAATATTTTCCACTCTCATTTTATTATTTAATTCCCATTTTGGAGTTTTAACCCTTTCCCATTTACAACAAATCTGCAGCTGACGGCTTTGAAAAACTACCCGAAAAAAATTGGAACTTCCTTTGTACCATAACTAGGGCAAAGATATAATAGTTTAACCCTTTCCCTCATATAGATGCTTTCTGATGCCTCTGCAGCAGAAGGCTTTTTGAAACATAGTGACAAAAGAAGAAATTGCCCAAAACGAGCAATTTCTTCTTTTGCCACAATGTTTTCCACTTTTAGTCATAGGTTGTCCATTCAATTATAGAGATTTTCATATATTTTTTGACAAAATTTGTTCAAAGTCGTCTGCTGCAGGATTGTCGTATGCGGGAACGGGTTAACTCTTTCCCACTCAAAATGTCTTTTTAACATATCTACACTCTGAGTACAGCTGACAAATAATAAAATTGATTGATTGATTGATAGGGGTTAAACGTCGGAAAGAAAGTGGGCCGAGCCGGGATTCGAACTCACAACCCCTGGATTGACAGCCCGCGCTGTTACCGACTGAGCTACCGGACTCGACCGGATAATAAAAGCAGTGTGGCTATAGGAGAAATTCCTCTTATCCCTTTCCCACATACAACAATTCTGCAGCCGACGACTTTGAAAACGTATTGCAAAAAATATTCAAAATCTCTATAAATTATTGTGTATGTTGGAAAGGGATAATTATTGAACACACTTTCAATTTTTGCCAAACTGTTTTTACCATTATCCATGGCAGTGATTATACTTTCATTTATAGAACTGTTTTTGTCTTAAGAAGTTACTGATTTGTTTTATGTTGCGAAGGATTAAGTAGAAAATTATTTGATACCTTACTGTTAAACAGTTTCCTAGTGGTCAGTTTGATCTTATCAGCCTAAGTTAATGGTATCTTTTCTTTAAATCAAAACATGACAAGCAAAATTTCAATATCATTAGGATTTTAAGTTTGTACCAAAAGATATATTATATATTTTGGTTAAGGTTCAAAATATCCTATGAAAACCGAATGATGCAGAACATACTGTGTCATCTGGAATATTTGAAGTACTGATATCAATTGGTTTTAAAGATGGTAATACTGTGGGAAAAGAAGAAATTGCTGTCTGCTGCAGAGGTTCTAAAGTTTTCTATCAGGGAAAGAGATTTAAATATTGCTTTCCCTGCGACAGAAAATATTTCATGCCTCTACAGCACTTAACATTAACATTTAAATACATTTTGGCAATGAAAGGATTTTACTGAGCATATATAATGAGCAATTTCTCCTTTTTAGATCACCTAGAGCCAAAGGTTCAAGGTGAGCTATTCTGATCACTTTGTGTCCGTCGTTAACTTTTACCTTTAAACATCATCTCCTCCTGAACCACAGGACCAATTTCATCCACACTTCACAGGAATGTCCCTTTGGTGGCCCTCTTTCAAAATTGTTCAAAGATTTAAATTCCATTGAGAACTTTGGTTGCTGCGGCATCAGAGAGGGGGCAAAATGTCCGAACTTTAAAAATCTTCTCCTCTGAATCTGCATGTCAGATTCTAATATAGTTTGGTAGAAATGTTCCTTAGGTGACCCTCTACAAAGATTGTTCAAGGCATATTGTTTGGTTAAAAACATGGCAGTCAGGAGGCATCGGAAAAGGGGCAAAATCGCCCGTTGTTAACTTTTAGCTGTAAACATCATCTCCTCCTAAACCACAGGACCAATTTCATTCAAACTTTACAGGAATGTTCCTATGGTGGCCCTCTTTTAAAATTGTTCAAAGATTTAAATTCCATGTAGAACTTTGCTTGCTGCGGCATCAGAAAATGTCCAAACTTTAAAAATCTTCTCCTCTGAATATGCATACATGTCAGATTCCAATGTTCCTTTGGTGACCCTCTACAAAGATTGTTCAATGCATACTGTTTGGTTGAAAAACATGGCAGTCAGGAGGCATCAGAAAAGGGACAAAATTTGGAAATTCCATTTTTTTCAAGTCCTTGTCTGATATTAAGAAAATTGAATAGGTATCTTACTTCAGTGATCATCTACTTAAATTGTTCAAGCCGTACTGATTGCTAACACAATCATAGCTACCTCGCGTCATCACAAAAGGGGTAAATTGAACTTTTAGCTACAAACTCCTACCATTCCACTCAACCAATTTCAACGTTACTTCACAGGAATGTTCCTTTGATGGTCCTCTTTCAAAATTGTTCAAAGACTTTCATTCTGGGTAGAACTTTTGTTGCTCCAGCATCAGAAATTGAGGAAAATACGCAAACTTTAAAAACCTCCATCTCCATAATCCATTTGTCAGATTCCAAGATAATTTGGCAGAAATGTTCTTTGAGTGACTCTCTACAAAAACGGTTCAAGCCATATTGATTTCGTTGACAAAAAGGGCAGTAAAGCGGCATCAGGAAAGGTGCAAAATGACAAAACTTTATAATTCCATTCTTATTAAATTTCTTGTTGGATTTCAAGATACAAAATTAATGGCTTTTTACTGATAAACTATTTCTTTAACTGAATGTCCACTCCTTGCAGTTTCATTTGAACTCTTGATCAAATTTTCACAGATATATGGAGTTAAATATTTGCTTCTAATTTACTATCATTCAGGTGATCGATTAAGGGCCATCTTGGCCTTCTTGTTTCAAAATCTCTTCTCTGTGCTTGAAATATACCTTAACCATTTTCCCCAATAAAACAGATCTGCAGCAGCAACTACCGGTAAGTAAAAATATGGAAATTGTCTACATGTGAAAATATAAATTATTGATTAGATTTGAAATTATTATTGCAAAGGTTTTTATTTGCATCAACATTTAGACTTTCCATAGTTTTCTCTCAATGTTTTTAACCCTTTCCCTCAAATGACAATTCTGCAGCAGACGACTTTGAACATATTTTGTCAAAAAATAGAAAATCTCTTTAATTAAATGGATAACCTATGACTAAAAGTGGAAAATATTTTGGCAAAAGAAGAAATTGCTCATTTTGAGCAATTTCTTCTTTTGTCACTATGTTTTCAAAAAGCTGTCTGCTGCAGAACCTCAGAAAGTGTCTATATGAGGGAAAGGGTTAAAATGTTTGGTGTATATAAGAAAGGGTCAATAGAGAATGGACATACATGATACATGTCTGGACAATGACTGCTGAACTCTTTGACAATGACTGAACAAGATGAATACTCCATTTAATTATTATGTCAAAAGAGTTGAATTACATTTAATTGATTATTTACATTCTAAAGGGGGGATATGTAATGTTTATTGTAACATGAAGTGGTTAGAGATTCAAAACGTGTTAACCCTTCCCAACATAAAACAAATCTGCAGCAGACTCTATTAAACATACTAATTATTGAATATCTCTAGGAATAAAAGTTTTACTTTATAATAGAGTTTAAAATGTTGTGGAAAAAGTAGAAATTGTTCATTATGAGAAATTTCTCCTTTTGCAACAATCTTTTCAAAAGTCATCTGCTACAAATGTGTCAAAAATCGTCACATGAAAGAATGAACTTCTTTCTATTTTAGTCTTATAAACATGTATATATCTTTCAATTTGTATTCTTTAGAAAAACATTCTGTTTCAAGGAACAATATTTATCCTTTGATGAATTTGTTGTTTGAGAGCTACAAATGTGTGAATTGCAAGTTCAATCATATAACCATTTCACACTTGCAGACACATTTTGCCACACCTGCAGCTTTTGAAAACATTGTGCCAAAGAAAGAAATTGCTTATGAGCAAATGAATTCTCTCCTTTTGCCACAGTGTTTTCAACTCTATAATTTTACTAAAAAGCTATTTCTGGTTTCATTTGTCAAGGTTTTCAATGTTTCTGCAACATGTGCATCAAACCTTGTCTGTATCGGGGGGGGGGGGGGGGGGGGGTGGTTTGTCTTACAGTTTTATTAAACCTTTCCAAAATATACCAAATCTGCAGCAGACAACTTTGAAAACATAATTGGCAAGAAGTTGAAAAATCTCCACAAAAGAGTGTTAAATTATTAAATATAGAGTGAATAACATTGTGGCAAAAGGAAAACTTGCAATAATAATGAGCAATTTGTCCATTTGCAACAATGTCTTCAAAAGTCATCTGCTGCAGAGGCATCGAAATGCATCTCTAAATGGGTAATGGCTAACCCTCTCAAGATCTGATGTTGAACAACTGTGGCATACACATACAACTAATTGATCTGTATCTGTATATTTGTGGAAAATGCTCAAGCTTTGAATGTGTCTTTTTGTATAATCATTAATGTAAATCTACTTTCTACCATATCTAAATAGCAAAATGTACATTTTCTCAGCAAGATGACTAATTATTTTCTGATAATTTATTCATATTTGAAGTGTCAGAAATTGGTATATCAAGTAACCAGTTAATTGTTAAAAGTCACATGACCATACTCCTGTTCATTGTCCATCTTTAAGGTCATGAAAGAGTAATTGAGTGTGAAATTTATTTTACATCTTTTCTCTGTCCTTGTTGTTCATTTAAATCATTGTTGTCTCTCTTTATCTTAGCACTTCACTATTAGAAGCAATAAAAGTGTCACCTATCTTTTCATTTAAAGACTTGTGGTCACTGGTAGAGATTGCCCAAGGGCAGTAACAAGCCAGTCTTGTTATATTTTGTAGTTGCTCTGATAGAAATATCTTTCTTGCTGTTGAAACATTGAAGGATAAAGAGCAATCAGATATATGATATATGTCTAATATGATATTATACCAGATAGTACATGTTTTTTAATGGAAGATTCAGATATTATATATTTATGTTTGGTTCATCTTTTAGATAATTCATGCTTTTTCATGGAAGTTTCAAAATTGAAAGAAGGTAGAGATAACATATTTACAAGAAATAGATTGATACAATGTATTTGGGATCATATCTAATAATTTGTGTATATTTTTCCATAATATTTCAGTATGTGCATACATGAATAATCCAAAATAATCTAGTTTGGACAATCAATGTTGGAAAATGGCAACAATTATAAAAAGCTTGTTTTAAAGTTAAATAATTACAATTTTTTTCAAAATTTACTTAAAAGATGAAACATCTTATCGACTTTTTCAGATATAGAAGAAACATGGAAAAGAATATAATTATATTTTTTTGTTCTGCAAAAATTGTTTTCAAATCTTTTGAAATGGTGTCCCAAGTGCCCCAGTGGCCAGTGTAAGGGGTAAGAGTTAATAAAGATCGGATAAAGGACTGGATATTCAAACAGTCTGTTTTTCACGATGGCGCAGGCAAAATAGATTGGCTTTCAAAATTTGACAGATGTTGAAGTTTTGGTGCGCATTAAACTTTGATTTACTCCGTTTAAAGTTTCTGACAACCTTGGTTACCCACAGAACGTGTCTAACAATTTCATTATGTTGGGAGACTTTGAGATGCTTTATTACCCTGATTTCTGCTACAAAAGAGGAGTTGGATGCACTTGATTTCATTCAAAAATGAATCTTAAGCCTTTCCCACATACAACAAATCTGCAGCAGACAACTGTGGAAGCATCTCAACAAAACTCTTGAAGGTCTTTATATAAAAGAAAAATATTGAAAAGAGATCACTGTGGCAAAAGGAGAAGCAATTTCTTTTTTGCAGAAAAGTTTTTTATAAATATAAGACATCTGCTTCAGATGTGTTCAAATTTGTCTGCATGTCAGAGCAGGGTTTCAATTGTTTTCACTGTTACTGTTGAGTGGGAAATTGTTGTTTGTTGTTAAAAGAGGGTAGTTGACTTGGGAATTGAGGAAATGAATGTTTTAATATTTAATATAATTGAATTCATTGTGGCAAACGGAGAACTTGCCTATTTATAATGAACAATTTCTGTTTTTTCCATAGTGTTTTTAAAAGTCCCCTGCTACAGATGTCTCAAAGATGGTTTGCATTGTGAGAAGTGGTTATTGTACTTATAACAATTTCTGCTACAATAATGTTTCGAAGTTTGTCAATGACAAAGGTCTTTCATTGTTTTGCCCCCAATGTTTGAAATTGATAGAACATTTTGTCTTAACCCTTTTCCACATAGTGACATACAGATACATTTTGATGAGTTTGCATCAGACAATTATTTGAAACATTGCAGCAAAGAAGAAGAAAAAATGCTCATAAATGAGCAATTTCTCCTTTGGCCACAATGTTTTCAGCCATTCAATAATGATGCTTTCATTTAAATAAATATTCCATAGTTTCACACAGTTGTTTCCAAAGTTGTCTGCTGCAGAGTTGTACGTGGGAAAAGGTTGAAATCAGTCAAGGTTTCAGTGAAGCCCTTTTGTCCATTACAATGGGTGAATGGACTTCTCAATGGCTAGGTAATCTTCAAGAATAAAATGAGAATGTCATTTGTCATAATCAACTTGTCGTTGATACTGTGAAAACTGGAAGTCCTCCCTGAAAATGGTTAGTGGTCCAGGTGCTTAAGAGTCCATTTCCTCTTGTCAATGCAAAACTGGGGGAAACATTTAATAGTTAAAGATGTAGTTACAACTACTTTGCACATCTGTTTATTTAGAAAAACCATTGATGAACATAGGGTTAGTTTGAAGTGAGTGTGGGGTTTTGTTGTTAGCCCTCAGTTTATTTAAACCTTTCCCTCATATAGACGCTTTCTGACGCCTCTGCAGCATATAGATGCGTCTATATGTTGGATGTGGAAAAGCAGCCAGTTGCTTGCGAAGTTTGTTGTGTGGAGTACTGGTGTGAGAAAACCAGGAAATGCATGAGTAGGTGAACTGGCCGCCGTGAATGCGGGATATAACTGAGAAATTGTTAAAAACGGCGTTAAACCCAAATCAATCAACTATATGTTGGAAAGGATAAAAAACTTGATTACCACATATGAGTAGTCTAATCTTTGTCAACATTTATTTACTTAACCCTTTCCTTCATATAGACGCTTTTTGTCACCTCTGCAGCAGACGAATTTCTCCTTTTCCCACAAAGTTTGCATATTTTTGCTAAGATGTTTTTGAAGTCGTCTGCTGCAGATTTGTTGTAGGTGGGAACTCTCCATTTTCCAGTTTGTTTTCAAATGCTGCATATTCATCAAAAGTTGGTTCTGATAGAAATTTTTGTTGATAAACATCTAAATCTCAAACCTTATTAGATTGACTTGATTAAAAAAAGGCCAAATTCATTAACATGAATTGTTGCTTCCCAAATATTGCACAATACAAATACTTGATAATAATATAATTTGCTAAGCTATAATAAGCTCTGATGGCAAAAGTTCATTTCCTTCTAGATTCTAATGAATAGGACTATAATTGTATTTAGAGACCTTTTGATTGGTTTCTTTATATATAAATTAAAATTAATTCAGTCTTTAGGGTATTAACCCTTTCCCACATGCAGATGCATATTCACACATCTAGAGCAGACAAATTTTGAAAATATCGCAATGAGCAACTTCTCCTTTTGCCATAATGTTTTTAACTTTGGTATGTAATTAAACTTTCATTTAATTTAATCGAAATTTTCCTTATTTTTAACTAGAGGTTTTCTGTGTTGCCTGTTGCATATATGGCAAAGGGTTTACTTTTATTGTTAGAAATAACTGCCAATAAAATACTGATTTCATTACATCTAAATAATAAGGCCGCCTTACCTTACCAATAAAAAGGGACAAGAAGGAGCCAAATAGAATTAAATAATAAATTACAAATATCAATTATTTGTCAATAAGTAAGATATCCCCCTGCTGGTTTGTGTCTAGGACAGGTAATTGAGAAAATAAATTGTACCATGTCATTTGCAAATTTTCCTTAACCCTTTCCCACATACAGACACATTCTGATGCTTATGAAGAAGAAGACGTGAAACCATTGTGGCAAAGAGGAGAAATTGCTTGTCTGCTGCAGTGATGATTTCAATTCTATTTGATAATTATTTTTCCATTGTTAAATATGTTTAGCTCACCTGATCACAAAGTGGCCTGATGTCAGAGGTTCAAACGTCCGTTGTCATCTATTTCTTTAAATGACATCTCCTAAACAGCTTTTTTGACTAAACTGGGTAGCAATGATCCTTGGGTGGTTAAAAGAAATTAATTCCATGCAGAACTCTGGTTGTCATGGCAACAAAAAGGAACAAACTTTGAAAATCATCTTGTTTGAAATGGAGAGACATAGAGCTTAGGTATTTGGTATGTAGTATATTCTAATGGTCCGCAACCTAGATTTTCCAAATTTTGTTCTTGGGGTCAAAATTGTGCACCTATTCACAGGTGCCAGTCTAAAAAATCTAAAAATAGCATTTGACTATATTGACAAGGTACATTTCTTATTTTACGGCCCGGGACATCACTGAGGTGACATTTGATTTTTAATTATTCAACATATTTTGCTGTATCAATTTATGATAAAGCACCTCCTTATACAGCAATTTGAATGCGTGCAAGAGAGAAAAAGAAATTCCCTGTCGAAAAAAGCGTAGTTTTGTGTTTTTCTTAAAATATTTTTTACAGTAACTGTTGTACCCCATTTTCATGTTAATTGGATTCAAGCCGGAGATCAAGATTTTCAGCGTGCGACTCCTGAATACAGATTACTTACTGTGTTTTATAGCTGTAAAATAAGTAATATATAATTGCTCTATGATATCAGCGCATTAAAATTATATGACACTTCTTAAAAATGGAAAAATTATCTGATTTACGAGTTTTTAGTCAAACTTCACGTCACCTCAGTGCTGTCTCTGAACAGTAGTTTAACATTAAAAGCTACATCTCGCTTATTATTCCACTAACTCTAATAACATTTGGTACATAACTTGCTTTGATTGTAACATCTTTGAAAATAATAATTCCAAGCGGATATCTTAGGGTAAATTACAGAAAAATTGGCCGTTGAAAAGGAAATGTACCTTGTCAATCTATAGTCAAGTGCTATTTTTAGATCACCTAATTCTAAGGCTAAAGGGGATCTATTCTGATCACTCTTTCCGTCATTAACTTTTAGCTTTAAACATCATCTCCTCCTAAACCACAGGAACAATATCCACAAAACATCACAGGAATTGAGAACTTTGGTTGCTGCGGCATCAGAAAGGGGGCAAAATCTTCTCCTCCGAATCTGCTTGCCAATATAATTTGGTAGAAGTATTCCTTGGGTGACCCTCCACACAAATTGTTCAAGCCTAATACTGATTGGTCGTAAAACATGGCAGTCAGGCGGTATCAGAAAAAGGGGCAAAATGGAAACAAAGAAGAAAATATAAACAAAACTGTTATTTCCCTTACATGCAAGTGTCTATTCAACAAGTCATACAATCCAGGTTTAATATCCAGGTACCATAGAACTAAGAAGCATATTATTAATGAATAAGTTCTCAATTTTGCCATAAAAGACGCAAAAATTCCCAATTCCATGGGTATAGGTCATATTCCCAAAATTACCACAAAAAAAACCAGGCTACAATGGGCTACCTACCTTGGTGCTTAGGACTGCGGGGATTATAGCATTGCGACTGATAGGATTGTGTCAAGTTTAAATGACCAGCAGTACTGGTTATTTACGCAGGAAATGCTGTGATATAACAAACTGGTAAAATCACATTGAAACAATCAAAGTTTTCAATGCAAATTGGTCAAATTTGGGAATGGAATGGAATGACCTTTTCCCTCATATAGAAGCTTTCTGACGCCTCTGCAGCAGACGACTTTTTGAAAACATAGCGACAAAAGAAGAAATTCCTCAAAACGAGCAATTTCTCCTTGTGTCACCATGTTTTCAACTCTTTTCAATTATTGTTCTTAAATTTAAAGGGATTTTCTGTGCTTTTGCCTAGATGTTTTGAAAGTTGTCTGCTGCAAATTTGTTGTATCTGGGAAATGGTTAAGAGCACTTTCTACTTTAATAATTAGTAATGAGTCACAAAAGTAAACTTTTTGTGTCACCTGCGTAGTATGGTAGGCACTTAGGGATTACTTATTTTTTTGTCCGGCGTCTGTCTGACACTTTTTCGTCACGTTTTCAAATAACTTTTTTTCTACTCAAAGGATTACATTGAAACTTCCGACAAATGTTTATATCAATTGATGTTTGTGATTGGGTCACAAAATGGGGATAATCCAAATATTTTTATATCGGAGTTATTGCCCATTTTCTGTCAAAAATTAAAATTTTCTGACAAGGCCCCGGCAGGTGACACACGTGCTCCGGGGAGCACTCCATTCTAGTGTTTGTCAGGATTTTATCCTTCACTTTTCAGATGCTTTCAATTTTGGGGAGATTAACTTAAGAGATTGTATATCTGGTAATTGTTAAATCAACTATGTGAAAGTTTCAATTCTTCTCATTGAATGATAGGATTTAATCCTTTCATACATGCAGACGACGACCATTGAAAACATTGTGATAATAGAAAAATTTACTTATCATGAGAAATTTCTTCCTTGCCACAATGTTTTCAACTATTTTTCATAATTAAACTTTCATTTACTGAGAATTTCTGGTTTTCCATATTTAATTTGTCTTGATTCTCTTTGCTTCATATTTGTGAAAAAATGTAAAAAAGTTACTTAAATCCTATTAGCTATGACTGACTTACTGGTGTCAGTAGGACAGGACTAGTAATACTGTTAACTTACCCAGGTAATGCTATGATCTAACTTAACCCTTTCCTTCATACGACAATTCTGCAGCAGACGACTTTGAACATATCTTATCAACAAATAGAAAATCTCTATAATTGAATAGATAACCTATGACTAAAAGTAGAAAACATTGTAGCAAAAGGAGAAATTGCTTGTTTTGAGCAATTTCTTCTTTTGTCACTATGTTTTCAAAAAGCTGTCTATATGAGGGAAAGGGTTAAAAAATAATGAAAGCAGTGTAAAACACTAAACCAACAACAACAAAGCACTTATTGTGACCAAGAGTGCACATCTGACATGTCTCTTGTACAATTTCTGCACTTATGCTATCAATTTAGAACATAGTACACTGTCACATCTGCAGCAGATGATTTTAAAAACATCTAGGTCTAAAATGAAAGATTAATTATTGAACTGAACTCATTATAAGTCATTATTCCTTCGGTCACAATGTTTTTAAATGTCGTCTGCTGCAGATGTGTCAACATGTGGGAAAGGATTTACGGATCAAGATTTTACAGATCGAGATGTACTGCCTTATTTTTATGACAGATTGCATACATGACCATGCATAATTATTGTGTTAATATGCAATAAAGTTGGAAGATATGGTAAAATAATGTACACTGAGCTTGGTAATACTTGGTTGCTTTCAAATCTGATGCTCTAGAACCCTTTCCCACATATGCCAAATTTGCAGCAGACAACTTATTTAAAACTTTGTGGCAAATAGAGAAATTGCTCATTATGAGCAATATCTCGTTTTGCCACGATGATTTCAACATTTTTCTGCTACAGAAGCTTCAAAATGCATCTATGTTAATAACAAGTTAATACCTTCACAGCAGATTGACCAGGTATGGAAAACAAAACAAATAGGGGTAAATGCTCAAAATTGGCTATTTCACCTTTTTCTGATATGGTGAGTCCTCTTTCGAAATCACCAATAGATTGTTTTCTACAGAATGATGTTTGAATTTGGAAGAGTCCAAGAGATTGAAAGGGGGTAATGGCGAAAGCAAACAGGATTAAGTAATATAAAAGTCCAAATCAATGAAGTGCTTTACTTTATCTGGATGTACACCTGTTGGACTGAGACTAGCTCTTTTCGATGATTATCCCTTGTCTTTGATCCCTTGTTGAATTACTGTCTGTTATCAGTCAGCGGGGTAATAGTGGCAAACTTTATGATATCCACCTAAAGTAATTTTTCCCTAATCATTGTCTGAATGCAAACTTTCATAATTCTTATTCAAACACTCCCTTTCTATGCACTGGAGGGATTTTAATGTTTTATGACATAAATCTGCCAAATCTGAAAACAGAAAGCTGAGTAAGCTCTGATTAACCCTTTTATTCATTGAACTGTATTTACTGGCATCAACAGGGAGCCGAGATAAGAGGAGGTACCAGCATATTTTGTCAACTTTATAAATATTGAAAGTTTATAATAATGATTTAACCCTTTCCCACATACAGTTAATCTGCAGCAGAGGACTTTGAAACGATTCAGTAAAAAAATAGGGAATGAGCAATTTCTCCCTTTGCCAGAATGTTTTCAAAAGTCATCTGCTGCAGTCATCAGAATGTATCTATATTTGGGAAATGTTTAAAATATTGCAGCAGGTATTTTATTTTGAAATATCAAAGCCAAAAACATGAAATTAAATGTATAACTATATATATATTGCCTTGAGTTCATTGTGGCAAAAAAAGACATGGCTCATCTGGATCTTTCACCTTTTGCCTCAATGTTTTCAAAAATAATCTGGTTTAACCCTTTTGCTCATATAGACGCTTTCTGACGCCTCTGCAGCTGACAGCTTTTTGAAACGTGCAATTTCTCCTTTTGTCACAATGTTTTCCACTTTTAGTCATAGGTTATCCATTCAATTATAGAGATTTTCCATTATTTGACAAAATATGTTCAAAGTCCTCTGCTGCAGATTTTTTGTATGAGGGAAAGGGTTAAATGCATCTCTTGTTGCATTAAAGCTCTGTATCGTTGGTACTTTTATGGACACTCTCAGAAGATTTTGGTTGAATTGTCAATGCAGAAAAAAAGCATTATCATGTATTTAATGTTTGGATGTTGACATGGAAAATTTCGATAAATGAAAATTAAATAATTTAACAGACTTGAAAACATTGTGGCAAAAGGAGAAATTGTTTGTTTTGAGTCTACATCCAGTTAAAGTAAAGTCGTCAAATCCAGAGGCGTCGGAGAGCATTTACATGTCGGAAAGGGTTAACTCCCTTTTCAAGAATGAGTTCCAATTCCATACTTTGATGAAAGTGCTTTTTTACCTGTACCAACTGTAGGTTATTTGTTGGGGAATTCTTTTTCTTAACTAATAGTTTTCTCTGAAAGTGTTGAAGCTTAAGATTTGAATCTTTTTTCCATTTATATTTTAATGTAAAGCTTGCTGACTTTGAAGCTATTGTATTTTGAATTTAAAAAAGAATCCTGCACAAGACTGGGTTAATTTTATTGCTCTTTGTTGAAATATGCGGGTACTTGGGGTAGAAGGGTAATTCCTTTTTTAGATTCAATTTTTTGACAAATTGAGTATTGGGTTCATATCTAAATGTCAAAGAGATCAGTACAAATTATTTTTAAGTAAAATATTGTGCTATCAGGTAATTCATTGGGATTTGAAGGATAATGATAAAGTGGGCTACAGTAAGAGAGCCATGTTTTCTGGATTTTCTTGGATTAAGGGGCTTATCTGTACCGGACTAGATCAGTGTATTGGCCAGGGATCATAGATACAGAGTTAGAAAGGGATCATCTACCCTTGGATCATGTAATGGGGCTGAATGGACTCTTCCAATATCATAAAATTAATGAACACATTTGTTAACGTCTTTTGTCACTTTTTTGGCAGTAGATATTCATGAAAAGATTGCTAGACATTTCTGCGACATGTGTGTTTGTGACGTTATGGACAAATTGTTATAAATTGTTTTATTTTGCGCCCTTTAAGTGATAAACATTTTGTATCTTCTTTCATTTCATCAAACTGATGAAAAAGGGCATCTGAGTTTAGAAATATAAAGAAAAGGAAGACTATGTATACCAACACTGGTATAAAAGAAGCAAGCAGCGCCAAAATAGAAATTGAAAACTTTTACTCTTGAGAGTGACTTAAGACACTTGTTCCTATTGGGGAATACCTTCACTGTCAAGGCGGCATTGTTTTCTGAAAACATGTTACAGTCAATATCAAATAATAAACAACTAGTGTATATGTTATTAAATTGCTTAACATAATTCTTCAGGATTTCCTTTTTGCTGATGGAGAGATAGCTGTTGACAAGAAAATAGGGATTTAACTTTTTATGAACCAAACCTTTATGTTATATTTACTGATGAGTATATTCTGGCTTAGCCTCCTTATGGAATAGCTCTTAATCAATCATCACCAAGCTTTTAATTAACGTTCCTTAAGCCTGTTGTTGGATAACCAGCCAGATTACCGCAATCCCTCTACAGCAATTTCTCTTTTCCCCACCAGTAATAAGCCTTTTCCCACATACTACAAATCTGCGGATGACGACTATGAAATGATCTAGGCAAAAATATGTAAAATATGAAAGTATAATTATTTAAAATTTGTCACAATGTTTTCTTAACCCTTTCACTCATATAGACGCTTTATGACGCCTCTGCAGCAGATGGCTTTTTGAAAACATAGTAACAAAAGAAGAAATTGCTCAAAACAAGCAATTTCTCGTTTTGCCACGATGTTTTCCTCTTTTAGTCATAGTAACGTTATCCATTCAATTATAGAGATTTTCTATTTTTTGACAAAGTGTTTAAATTTCGTCTGCTGCATGATTGTCGTATGAGGGAAAGGGTTAAGTCACAGTTGTAGAGGTATCGGGGACCTCTGTATGTTTCTGCTGTGGTGGTATCAGAAGTGCTCTGTATTAGGGATAGGGTTTACAGATACAGACAGCAATGGACAGATGAGGCAGCAGACGACTTTTGGAAACATTATAGAGGAAATTGCTAAACTCTTATCATAAATATGTGCCTCTGCAGCAGACGGCTTTTTGAAAACATAGTGACAAAAGAAGAAATTGCACAAAACGTGCAATTTCTCCTTTTGCCACAATGTTTTCCACTTTTTGTCATAGGTTATCATTTCAATTATGGAGATTTTCTATGTTTTGACAAAATACGTTCAAAGTCGTCTGCTGCAGAATTGTAGTATGAGGGAAAGGGTTAAGAAATGGTAGTAATGGCTGCCCTATGTGGCACTCAGAGTTGCGGGGTAAGCATAACAACCGACTGACTGGTGTCTGGATCAATGGACCAGAAGTACTGGTAACTTACCCAGGAAACGCCGTGCTAAAACGGGATTTTTTTTTAAAGCGTCGTAAAGCATCAAACAATAAATCAATCTGATAATACTGTTTTTGGTAACCTGTTAACAAAATTATTGATATTATTTCAGAACAGAGAAAGAAGATAATTTTGGATGGCCAGACCCCATATTGTCCAGTTTGTGGTCTGACGCTGCGGCCGGGCGAGGCAGATTCACATTTACAGCAAGAACTTGACAAACTAGAGAGACTCTCTACAAAGTAGGTATTCTTGTCCCTTTCACCCTTTAAAGTTTGAGGCACATCCACCTAGCTCGGATTGTAAACATTAATAGAAGAGGAAGTATTGATAATTGTGAGCTTTTTTTTTTTAACCCTTTTCCACATACAGATTCTTTCTGACACCTGCAGCAGACAACTTTTAAAAACATGGTAGCAAATGGGGTAAATTGCTTGTATTGAGCACTTTGTCCTTTTGCCACAATGTTTTCAACTTTATTCTATAATTGCTCTTTTATTTATAGAGTTCCAATTGTTTTGGCTTATTAGTCCCCTACCGGCGTGCCGAAGGGGACTATTAGGTTTGCACTCCGTCCGTCAGTCCATCTGTCAGTCAGTCCATCTGTCAGTCAGTCAGTCAGTCAGTCAGTCAGTCCGGCAAATTTTTGTCCGGAGCATATCTCCAAAACTGTACTAGCTATGGCTATGAAATTCCATATGTGGATACATCTCATCAATGCGGAGTGCAGTGCATATGAACCATAACTCTTGCTTCCCTAATTTTTGAGTTATTTCCCTTTCTTTATTTTCATACTTGATTTTTGTCCGGAGCATATCTCCAAAACTGTACTAGCTATGGTTATGAAATTTCACACATGGATGCATCTCATCAAGGGGGAGTGCAGTGGACATGAACCATAACTCTTGCTTGCCTAATTTTTGAGTTATTTCCCTTTCTTTATTTTCATACTTGATTTTTGTCCGGAGCATATCTCCATAACTATACTAGCTATGGCTATGAAATTTCACACATGAATACATCGTATCAAGGGGGAGTGCAGTGGACATGAACCATAACTCTTGCTTGCCTAATTTTTGAGTTATTTCCCTTTCTTTATTTTCATACTTGATTTTTGTCCGGAGCATATCTCCAAAACTGTACTAGCTATGGTTATGAAATTTCACACATGGATGCATCTCATCAAGGGGGAGTGCAGTGGACATGAACCATAACTCTTGCTTGCCTAATTTTTGAGTTATTTCCCTTTCTTTATTTTCATACTTGATTTTTGTCCGGAGCATATCTCCATAACTATACTAGCTATGGCTATGAAATTTCACACATGAATACATCGTATCAAGGGGGAGTGCAGTGGACATGAACCATAACTCTTGCTTGCCTAATTTTTGAGTTATTTCCCTTTCTTTATTTTCATACTTGATTTTTGTCCGGAGCATATCTCCATAACTATACTAGCTATGGCTATGAAATTTCACACATGAATACATCATATCAAGGGGGAGTGCAGTGCACATGAACCATAACTCTTGCTTCCCTAATTTTTGAGTTATTTCCCTTTCTTTATTTTCATACTTTATTGTCTTGATATACCTAAACATTGGGTTGCTATGACAACAGAAACAGACTCAAAAGTGCAAACCGGTAGGGGACTATGGTATTGCTTGCAATCCTCCAGTTACTTGTTGTTTTCAAAGTTGTCTCCTGCAGAATTGCAGTTTGAGGGAAGAAAGTTTAGGGAAAGAGTAGGAATGTCTATTCTTTAATTAGGCTATTGTACTCCCATCACCTTGCTCACTACCATAATGACCTTTGCTAATGACCTTTTGAATTAGTTGCCACTGACAACTCTACATGTGACAGTTGTCACAGAACATCAATGACAAGAGTGTCAACACTAACTTCAGCCCAATTTTGTCAACTTAATCTGGGATTTGATTCAGAATATTTGTGATTAGTTTCCAATATGGGTTTATTCGTATGATCTATAATTCATATATTAATATGAATATATATAATTTAGGCTTAAAGAAAAAAAAGGTTGTTTCTGGTTACGGCCTGAAATAAATATGGGGTTGGTAGGTAGGGATTTTTGAAAGTACTTCAAAAGAATTGTGAATGAAATTTCGAGCTTAAGTAAATGGTAAAATTGTATTCAAATTAACTACCTCTACTCATTGAAAAAAAAAAGTAAATGTTGAAATTGATCAGAATTACATTTGTTCTATTTCAATCTTTGGTCTTTCTAGTTCTGTTAATGCTTTCACACACACATATGATGATATGACAAAGCTGCAGCAGTCTCTATTTATGAAAGAATATATTGAACAGTGTTGAAAACCTTGTGGCAAAAGAAGAAATTGCTCATCATGAGCAATTTCTTCTTTTGTCACAATGTTTTTAAAAAGTTGTCTGCTGTAGACACATCCAAATGAGTCTGCAAGTGGGAATGGATTAAGAAAGGGGAACAAAATGAATATATTTCTAATCCCTATGGAATCAAGGATATGGGAAATATAAAAAAAAAGGGACAAATGAGGGACACTGATTTTAGTTTTATTGTCTCTTTGTGGATTGACTGATTTAATTAACAGCTCTGCCCGGGATCCGGGGTTGGTTATCATTACTGTTGTTTACACAGTGCTGACAGTGGGTGGGGAGATAAAATAGAGCTCTGACAAGTGACAAATGGTGACAACCTATCTCTTGTCTGATCACATACATTTATGACGGAGCCTAGAAAATGCAGTAGGGTTAACATTTTAGCTTTTTGTCAGATAAATTTATCTAGATTTATACTAAATTTGTGTAGACTCAATGTCAAGATCACAATGCACAGATGTTGGAATCAATTGAGATTCATAGTTCACATGCTCAGCGAAAAAACTTTTTATTTACACGGCATAACACTTCCTCATAGAATTTTTAAGACTATGTAGATAACAACTGCGGATAACTTCATGGGAAAGCAAAGAATATCAAACTTTAAGAAAACATTTATAGAGATTTTCCATACTTTAAATAGTCTAGTTGTTTTCAAAGTTCTGTTTCAGATTTGTAGTATTTGAGAAAGGTTTAATCCTATGCCATATTCAACAATCCTGCAGCAGATCACTGGAAGTTCCTAGGCTAAGATATGAAAACTATTAATGAAAGAATAATTGAAAACATTGTTTCAAAAGCTGTCAAAGCTCATTATGTGCATTTTATCTACAAATACGGCAAAATGCGTTTGCATGTGACAATTCTGAAGCAGACGACTTTGAACATATTTTGTCAAAAGATGGGAAATCTCTATAATTGAATGGATAACCTATGATTTAAAGTGGAAAACATTGTGGCAAAAGGAGAAATTGCTCATGTTGAGCAATTTCTTCTTTTGTCACTATGTTTTCAAAAAGCCGTCTGCTTAAGAGGCGTCAGAAAGCGTCTCTGAGGGAAAGGGTTTATGGGTTGAGTGAGTTATGGAAACATTGGGGCTCATAGGGGATGATCAAATCAGGACCATTTTAGGTATCACTGTTGACACATCTGTCTAAAGTTGACACAAAATGTTGTCGTCTGTTTACACAAGAGTAATTCAAAGGAAATCTGAAAATTTATAATGATGAAGTTGGCTGAGTTGAATCCTGCATGATTGGCTTCTAAGAACTCTTTCCCACATACATAAAGTTTGAAGCAGACAATTTTGAAAACATCTATGCAAAAGTATGGAAAACCTGTGTACATAAAAGTAAAACTATTGAAAAGAGTTAAAAACATTCTGGCTAAAGGATGAATTGCTCATCATTAGCAATTTGTCCTTTTGCCACAATGTTTTCAGAAGATGTCTACTGAAAATGGGAAAGGGTTAACCATCAATCATTAACCTAATATGATATTTTTTCTGGTCGTCTGCTTTGAAAATATTGCAGTAAAACAATATTATCAAGGAAAAAAGATGGCAGTATAATTATTTATCATTAATTGAAAGCATTATGGGAAAAGGAAAAATCATTCATTTCGATCATTTCTTCTTTTCCCATAATGTTTTCAAAAGTTGTCAGCTGAAGAGTTGTCAAAAAGTCACTTTATCCTGAGTAAAGTGTTATTATAGAAACATGATGCTATCATTGTCACCCTGGTGTTGATTCACCAAGTGAGCGTCTTGGTTTGCCAGTGTTCATAGCCTTTCAGCATACATTCCCTGTGTGCCTGTTTGAGGTTTCCGAGATCAGATTATCCTTCGTCCATCTTTCCATTCGTCTGTCCCTGATTTTTTGTGTTCATTTCTCCAAAAGTATTTGACCTGGTGTCATGAAACCTCAAGGGAATGTCTTATCACAATGTCATTGTAGTTGGATTTGGCATGCATTTAGTAATACCAGAGTTATGTCCCTTTACATGCACTATTAGACAGCATACATAAGTAAGGATGTGAATTACATAGAGTCTGGTAGAGATGCAATTCTAGTTGATATCTGTGCAAGAGATGACTTGAAAACATTTAGGGAAAATGAAAATAGGACCATATTGGCCAGTTTGTCGGTTTTTATGCCAAGCAATTTTATTGAAAGCAATTTGTTGCAAAAGAAGAAATTGCCCATTATTATGAAAAATTCTCTTTTTGGGACAATGTTATCTAAAGTCCCCTGCAAGTTTGAACAGGTTACCATTAATGACTTGTTGGGTCCACCATGTTGTATTGTGGCAATATAGGATAAGTTTGAATTTAGAGTTATTGCTCTTGGACTTTTTTAAGATAAGAAATGTTTAAATATTCACAGAGATGTAACACATTATTGTTATGACTATTACAATTTAAATGATTGAAGTATTCCTTTCATTTTATGGATATTTTCTTTTTCTCCAGACATTGCCGAAAATCCAGGGAAAATACCCCACAGGGCAGAAAGGTGAGTAGAAATAATAAAAATACCTCTAGGACCCAACATTTTCTACAATTATTGTGAACACGTCTTGTATGATATGGTTACAACTGTTATGCATTAAATGTTTACCATCATTTTGACACAAATGCAGCAGATGCCTTTTGAAAATATTGTGACAAATAAAGATTTTTCTCATAATAAACATGTCTCCTTTTGCAACAAGGTTTTCAACTTTCATCTATAGAGTTTTTTCCGCATTTTGCAGAGATGTTTTTAAAGTTTTCTGCTACAGTTAAAGTGGTAATATCATTTTACTGTACTGTAAAGTCATATCTGCTATACAGTATACCTGCTTAACCCTTTCCCACATACAATAAATCTGCAGCAGACGACGTTGGACAAAAAATATAGAAAATCCCTATAAATGATCTACTGAAAAAAGTTGAAAAAATCGTGGCTAAAGGAGAAACTGCTCGTTTTGATAAATGTCTTCTTTTGTCACAATATTTTCAAAAGTCTTCAGCTGCAGAAGCGTCAGAAATCTCAGAAAGGGTTAAATTCTTTCCACAATAGCCGAGTTTTGGATCTGTTAGAGAACGATTTTTGGATACAGTGTTTTTGATACAGAGCAGAATTATAATGGCAAAATGTGTTGGCAAGAAAGGAATCAAAATGAATCTAGTCTCAGGAAATCGGCTTTAACCGTTACCCACATACAACACATTTACAGCTGCCAACTTTGAAACGTCGTATGCAAAAATATGGAAACTATCAAAGAGTTGAAAAACATTGTGGCAAAAGAAGAAATTGTTATTTCTCCTTTTGTCACAATATGTTCAAAAGTTGTCTGATTCAAACGTCTCAAAATGCTTCCTCAAGTGAGAAAGGGTTAAAATAGATATTGAAAGATATGATACAGTTGAAATTTCTTTCTTGTCGGCCCAAAGAACTCGTAAATAATCCAGACCAACAGAAAGAGCCATGATACAGTGCGAATTACAGTATTAAAAAAATACTGAAATGGTTTTAAGACCAATTCAAACTGATATCAGCTGAAAATGTCCACATAAAGGATAATAAAATTGATCAATATTAAAACATGGATGCAATAAATAGAAAGAGTTTATCTCTATAATTGGCTATTTTACAATTCATTTTGCAATTTTGGATACTTCAATGTGACAGTTATTTAGACAAATGAATGGCAGAAAAGTAGCACTGTCATTGCTTTACATTGACCCTTCTTTTAAACCTGTCCCTCATATAGACGCTTTCTGACGCCTCTGCAGCAGACGGCTCTATGAAAACATAGTGACAAAAGAAGAAATTGCACAAAATGTGCAATTTCTCCTTTTGCCACAATGTTTTCCACTTTTTGTCATAGGTTATTCATTCAATTATAGAGATTTTCCATTTTTTGACAAAATATGTTCAAAGTCGTCTGCTGCAGAATAGTCTTATGAGGGAAAGGGTTAAACCTGTCCAACATGCAACACATTCTGTAGCAGAAGACTTCGAAAACATTGAGACAATCTATAAATGAATAGAGTGAAGAATATTTAGGCAAAAGGAAAAATAGCTCATTGTTTTCAAAAGTCAGTCTGCAGATGTTTAAAAATAGGTCTGCTTATGGGAAAGACTTCTGCTTTCAAAACATGCAAGTCAAAAATGAAATTTATTTTTGATAAATTTGAAACTGAATACACATGTATTCTGATTTAATCAAGAGTTGAAAATGTTATAGAAGAACGAGAAAGACATGAAGATATTTCCAAAAATGGTAATATGTACATAGATCAGCAGACAATTTTCTTATTGCCATGCTATGCACCTGATGTTGGTGCAATACTAAAATGGTTAAGTGTTAAATAATGTTTGCTTTGGATGCACTAAAATTGGTCCTATCAAATTCTTAAGGATAAAGAGGATTAGCAGAAGCAAACATTTTCTTTACATCAGTTCGTTATTCAATAAATCATTGGCTAATATAAACACTGCAAATTTGATAATAAATCACTTTCCAATTTAAGTGAACAACTGTTGAATTGAGAGTCAACACTTTCAATTAAATGAAGTTCTTTCATATCAGTAGATTTTTTTTTTTATCATACTGGGTAGTTTAAAACGGTCGAGCCCCGGTAGCTCAGGGGTTTGAATTCGAATACCAGCTAGGCCAACTTTCTTTCCGACGTTTGACAAAAGTCACATTGACCAGCGTCATTCGTCTTCCACCAATGCGCTAACAATCTATGTGGAAAAACAGCCAGTTGCTTGGAAAGTGTTTTGTGTGAAGTTCTGGTGTGAGAAAGCCTGATGAGAAGGTGAACTGGCCGTCGTGATATGACTTGAAAAATTGTTGAAAATGGCGTTAAACAATCAAATCAAAAGTTTATAATTTAACCCAGGTTTAAAAGAAATTTGTTTCACTAGCAAAAGCTTGTCACCATTCTTTCCTACCCTTTTATAGAAAACATCTAACTACACTGCAGCGGATATTGTTTGAAAAGTGGAAATTGTTGAAAATAATAATACTCAATTTCTAGAGTAAACTAAAATACTTTTCAGTTGTTTGTATAACCCTTTCCCACAAACAACGAATCTGCAGCAGACGACTTTAAAATATGTCTATTAAAAAATATTGAAAATCTCTATAATTGTAGGTATAATTACTTTAAAAAGTTGATAACTTTGTGGCGAAAGGAGAAATTGCTCGTTTTGAGTCAAAATTCACCTACAGGTGGGAAAGGGATAATTGCCAATTTCTTTTGGTGTAGATATTTTGCCTGAACATTTTTTTTTTAAATGAGTAATAAGATGGACTGAGGCTTAATCACAACAAAGCATGATCATTAAGTAAAGATTAAGATACCAAGGGGATGAAATCTGATACATTCCTATCCGGGCAATGATTTATTTTTTCTGACAAATGTTGGTGCGTTCTTACACAGATAACATCATTAAACGATATTTGAAAAAGGTGATTTACACCCAGGTAGCCATTGTTTGAAAGAAAAAAGTAGTTCTTGCTTCAGGGTAGAACCAAATAGTTAACCTGATGTGATATGTTTCAGAGTTGTCTTATTCATACATATCCAGGGGGAAAATGTCATTTATATAGCCGGTAATTGGTCATTTTTCCAATGGCATAAATTGTGGTTTTTCCCCACTTTTTCAAAAAAAATATCTCAATCACAAGTTCAAAACAAATTCGAGAAAAAAAAAAGGAAACAAAGAAGAAAATATAAACAAAATTGTTATGTCCCTTACATGCAAGGATATACAATCCAGGTTTAATATCAAGGTACCATAGAAGCATTTTATTTATGAAAAAGTTCCCAATTTTGACAATTTCAATTCAATTCAACTTTATTAGCAATCGGCATAAAATAATGCCTTTGGCCATTTACAAACAACTTTAAGTGAAATATGGCAAAGACACACAGCAATATACATTCATGACCAATACACAAGTAGTCAATACATATTAATATACATGCAACATAACTATCAAACAATCGTTAAGGATTATTAAAATATTCATTTTGTTCAATACATAATTTTCTAATTTTAAAAGCTTCTTTAATAAATGTTGCTAATTTAATTTGTACCTTTGACAAAAAATACGCAACCATTCCCAATTCCATGGATATAGGTCATATTCCCAAAATTACCCAAAAAAAACCTGATATCCAAGAGAAACGGTTGTAACATATCTGGACATTTTACAGTTTAATTTTTCTAAAGAGATAAAAATCAATTTGGAAAAGGAAATATTAATTGTTTTGAGAAATATCTCCTTTTCTAATAATATTTTCAAAAGTTATCTGCTGCAAAGGCGTAATAATATGCTGTCTATATGAGTTAACCCTTTCCGACATAAAACAAATCTGCAGCAGACGACTGAAAATATTTATTCATAATGGGCATTTTCTCCATTTGCCACAATGTTTTCAAAAGTTGTATGCTGCAGAAGTGTCAGAAAGCATCTATATGTGGGAAAGGGTAGCCTTAATCTAAAACTCAAATATGTAGGAGATCCCAAAAAATGAATTGTGGGTCAAAACAGATGCTTAAATAATGTTATAGAAGTAAACGAAGTTAGAAGACAAATGATTAATATGATTGTGGTGAGATTTATATATATAATAACAACAACCATAATTGATGATTTCACATGCAACTGTATAATACAGGATTTATTGAAGGGTAAAGTAACTGAGGAATGTTTAAGCAATGCAGAGCTAACTCATGATTTCTTGTGTCTTATTGCATTGAATTTCAAATCCTTATGCCATAGGATGGGTAAATAATTAAAATGTATTTAAAAAATATTTATAAAAAACTCTTTCAAAATATTGATGAATTTAGTTTCATTCTCACATTTTGTATGCACCATTGTAATGCTATTGTAATGCTATTGTAGTGGCATATCGCTTTACTTACAAAACAGGCAAAATTATGGAAAATCTCTATTAGGGAAGGTTTAATTTTTGAAAGGAGTTGAAAACAATTTGCAAAGTTTTCAAAGGTCAAATGCTTTAGAGGTGTCTAAAGGTGCCTACATGTGGGCAATGGTTGATTAATAAAATATCTCAGTCGATGGGATCACTGACTTAGTTTCAGTTTTTCAATGTAAAATTAACCCTTTCCCACATGTAGACACTTTCTGATGCCTCTGCAGCAGACGACTTTTGAAAACATTGTGGCCAAAGATGAAATTGCTCATGATGAGCAATTTCTTCTTTGGCCACAATGTTTTGAACTTTATTTAACAATTAAGCTTTCTTTTATTGAGATTGTTCAGGTTTTTGTTGCTATGTTTTCAAAGTCGTCTGCTGCAGATTTGTTGTATGTGGAAAGGGTTAAGAACATTCTATCCCTGTTTTAAACTTTTATAAATTCTGTTTCGTTGTAAATAATAAAATTCCTGCTATTGAATCTTTGTATTTGTCTTTGGGCGTAATTAGGAAAGCGGAGTGACCAGATTCCATAACTATGAATTGCTCCATACAATTCTTAAGATATAAGAATAATATAAAGCTTTTTCAGCTTGTATGTTTTTTGAAGAAAAAAAGTCGGGCTATTGAGATACCCATTGGAGTTGTTGTCTGCACCGTCACAAGTCTTTAACCTTACCTCATAACTAAAAAAACTTATACAACATTTTCAAATGATACTTGGTACACATGTTTCTACAAACAATATATATGTCTATTATACAAAGTCACATAATTCTGGCTTTAACAATTATTCAGTTATGCCCCTTTTTCGACTTAGAAAAGCGTTTGAGTATGCTCTGTGCATGGTGCTCTTGTTTTGTCTTGTATCAAGAAAATAGATAAACAATACATTTATAGCATAAAAATGATTTAAACATTTTTTAAGATAAAAAAACCCAGCAATTTCTTAATACATGTACATGTTATCATTTTAAAAGGAACAATACAAATTGTAAAAAAAAAAAAAAAAAAACCCGCAACATCTTAGAGTTCTAAAAGGCTTCCATTTAGACATCTTTAGAATTGACAATTATTTTAACAAAATTAGAGAATAAAAAACACTTAATCTTTTAACTTAGAAGATTGAAAGAAATGTATAATGAGTTATTACTTATAGGGAATCAAAGCCCACTATATTATTACCTAACATTGCAGACATTTCTTGTACAATGACAAATACAATCTAGTAGTGATTTGTACCCCGAGGTGTTAAATAGCTATTAGAGAATCAGAATGATCAGATTTCTCTGATTAATGCTATGTAATTATGATGAATAATCCTATTAAAAAATGGGCAACCAGGGTGTGAATTAGAGTGCACTGCATCACCCTAAACCCTTCTAAGTTATAGTGCAATAATTAAAATTTTAATTTTTAATTTTGATCAATTTGTTGGAGAATGTTCTGTTTAACCCCTCTTTCCTACATACATAACATATTTACAGTAGACAACTTTGAAAACATCTCGGCAAACTATGGAAAATCATGGAATGGAGATGAAAACATCGTGGTAATTTAAGAGATAAAAATTGCTCAATGTTAGCAATTTCTCCTTTTGCCATGAAGTTTCCAAAAGATTGCTGCCATTAGATTCATCAAAATGTGTTTGTAAGGATTGAAATCAAATTGCTGGGTTTAACATGATTGCTTTTCATGAATTCTGTATTGCTTTCTATCTGATTAGCAGGACTTACAGTGACTTAGCAGACTGCATTTTTATGCTATTGAACTCATAAATAAAACCATGCCAATTTGAATCAAATTTATTTAACTAAATTGCATTTAATAGTCAATACAAATGACAAATAAAAGCCATATAATTTCTGTATTACTGTTCATGAGATTTTTTGGCAATTTGTGATGCTTTATCTTTGTTTTTAAGTGCAAGTTAAATACTGATCCGAGAATTACTGCTGCAATATCATGCCCAATCATGATTAAGCAAGATATTTGTTAGAAAAATCACTTGTATACATTACACTTCACACATTAAAGCAAATTGTTGAGATACCCTAAATGAATGTGTTCTAAATTTTTAATATTTCCTATATTTATTGCCAAATAATAAAAAAGTTGTAAAGATTCAATTGTTAAACATTATGAAATTCTGATCAATGTTGAATTGAAAATATGTGTTTTGAAGAACAGCTTATTCAGATAACATTTTTCTTACAAATTCAGCATGAAGTCTTAAAATTTATCCCTTTCCCACATACAACAAATCTGCAGCAGACACCTTTGAAAATGTCTACTCAGCAATATGGAAAATCTCTATAATTGTAGGTATAATTACTGATAAAAGGTTGAAAACATTGTGACAAAAGGAGAAATTGCTCATTTTGAGTAATTTCTCCTATTGTGACAATGTTTTCAAAAGGCATCTGCTGCAGATACGTCTATAGGTGGGAAAGGGTTATTAAACTAGATACAATATATTAATTCCTAATATCATAGGCTGGGTATCATCATGTGTGTTAATTTAGAGAAGTATCAATTAAAAAAATTGAGGAATTTAAACTGATTTAACCGGTTACCTGATGCAGACAACTTTCGACACCTCTAAAGATGTTACTTTTGAAAACATTATAAGAAAATGAGACAATGTTCATCTCTGTCATTGTAACTCCCAAAATTCAAGTTTATACTTCTGTTTCCAGAGATGTTCTTATAAGCAGACAACTCTTGAAATACCATATCAGTCACCCTTTCCCTCATATAAACGCTTTCTGACACCTTTGCAGCAGATGATTTTTTTGAAAACAAAGTGACAAAAGAAGAAATTGCTGAAAATGAACAATTTCTCCTTTTTTCACCACGTTTTCAACTTGATTCCATTTTTTTATTTTTTTATTTAAAGGGAGTTTCCAAAATATTTCGGGTATGTTTTCAAAGTCATCTGCTGCAGATTTGTTGCTTGTGGGAAAAGGTTTAAACAGGTCTGTATCTCGGGTGGACCTACCTGACATATTTTTGTCCAGGTGTAGTGACCAGGGTGATGCGGAGGTTTAAGAAATTGACAGGAGAGTCAACAAATTGAAGGATAGATCCTCCTTGCGCCTGTCGCTATGTTTACATCTCCTTTAAACATTGGACACATTCTTACAGTGGTCAGATCCCAGTAAAAAATGATGTTTACATGGAATTATGTAAAAATGTGTATCCTGAGTCTCTTGCCTAATACTTTATATCATATCGCTTTATCTGATATGATTCTTTTAGACTTAACTTATGGGAAATCACTGTAAATAAAACATTTTCGGAAAAAAGAATTGCTTATAATTTTTCCCTTTCCAATGTTCCTTTTAAGCTCGTCTGGTTTTCGAAGAAAAAAAGTTGGGCAATATATTGCGATACCCTTGGTGTCGTCTATGTCCTTACAAAACTTTACCTTAACCCATTCCCTCATACGACAATTCTGCAGCAGACGGCTATAAACATATTTTATCAAAAAATAGAAAATCTCTTTAATTGAATGGATAACCTATGACTAAAAGTGGAAAACAATGTGGCAAAAGGAGAAATTGCACGTTTTGTGCAATTTCTTCTTTTGTCACTATGTTTTCAAAAAGCAGTATGCTGCAGAGGCGTCAGAAAGCGTCTATATGAGGGAAAGGGTTAACTCATAACTAAAAAATAATCAACATTTTATAATGAAACTTTGTACACATGTTCCTAGGAACAATACACATGTCTATACCAAGTCACATTTCTCTGGCTTTAATAATTAATCAGAAAGTCCCCTTTTTCGGCTTAGAAAAAAATTAGACAAGCGATGGCGTTAGCTCGCCGCACTTTTGCTTTCAAAAGTTGTCTGCTGCAAATGCATCAAAAGTGTTTGCATGTTGGTAGAATTATCTGTTAATTTGATGCTAAATAAAAAGCAGTATCTATGTTTCCGGCTTGAAAAAAGAACTATTCCATTCATGAGCTATTCAGGTAGTGAACCTTTAACCCTATCCCTCATACGACAATTCTGCAGCAGACGACTTTGCACGTATTTTGTCAAAACATAGAAAATCTCCATAATTGAATGGATAACCTATGACTAAAAGTGGAAAACATTGTGGCAAAAGGAGAAATTGTTCATTATGAGCAATTTCTTCTTTTGTCATAATGTTTTTAACAAAATTAATTCATTACACTTTCTTTTAAAGAGATTATCAGCATTGTTGCCTAGATGTTTTCAATATCTTCTACCTCAGATTTGTTGTATAATGGTAAAAGGAGTTAAGCCTTTCCCTCATACCACAAATCTGCAGCAGACGACTTTGAAAACATACCTGAAAACATTTGGGAACTCCATTTAAATGAAAGTACAATAATTGAATAAAATTGAAAACATGGTGACAAAAGGTGTTTTGTCACAGTGTTTTCAAAAGTTGACTGCTGCAGAGGCTTCAGAAAGCGTCTATATGTGGGAAAGGGTTTAAACCTTTTCAACATGCTGACAGTGGATTCATGTGATAGGGGCATATAAAACTATTTAAAGTTTACCATATTGTAGAACTCATCATTGTGATATTATATTTTCAGAATGTACCATCCCCGTCATGTCGCAAAGGGAAGGAATCCCCTGGAATGGACACGGGCACAACGGCCAGATTTGAGGTAAATACACCCGGTAACCAGTCACCTTTAGGGATACCTATTCTCCTACACCCATTCACCTACAGGTTTATTTAGTGTTCAATTCTGTTTGAACACTAAATATGTTATCAGCCACATTTTATATTTCAAATACATGTAGCACTAATTTTTTTTTTTTTTTCAAAGTCTTTGACCCTAGAATTAGATCTGAAAAACCAAAACAATTCAATGATTTTATATTATAATGTGTTAATTGTTTTTTTTAACCATTTACCCTATAATGATAAAGTTTTCCTACTCCCATTTACCCTATAATGATAAAGTTTTCCTACTCTGTTTTAAATCATCTGTGGAAAAGTATTTTATCATGCAATGAAAAAGAAGGATTTTGACTCTTGGTGACAAACATTGTGGGAAAAGTAGAAATTTCTTGTTTAAACCAATTTCTCTGTTTATTGCAAATCTTTCAAAAAGTGTCTGCTGCAGAGGCATCCAGAGATAATTTCAAGAAAATCATAATTGTAAGAACTGAAAGTATAAACATTGAATTGAGTTAAAAACCATATATGGCAAATGAAGAAATGGTCATTATGATCAATTTTAACTTTTGCCACAGCGTTTTTGAATGTTTTTTGCTGTAGATGTGTCAAAATTGGAAAAGGGTTATACTGGGTGAATCATTACATTCTCTATGATTGACAATATCACTTTACCCACAATTCAGTGGACATTTACTCGAGTGTTGATTATCCCATACTCCAAAGTGCACCGTCTGTCCGTTCTTTATTAAATTACCTTTCCTACTTTAGGATAAAGTGGATCAGCCGTGGAAAAGTCATCAGGACAATCTGATTGGATAAATTTATATCCTGCTGTCCAATGAAATGGCAATTAATCATTTTCCAAGTGACAAGTTGAGTTTTGTTTGTTCTATTTTGTTGGTGTAATTACTACATCTGTGTAAAATTCACCAGATTTGTCCATGGTTTGTTTCGGATAATTCACCAATAATTAGTTTACATGTCTAAGAGTCTGAATTGCTGCGCTATATTGGTTAATCATAGCCACATTTTCACCGTATTTCGTGTCGGCCCTAATCTGCTTCTGTAAGTCCGCTAGTCCACCCTTTTTGACGAAATTGGCAGGTAATTAGTACTGCCGCATGACATCATTCTAGCGGAATAATTTTTCTGCCTTTAAACTGATAACACTGCATTATGGGATTGTTGGTTTGAAAAAAGAATTCTGATAGCAGGGATTATCTTGTTCACACACTGCCACAAGTCGGCCTCAGCTTGGCTGTTGTGTCATGCAAAGAAGACTTTTATAAAGATGAACTTTCATCTCCGTTTAACATTCATAGGAAATTTGCTAGCTACACATAAAGCCAGCCTATTGTTAGAAGCTTTTAACCTTTCCCACATTTAACAAATCTACATTAGATGAAGACATCTAGATAGAAATATGGACAGAACTATAAATCAATGTATAATCATTGAACAGAGTGAAAACCTTGTGGAAAAAAACAGAAATTGCTCATGAATAATTTCCCCTTTCACAACAATGTTTCGAAAGATGTCTTCTGCAGATGCATCTTAAGGCATCCGCATAAGGGGAAGCATTTAAACTATTATCAGCTTATTAATTAAAAAAAATAAAGGTTATATAACTTAAGATGAAACAGGTTTGCACAGAGTCTTCACTCTCACTATTTTTTACAAACGCCCCGTTTAAGAACGACCCGGCTCTTACATTGATGGATGCTTTTGAAGAAACCTAGATTTACATTGAATTATGGTCCGTCATTGATGTGATGGGGTGGTGACATAATCAGGGATTATAGCTGGAAAATTAGGATAGTAACATTTTGATAAGAAAACATTTAACATGAATTTGACTAAACCCCCTGATATAAGGCATATCGGCCCATTCTTTACTTAACTGTATGTGATAATGTGATTGTAACTCTTTAACCCTACATACAACAAGTCTATTACTAGATGAATTTGAAAACATCTAGCAGGAATATGTGGAAGATCTCGATTTATCTGTAATAATAGTTTCTGTTCAGATCTTGTTTAATGTAATGATGATTTCATTATATGCTTTTAAAACATGACTTCATCTATTGCTAAGTATAATTTCATCTAATGCTTTTAAAACATTACTTCATCTATTGCTAAACATGACTTCATCTGTTGCTATACATAATTTCATCTGATGCTAAACATGTAAAAACCAGTAACTAAGCTGTTAAGGATTAATATTCATCATGATTATAAATGAAATTCTTGTATCTTTTAACCTATTGAACAAAATTCAAAAGTTGACTTTTTATAGCCCAAAAAGAAGATATGCCAATCAGATCATTTGTTTTGCACCACCCCCTTTAGTCACAAGAAAGACCTCAAACCCTTTCCCTAATATTGCCGCTTTCTGACGCCTCTGAAGCAGACGTCTTTTTGAAAACATGGCTACAAAAGAAGAAATTGCTCAAAACAAGCAATTTCTCCTTTTGTCTCCATGGTTTCAACTCTATTCAATTATTGTACTTCTTTAAAGGGAGTTTCCAAAAGGTCGATACCGATTTGTTGTATGAGGGAAATGGGGGTTAAAAAAATGAACTGATATTAATAAGTTTTTATATTTCCTACAAAAATCCCTTTAGTGAGTACTAAAGATTATGGTTTAAATAAAAAGCATTTTGCGTGTCACTTTTGAAATTATATTTCTTTCTGAAGAGAAATTTAAGAGAGAAAAGATAAACTTGTGTCACTGACAATATTATCAAACTGAAATATAAATACATATTTTCATATATTGAATATTAGAATATGACTGTAATATCCCTTAACCTTTTGTTTTTGTTTTATTGGTATTTTGATTTTAGAATTCCTGTCATTATTATTCAATATAATTATATGACCAGAAAGATATAGTATATTAGCCCTCCTTTCCCATCTGATACAAAATGCGGGTTTCAATATGAAAAAGTTCAAATACTGTAATGCATAGTATTATCCTTTCCCACATACAGATGTTCTCTGATGCCAGTCTGCAGCAGACAAATTTTGAAAACATTTTGTCAAAAGGTGAAATTGCTCATTATCCTTTTGCCACAATGTTTTCTACTGTATTCATAATTGTTCTTTCATTTATTGTTTCCATATTTTTGACAGTAGGTTTTCAAAGTCGTCTGCTGCAGATTTGTTTTATGTGAGAAAGGGTTTATAAAACATCAAATAATATTAACAGTAAGCCTATCACCTTGATAATTGACCATTTTTGGACTCGTCCAAATTGAAATATTTGAATCATGAATGAATATGTGGATGAAAACAGTTAAAATTTGGACAGAATAAATGAAATCCTTTTGAGAAAAGGAGATATTTAGTTAGCAAAGTTATTTGTTCCTTTTTCTGACGATGTATTAAAAATTTGAATGTTTCTAAGACAGTAGTAATGGTCTTCATGAGGATTAGGAATTTTTTTAATAGAACATAAAGGGTAAAATTTTATATGTGATCGGACAGAATTTTACCTGAAGATTAAGTGTCAATTGATGAGAATGTATCAACTTTGCATTATGGGTAATCATTTAATGATTTTGGGTGTCTTGACTGTGAATTGGTAAGATTGAGTTGTAAAGATGACGGACAGATCAAACGGTGTTTGTTGGCATATCGGTGAAGAAAATTCACTCACAAAATCACTTCAAAGTTGATGGTAATGCCACCTTTCAGTAGCACTTTGACGAGAGGCTTATCAAATTGTCGTTAGATATTTAATTATTGAACTCTGTTAACAAAATTTTAAAATTATTTATGGAAAATGGTAGTGGTTGTTTAGTAGTTTACATGTCATTAGCTTTGTAAAGGTTGAGGTTAAATGTTACAAAAAGAAATCGGTTTTATCCCCTCTTGAGGTTAAATAGGACAAACTCTATGTTGTATTATGATGACTGCGCTAACCTTAACCCTTTCCCTCATACGACAATTCTGCAGCAGACGACTTTGAACGTATTTTGTCAAAACATAGAAAATCTCCATAATTGAATGGATAACCTATGACAAAAAGTGGAAAACATTGTGGCAAAAGGAGAAACTGCATGTTCTGTGCAATTTCTTCTTTTGTCACTAAGTTTTCAAAAATCCGTCTACTGCAGAGGCATCAGAAAGCTTCTATATGAGGGAAAGGGTTAATTGGTAATAGCTTCTGGTCATTAAAAGACAACACATGTGTTCCGTTGAACACACAACTAATTATTCAAAGGCGTTAACAGTTTTCAATTTAAAGTGTTAAAAAAGAGAACAATAGTTACCTGTATCACTGTACTGCAGTTTGTGTATCTTTTTTAATACAAAGTAATGCATGGACAGATTGTAAGTGGCTCTGATGACAGATTAAATTGTAATCTAAAATAATTTTGAAGTATTTCATCTTTTTTACCCGGTAATACAATATGGTTGTGAGCGGTAATGATCACTTCTAGCATTTCTAACTCAGGGGGATTATTCAAACACCGAGTTCTTCTCATCCTGGTCCAGGGTCTGTCCTGTCACTTTTTATTGTCAATTTCGGGCTAACCTAGACACTCACTACCTGCTCTGAGGACTCTCACCGTTGTCACCCTAGTAACAGACTTTAAACACTTTTCCACGCACAACAAAACTGTTGCAGAAGGCCTTGAAATCAAGATAGGAAAAAATATGGAAAACGTCTTTAAATAAAGAAACTATTGAATAGAATTTTAAATATTGCAGCAAAAGGTGAACTTGTTCATTATAAACAATTTCTCCATTTGCAAAAATGTTTTCACAAGTCGTCTGCTGCAAATGTGTCAAAATGTGTCTGCTTGTGGGAAAGGTTAAACTTAATAACTGGCTTTATCCAAACTGATGCATGTTCAATAATACATGCATATTTTGTCTTGGATTAACGTTAAACAGTTATATGATGAAAAACAAGTTGATGAATTGTTCTTATATCTCTTATATGAGCCCATATGCTATTTCAACTATTACCGTAATTATATTTTTATCTTTACCTAAATACATTGCAATTAAATTTTTAAAAAAAATGAAGAAATATCTTCTCAAATAAAATTTATAGAGTGTAAAAAATAAATTTTGCTTCATTTATTAGAGCTTTCTCTAATTTTGCTGAGATGTTTTCAAAGTCGTCTGCTGTAGATTTATTGAAAAGGGTTATATAAAAAGGGATAAGTTTGTAAGATCTATTTCAGTGTTGTTTGTCATTGTACAATCCAAGACTGCTTGCTTTGTGCAAGGTGAGAGTTGGGGTCAATATTAAGTGTGAATAGCCTTGGGAACGAGCTCTTTGATCTGCCATGCAAATGTATCACACTCCAGGCTGTGAATATTTGATTTCATCTTTGTTAGTTCATACTTAAGATTGGTGAGTTTTAATTATGATAGAGTGGACAGTGTTTCAGTTTCAGGTATCTATCAGATTATGTGAAGGAAGTGTGCACTGGGATTTCAGAAACATAAAAATGATTGTAATAACTTTTCCTTTCCTGCATGCAGACCCATTCTGATGCATCTACTGCAGACGACATACAGAAATAATGTGGAAAATGGAAATCATTAGGAGCAGTTTCTCCTGTTGCAACAATGTTTCAACTCGATTCAATAGATATCAAATATTTACAGAGATTCTCCATGTGTTTAGCATTGATCTTTTCAAAGTCATCCGTTGTAGATTTGGTTGATGTAGGAAAGTGTTAACCCATATAGACACTTTTTGACGCCTCTGAAACAGACAGCTTTTGAAATCATAGTGACAAATGGAAAAATTGCTCATATTGTGCAATTTCTCCATTTGTCACAATGATTTCAACTCTATTCAATAACCATACTATCATTTATAGAGATTTTCTATCTTTTGAACTTGATATTTTCAAAGTCATCTGCTGTAGATTTGGTTGATGTAGGAAAGTGTTAAAGAAATTAGAGAGATACCTGGTGATATGACACTACCTAGAAAAGTCTGATAATTATATGGCTAATTGACAGGTAATAATCTGGTCCTTGAAATGTGAATGTCTTTCTTGAATTCTTGAAATGTCATGGATATATTGCTTATGTATGTTCTTTGAAAAGTCTATAGGATAATATAATAACTTCTCTCTAGCTTCTAGAATCGTTTTCATAATTGACAATCCTGCAAATCAGCTGATCCAAAAAGTCTGAAACAGCTGTTTTCTTAAAAGTAGAACAGTTCACTGTTTTCTTTGTAAATTAACCCTTCTCACCTGAAGACGCATTCTGGTACACCTTCAGCAAATAACTTTTGAAAACATTTTGGGTAAAACAAGAAATTAATCATAATGAGGAATATATCTAATTCATCTCTATTATATACCATTAATTATACTTTCATTTATACAAGAACTTCCATATTTTTTCATCTAAATGTTTTGACAGTCGTCTGCTACAGACCTGTTGCAGTCAATGAAATTCCCTGGTCCAAAAATCTTATATAATTGGTTAAATAACACTTGCCAATGAATTTTTCACTGGTCCGATCAAAATTTTTACTCCGGGCCATGGACCTAAGAACCATGACTAATTTCGCAGACTGCTTTCGTATTTTGAAAACATTTGGTCAAACAAACAAAATTATGAAAATTTAATAAAAAAGCAGCAGTTATTAAATGAAAGTGATAGCATTGTGGCAAATTCGTCAGCTGCAGAAGCTTCAGAAAGCATCTATATGTGGGAAAGGGTCAAGTTTGTACTTTAGTAATATGAAAGTACTTCACAGTTTTGAAAGCACCTTGAACAATGATTTAAGAATATCCTTGATTTTTATATCTGCTTATATCTTTCCACATTATGAATTGTGTTTCTTAACCCTTTCCCTCATACGACAATTCCGCAGCAGACGACTTTGAACATATTTTGTCAAAACATAGAAAATCCATTCTATTACTAAAAGTGGAAAACATTGTGGCAAAATGAGAAATTGCACGTTTTGTGCAATTTCTTGTTTTGTCACTATGTTTTCACAAAGCCTTCTGCTGTAGATGCGTCAGAAAGCGTCTATATGAGGGAAAGGGTTAAGCTCAGAATCAATCAATCAGTAATTTCAACTCTTTTGTCTGTTTCTTTTATACAGATTGCTTCCAATGTAAAAAAATATATAAGTAGTAGTAAAAAACTAATTCACCACTTATAAGGAGGGATTTCAACCTTGAGACGGATATCTTTTGGAACCTCTACAGCAGAGAACATTATGGGAAAAGGAGAAATTGCTCATAAAGAGCAGTTTATTTCTTTTATTTAAAAAATGTTTTTAAATTCAAGAACACTCTTTTATTTCAAATATTAGGCATATTTTTTCCCTAAAGTGTTTTTGAATCCTACAACTTTAAGAGGTCAACAACCCTTTCCCACATAAAGGAAAAAAAACAGGAGAGGACTTTGATAAGGTATAAATAAAGAATATTGAAATTTTCTATAAATGAAAGAATAATTATTGAATAGAGTTTAAAGCATTGTTGAAAAGTTGTGATTGCTCATTATGAGAAATTTCTCCTTTTGTCACAATTATTTTCAAAAGTCGTCTGCTGCAGAGGCATCAGAACTCGCCTGTATGTGGGAAAAGATTAAACCTGACCAAGAGTAAGTTACCGTACTGTTTCGCTACTGTTGGTACCACCCTATCTTCTTCCCCTTTATGGTAGTTGAGTAGTAAATTGCATGATTGTGAATAATCAGCTGTCAGAAAAGATGTTTGCAAGTTGCTACAAAAATTTCTGTTATTTTATTGTGTCATAAAAGAGATGTTATTTAGAAGGTTACTATTTGAAAGGCATCCTGCAAAAACCTTTCTAATAATACTGGCAAGTACTGATTAAAATCAATTGCAAATTGTGAAAGGTGCATTCAGGCTGCCTAATTATCTTGTTTAAAATGCAAGTTTATCTTAGGCAATCATTGAAGACTTGGTTAAGGCTTGGCCTAAGTGCAGGCTGCTCACGACTGCAGTTATTTGATTAAAGCTAAGTGGTTGGTTTTCTGATGTTGCTTCTCATTTAGTCTGAATGTCTACCTTACATAGTATGTGAATAATTCAAGCCCTTGTTTAAGGTGTCTGAGATGTCAGGGGTTTTGAAATTGGAGCCCCTAATTGGACCCTGTGATACTGTTATTTGATGGATGGCCCAAGAAAAAGAATTACCCGTTAAGGAGAGTAGATATTTTTCCCTTGACTAGTTCTATATAATGTTACTTCTGTTTTGACTGATGGCTTGATTTGGCTCTTACAAAAAGAAAGAATTCTGTTAACCCATTCCCACATCCTACAAATCTGCAGCAGATGACATTGAAATTAAAGATATGGGGGAAAATATGAAAAGAAATGAAAGTGTGATATAAGACAAGAGTTGACAAAATTGTGAGAATGATGTGCAATTTATTTGAGTTCAATGTGTTCAAAAGTCGTCTTCTGCATATCTGTCGAGCACATATCGAGGGCTTGGCGTGAAACGGTTGTAACTAAAAACCTATTTTGAAAACCCTGGTTGAGGGGCAATTTTGACCCCTTTGTAAACAATGCAAATTTAGATGCCATTGCTCAGAACGAGCAATGGCACCTAAATTTACATTGTTTACCAAGAAAAATGATTTAAAGCTTATAAAGACATTATGGCGAGGTGATTAATCTTGGTAAAAATATATCAATTTTAGTTACAACCGTTTCACGCCAAGCCCTCGATATGCTTGCGCGAAAGGGTTAAAAGTCAGCTGCTTTGACCATCTTAAATTCATAACCGTCAACTTTTGATGATTGCATCCAAAGGAATAATTGTTTCTCTATTTCCTACAATGATGACAGGAATCTTCTATACTTCATACAATGGTTAATTGTCAATTAAGCTTGGAAGAGTTCCTGTTTCACTGACATAGGTCAAGGTCACAGTGACTATAATACACCTGGAATGACACTGTGAGGAGATTTGTATCCCTGTACTTGCCAATTAAAAAACATATACATCATTTTCACTGTGCCTACCAGTTAAAGAAAATGGACATGATCTCACTGTACTTACAAGTTAAAGAACAAATAAACAATTTACTGTCCAATTAAATAACATGTTTAATTAGTGATTGAAGATGAAAACATTTTGGCAAAAGGCGAAACTGCTCATTATGAACAATTTCGGTTTTTCCACTTAGTTTTTAAATGTTGTCTGCTTCTGAGACATCAACATGTGCCTGATATGATATTTAGAGTCTTCTGCTTTGAAAACGTCTAAGAAAAAAATATGTTACATCTGGAAAATTGAAAGTATATGTTTTGTTACAGAATTTAAATTTATGATAATTTGATTATGAAAAATTTCTCCCTATTTATCTGCCTGTGTAAGGTTAACCCTTTCCTTCATACGATAATTCTGCAGCAGAACGTACATGTATTTTGTCAAAACATAGAAAATCTCCATAATTGAATGGATAACCTATGACAAAAAGTGGAAAACATTGTGGCAAAAGGAGAAATTACACTCAATTATAGAAATTTTCTTTTTTTTGACAAAATATGTTCAAAGTCGTCTTCTGCAGAAATGCCGTATGTGGGAAAGGGTTAAGAGTTGTGGTCCCTTGACCAGCGTATATTGTCAATTGTTTAGCACAATTGTAAAGATTGTTTTTAGAATTTTAATGCTGCATGAAGATATAAAAAAAAAATTGGCACCATATTAATATACATTATTACTTATTGCTGATAATTTGCGTGTGATAAAACCTACCAGATAAAAAGGAAACATATAATTGTTTTTTTACAGGTGACTCATTCCATTTTAAATACGATCCTGGATGATGGAGAATTGGACTAGACAGAAAGTGTTTTACTAATGTAAAAAATATACATTTTATTGTAATATAGAGTTTCACTCTGTAATAGATATCACTCTTTTGTTCAAATTGATGCAAAAAAATGCACATTTTTATCCTGAACACCCTTAATTAGCAGAGTCCCTAACTGGTAGACACATTTTAACCCTTTCTCACTTGTAGATGCATTTTGACGCTTCCGCAGCAGACAACTTTTGCAACTTTGCAAATATTGTGGCAAAAGAAGACATTGCTCAAAACTAGCAATTTCTCCTTTAGTCACAATGTTTTCAACTCTATTCCATAATAAAACCCTTTTTTGATTAATTTGTTCATGTTTTCGCAATATATTTTCGAAGTCGTCTGCTGCAGATGTGTTTTATGTGGGAAAGCGTTAACGCATCTGCAGCATAAAACATTGTGGCAAAAGGACTTGAAACTGCCAAAATGTTCTCAAATCTATTCAATAATTAACCATGTACTTTCAATTATTTGGATTTTCCATATTTCTGCTAAGATGTTTATAAGAGAACTTGTTTTTAAAGGTGTCAATAATTCACTACCAGAATTGGCTCAGCGTGAAACAGTTGTAAATTGCTTTCTTAAATTACCAACAGTTACAACCATTACTCGCTATGCCATCGAGATATAGTTGGTTGTAATGTGTACAGTAGTCACCTTTTTAAGACATTGTGAGAAATTAGAAGACATACATAATAAATTTTTGCCAAAGTCATTGCATGTCAGTGATAACATTTTTTTAAAAAAACACATGTTGCAATGAGTTGCAAGATAGCTTTATACAAAATGTGACTAGTAACCCTTTCCCAAATACAATAAAGCTGCATCGGACGACTTTGCAAACATATTAGCAAAAAAATGAAAAATCTCTGTAAATGAAAGCTTGTTGGATACGGAGTTGTTTTGTAATTTTGTAACAGCTTCTCCTTTTCCCACAGTGTTATCAAAAGTCCTTCTACAGAGACATCAATTGTCATTTGTGTGGGTGTAAAAGTAAAGGGAGGGTTTAAGAATACATATTACTGTCTGCATTCTTCACGAAGTGTTATTCAATTTATTTCAACTTTCCGTTTTATCTCTAAATCAGGTTATGTTCCTTGAAATTTAAACTGTTTGATGTTCGGAATAAAAACCATTGTTATGCATTTGATAAAGTAGAGAGTCACTTGAACAGCGCAATATATTCGCCATGTCGAGTAAAAATGATTCCCCGACTGTAAACAAACTGTTGTGTTGGACAAGCCTGTATATTATAAAAGTATTAGTAGAGTATTGTATAAATTTTGGACAATTCTCAAAAAACATTGTAATGAAAGGCTAGAGGTCCAACCACGTCAGCAGAGTCAAATGAACTTAATCATTTAATGTAGATTAAGGGATTGAAAAAGTGTCTTTTCTGCTGAATAGCTTGTGTAAAGATTTGAAGGATTCTTCAGCAGTTATCAAAGGAAGCCGTTGTCATGTTTTGATAAGTCATTTGTTGAAAAATTTCTTTGATTTGGTAGGTAAGTGCATTTGGAAGTGAATAATAATGACTGCTTGTTTAAATGAACTGTGGTGTGTATGTTTAGACACCTTTTGTATGTTTGAAACAAGGTTACTTATTTCCCACATACAGCAAAATGCAGCAGACGTCTTTGAATATGTCTTTGGGTGGGAAATTATGAAAAATCGCTATAAATGAAAATTAAAAAGAAATGAAATAAGTTTTTTGGCAAAAGGAGAAATTGCTCATCATGAGCAATTTATCCCTTTGCCACGATGTTTCCAAGGCTTCTCTGCTGCTTATGCATCATAATGCGCCTATAAGTAGGAAATGGGTAATATAATAGTAAACAATTTAAAAAGTGATATATTCTTACATCTGAACGACACTTTCTGACGCCTGCAGCAGACAGCTTTTTGAAAACAGTGACAAAAAAAGAAATAGCTCAAAACGAGCAATTTCTCCTTTTGCCACAATGTTTTCCACTTTTAGTCATAGGTTATCCATTCAATTATAGAGATTTTCTATTTTTTGACAAAATATGTTCAAAGTCGTCTGCTGCAGAATTATCGTATGAGGGAAAGGGTTAAGACATCTTTATCCCAGATACAACTTGTCACATCTAGTCATTTCGATTTTATAAGGGCTTTCCATGACTGATTGACACCGTTAATTTGTGAGTTGTGCTAAGGTCAAGTATTGTGTTTAGATACATTGTGTCTCAAGTTAATGAAATTTCATATTGATGACCATCATTGGCTTCTGCCATTATTATCCCCTCGGTTACGAAGTAAGCGAGAAAAGAAATATAGTAACGGGACCGTCCGTATGTATGTATGTGTGTCCTTCCGTCCGTAACAAACCTTGTCATCACTCTACACTAACCATTTCTTGACAGATCTTAACCAAACTTGGTATAAAGTAAGTATATGGTAACATCTTGAAGCCTATTGATTTTCAAGGTCATAGGTCAAAGGTCAAGCCCAAAATTGGACTTGCAATATTTTCCGTCCGTAACAAACCTTGTCATCACTCTACACTAACCATTTCTTGACAGATCTTAACCAAACTTGGTATAAAGTAAGTATATGGTAACATCTTGAAGCCTATTGATTTTCAAGGTCATAGGTCAAAGGTCAAGCCCAAAATTGGACTTGCAATATTTTCCGTCCGTAACAAACCTTGTCATCACTCTACACTAACCATTTCTTGACAGATCTTAACCAAACTTGGTATAAAGTAAGTATATGGTAACATCTTCAAGCCTTTTGATTTTCAAGGTCATAGGTCAAAGGTCAAGCCCAAAATTGGACTTACAATATTTTCAGCTGTGGCAGCCTTGTCACAACTCTACACTGACCATTCATTGACCGATCTTAATAAAACTTATTATACAGTTAGTTTATGATATGTCTTGAAGCCTATTGGTTTTCAAGGTCATAGGTCAAAGGTCATGCCCAAAATTGAAATTGATTGAACTTACAATATATCTCAGCTGTGGCAACCTTGTCACCACTCTACACTGACCATTCCTTGACAGATCTTATCCAAACTTGGCATACAGTTAGTTTGTGACAATATTTTGAAGCCTATTGATTCAAGGTCATAGGTCAAAGATCGAAGTCATAAATTGGACTTAAATATTCAGATCACAAGAGAACTCAATGTGATGATTGAAAGCCGAGGGGATGCATCCGCTTTGCGGTGCCCTTGTTCTGTTACCTTTACCTACATTAATTTTACTCTAAAATGAATTTGGTTTTAACTGTGTTTTATGCCACTTTCAACAATATTTCAGTTCTATAGTATATATGCCATTCCTTGGTAAGTTAGTCTTCAGTATGACTCGCCCAGGGATCGAATTTTAGACAGACAGTCCACAACTACACCATCAAGGCCGTGGTCTTGGTTTATTAAACAGACTCTTGGCACTTTCACATCATAAACAGTTAAACCCTTTCCCTCATACAGACACTTTCTGACTCCACTGCATAAGATTACTTGAAATCATTGTGGCAAATGGAGCAATTTCTCCTTTTGCCATAATTTGCTATTAATGCTTTCATAGTCGTCTGCTGCAGAGTTATCGTATGTGGGAAACGGATAAAGAAATACTAGATCTTTAACCCTTTCCCTCATACGACAATTCTGCAGCAGACGACTTTGAACGTATTTTGTCAAAACATAGGTTATCCATTCAAAATCTCCATAATTGAATGGAAAACATTGTGGCAAAAGGAGATATTGCACGTTTTGTGCAATTTCTTCTTTTGTCACTATGTTTTCAAAAAGCCGTCTGCTGCAGAGGCGTCAGAAAGCATCTATATGAGGGAAAGGGTTAAGAATAGATTATTGTTGATGGGTTACCAAATTAACATATATCTAAAATATTATGATCATTTTTGCAAAAATTAAATTAATATCTTGTCAAGATAGAATTGTGGGTACCTAAAAAGTACTGGAACCTAAACCAATTCCCACTTACAGCAAATCTGAAGCAAGTAATTGTCAAAATATGGAAAATCTTTGTAAATGATAGCATAATAATAAAATAAAATGTTGAAAATATAGTGGCAAAAGGAGAAATGTTTTTAAAAGTCGTCTGCTGCAGAGGCGTCAGAAAACAGATATATGTGGGAAGGGGTTAACATACCTGTAAATCAAGAGACCAGTCCATCATTTATAATGTAAAATTGAAGCATGGGTGGCCATGACAGGAGACGGGTAATTTAAACAAGTTTGAACATTATTGTTGTTGATGGCTGTAGGAGATAGTTAGGTGAAACTTGGTACCGAATTTACTCATACTTTTGTATGTACCCTTTCCATCATACAACACATATGCAGAAGACAACTTTGAAAATATCCAGGCAAGGAAAAGTATAATTTATTCTGATGAAAGCATTGTGACAAAAGAAGAAATTGCACTTTATGAGCCTTCTGATAAAGTTGCATCAAAATATATCTTAACAGAATGATTATTGAAACAACAATCTGAAGGGGAAAGGATGACATTAAAATACCCGAGGTAGTGAATCATTGTGGTAGAAACTTGAAACTTGAAGAACAGTATTGGTGACTGTATATAACATTGTAATAGAAACAAAACAATACCGGTGTCACACATATCAGGCTATCAAATAGAAGACATCTTTTTTATACTACATGTAACACTAGTTGTTTCACATTTCTGCTTTGTCTACTACTGCTTCATGTATCCATCTTGAAATATTGAAATATTGGCTTTTAACCCCTTTCCCACATACAGACACGTTCTGACCCCTCTGCAGCAGATGACTTTTGAAAACATTGTTGCTGAAAGAGAAATTGCCCTTAGTTTTCAACTTAATTCAATAATTATACTTACAATTAAAGACATGTTTTATCATTTTGCCTGTATGTTTTCAAAATCTTCTTCTGCAGATTTGATGTATGTATGAAACGGTTAAATCCTCACTGCACTGCACAACTGAGTGCATGGACTAGGTTTCTACCTTTCCCACATACAGACGCTTTCTGACGCATCTGCAGCAGACGACTTTTGAAATCACTGTGGCAAAAGGAGAAATTGCTCATATTGTGCAATTTCTCCTTTTGCCACAGTGATTTCCATTCAATTCTATAATCATACTATCATTGATAGAGATTTTCTATATTTTGGACTTTCAAAGTCGTCTGCTACAGATTTATTGTATGTGGGAAAGGGATAAACCTTGTCAATCATCCATTCTGACAAACTTTTCATGAGTCAAATCAATTACCAGGTAAACTGGTTAGACTTACATTTATGCCATTACACATACATCTAGGGGATAATGGTGTTTTGCATACCCAAATCATAGCAGTATGACCTTGACCTTCAATCCAACTTGGAGAAGATTCTTGTTCAGTTCATATTTTCTATACTGTAAGATTAACATGTACCAAATGTTCATACATCTTGGCAAGAGGATATGCTGCATACCAAAATTGGATCATATTGACTATAGCCTTTCATTCCCGAAGAAACAAACCTTTTTACAGCTCATATTTCCTACATGTTAAAAAACCTACAGAACGTCGTCTCTTGCAAATGCATTAAAATGGTGGATAATGGTTAAATCATTCGATGACTTCACACGCTTCTGAAGCACACAAGTATTGAACATTGTGTGGAAGAGAGGAAGTTGTAAATTATTGATTAAGTAATAGAAGTGTTGATAAAAATTAATTTGACTGAAACATATACACAATTACTACATAAGGGAATTTTAAAGATTTTTGTTACATTTTCATGACATATAGTATTTGTTTATTTTGAAAAAGTGACTCAAGCTTTTATTACATATTTTCTTGTAAGTGTAAGTTGGCATTTAAAAGAAATATTGCATACAATCTTGTAGAACAAATGATATACAGTAATGCAAGCATACACCATTTAGACTTTCCTTTTTATAAATGCCTTGATATGTCCTTAAAATATGACGAATCTTCCATGTGCCTTAAAGTTTTCAAAAGTCATCTGCTAGAAATCATTTGTATGTGGGAAAGTGTTAAACCAGGACTTTTTTGGTTTGTATGACATGTATTTTTAGCAGATGAAAAATTGCCCTTTGGTTAATCAGATATTATAATGTACATGTATTGGGGTTCAAAGATGGATTTCTATTAAAGTCGAGGCTTGTGGTTTGAGATACAGAAATAAAGTGTCTCAAATGTCATGCATATGTGCCTAATTAAGCATGCATAATCTATCAGATGTGGGCAAATGGGTTGTTGAGACTTTTCAATCAGAAGAAAATTTGAAGTGTGCTTGAGGTTAGGCCTGTAGTTGAGTTACTTTTCATGATTCTCTTTGAAACTATTTTTTAACCTATCTTTGCAATTGTTTTTGGTTTATTTAACCCTTTCCCTCATACGACAATTCTGCAGCAGACAACTTTGAACTTATTTTGTCAAAACATAGAAAGCCTCAATAGTTGAATGGATAACCTATGACAAAAAGTGGAAAACATTGTGGCAAAAGGAGAAATTGCACGTTTTGTGCAATTTCTTCTTTTGTCACTATGTTTTCAAAAAGCCGTCTGCTGCAGAGGCGTCAGAAAGCGTCTATATGAGGGAAAGGGTTAAGTTTCAGAGCTTTTGATAAGGTGTGTTATTTATGTTATTTATATATTAATTTTACACTATACCCTTTCCCACATACAACAAATCCACAATGTTTTCAAAAGTCGTCTGCTGCAGATGCAACAAAATGTATCTGCAAGTTGGAAATGCTTACTTTAGGTGTTCATACCCAATTAAGAATGGTCTACAGTACCAACAATGTAGGATTTGGGTGGAGTAATGTTATTATAAAAAAAAAATCTCATTTTATCCAAACTGCAGTTTTGTCAAAATGCATGTGGGAAATGGATTTCTTTTTTTAAAAAAAAGGGGTGGTGGGTGATTATAAGATTACAGCAAGGTTAATTGAGCTTATATCAAAGTGTTACTGATGAAAAGTGACTTCCCCAATGTAATGTTAACTTCTTTCTTTTGAAGTTTGGTAATACTAGGACAGTAGTACTAGATTTTGTTAATCAGTATTTTATTTACTTCTTTGATCTGTCTACGAAGCTAAACCCCTTTCCCACATACAGAAAATCTGCAGCAAACATTATGGAAAATCTCTATTAATGACATTTTAATGATTGAATCGAGTTGAAAAACATTGTGGCAAAAGGAGACAATGCTCATGCTGAGCAGATTATCCATTTTCCACAATGTTTTCAAAGGTTATCTGCTGCAGTTATGTCTACATTTGCGGAAGGATAAGAAAATTGGATTTTGTTATCAATGACAACAGACAATGTGGAAATTGATGACAATGACTTGATATTCAACCAATTGAAATTATTAATTTAAGGACAGAAATTCCCTTGAACAGAACCAAATAATCCATGTGATTGTAAAGATCAGTTTAATTGGATAACAATGAATATCATTTAAAATGATTCTTTAAGTTTGAAAATCTTGCTTGATCATAATGAACCAGTTCTACTTCTGCTTCACGGTTTCACAAGTCATCTTCTTTTGGTATACACTTGATTGGTTCTATAAATATAATAGATGTGATTGGTAAGCCCCCATACAATTGACGTTGTTGCCTATGTAACAGATAAATTTTCACATTTATTCTAACTCAAAGTTGTTCTTCCAATTTTCCAGATGAACTTGAAGTATATTTTTCCTCGAATTTTCCAAAGTAGATAACTCTAAAAATGGCATATCAGGTTATCAGTGAGTACGCATAAACTGAACAATTGTTTTCAACGGACACTTTCCCATTTACAACAAACAACTTTGAAGAACATCTTGACAGTAATATTTAAAAAATTCTATGAATGAAACTTTAGAAAGTACAAGTATTTCGTTTATAATATGAGCAATTTCTTCTTGCCACAATGTTTTCAAAAGTTGTCTGATGCAAATGTATCAAAACCCATCTGCATGTTGAAAAGGGTTAAATGACAATTTTTACTCACTTCCCCACACCTGCCAGGGTTCGTGTGATGGGGGCGAGCTGAGATGGTGTTTGTTCACGTACCTGAAACATATCATGTATTGTGGACCCCCATAGTATTACCATATTTGTAGAATGGAGGGGGTATGGTGCATCTTTTGATGAGGTTAGACCATTATTACATGGTTAGCAGGACTTCCAGCTGTTCTTTTAACTGGTGTGGCAAATTGCATTAACCCTTTCCCACTTACAAGATAATGCTTTGATATATTGTGGTTTCGATGTTTTTGTTAAGATGTTTTCAAAGTCATCTGCTGCAGATATTTGTCGTATGTAGGAAAGAGTTTACTCTTTTTTCTGATACAGACGTATTTTAATGTTTTCTTGGAAGACTGTTGGAAATTTATTTCTGCATTTCCCACAATGCATTTAGCTTCACTAATAAAATGTATTCCTAGTTTTCTAAATGTTTTTCCTCAAGCTGCAGATGTGTCATAAGATGGTTCTAAGAGAAAAAAAACTAATGATTTAACACATATAACAAATCTGCAGCAGTTGAATTTAAAAATATATTGGCAAAAAAATGAAAAAGTTTGATTGTTGATAATTTTGTGGCAAAAAGGAGAAATTGTTCATTATGAGCAATTTCTCCTTTTGCCGCAATGTTTTTAAAATTCATCTGCTGCAGTGGTGTCAGAAAGCGTCCGTATATGGGAAAGGGTTAATATAAGCACAGGACAGAAGGCAATGTATGGAAACTTGCAGTTTTTATTATTTTCTATTTGCAGACATATCTTCGAATCCAGGTTAATAGACAAGCAAGACTTAATGGTAAGCACTTAGTTGTCATATTTATTCCGTCGAAGAAAACTTGTAAAAAATGAAAAAGAAATAATTTCTTCAAAATGAAAGCGAGAAATTTATGCATAAATTCTCTCTTTCTAATAACACTTTCAAAAGTCAGCTGCTGCAAAGATGATTCTTTCAGGATATCCGTGAAAAATTAACAAAAATAATCAGTTACTTATCACATAAGATATTGCTCTGTAATTTTAAAATAAAGTATCATTAATGATTCAAATATTTGACAGAAATGTAGAATGTTTACACAAAATTAGATCTTGCAAAATCTTAAAAATCATTCACTTTTTGTCTTTAGCTCGCAGTCGATCCCGTAAGAAGAAACTTGAAGAGACGACATGTCCAGTATGTAATCTTAAAGTGACTGGTACAAGTGAAGAACTGAATGAACACGTAGAACTTTGTCTGAAAAAGGTAAACCATTCTATGTCCAGTGGTCCTTGATAATATTTACCCTTACCCACATGTAGAGGCATTCTGACGCAGACAACTTTTGCAATCATTTTCACCAAAATGATATATTGCTTATGATGAGCAATTTCTGCTTGTTGTAAGCATTTCAACTCTATTTTGATAAGTATACATTCCCTAGAGTCGTCTGCTCCAGATGTGTTGTATTTGGAAAAGGGTTAAATGTTTGCCTCAAAAGAGATTTCAGAATTTTCAATATCTCTGAGGATAAAGTGTTATCTCGAAAAGTGGAGGCATAATTTTGATATTGAGTTGAAATATACAAAAGAGAGAGACCTAACCATGAGAACATACAAATTAGCATTGACTTTTTGAAGTTTGCACAAAGCTTAACCCTTTCCCTCATAGATGCTTTCTGACGCCTCTTCAGCAGACAGCTTTTTGAAAACATAGTGACAAAAGAAGAAATTGCTCAAAACGAGCAATTTCTCCTTTTGCCACAATGTTTTCCACTTTTTGACATAGGTTTATCCATTCAATTATCGAGATTTTTCCATTTGCTGAAAAAATATATTCAAAGTCGTCTGCTGCAGAATTGCCGTATGAGGGAAAGGGTTAAAGTCTATGTGAGGAAATGCAGAGTAAGAATTATTTAAGCTATCTCTATTCTCTATGTTTCACATCAAATAAATTATTAAAACTTCCATGAATTGCTTTCTAAACATTTTAATTTTCTAACTTTCCTTCATAGATTCCCCAGTTGTGGCACGATGGTTATGGTGGAGTGCCCTTGGGCAACGCACATTTTCTAGCCTAGTACTGGTTTGTTTAACCAGGGATCATGAATAAGTGAACTGTCGCCATGATATAACAGAAATAATGTTGAAAGCGGCGTAAAACCCCAATAAAACAAATCCTTCATAGAGAGTTTCCGTAATTTTTCATAGATGTTTCAAAGGGTTACAATTTTACATTAACAGAGAAACGAGGAGGAAGAGCCTGTGGATGTGGAGGGAGGAGAGTATGGAGAACAATTTGAGGAGTACACATGGGCGGGACAAACAAGAATACGGGCCTCTACTATGTTAGATGGAGGGTTTGCAGGTATGGAACACGGTTTTCATTATAGGAACATTGTTGTGTCATCCATATTTTAGATTTAAATTATAGCATACCAGCGAATTATTTTTAGCAGTTAGTAAGAAAAAAACATCTAGGCATATCTAATATAGTCAATTTCTCCTATTCCCATTATGTTTTACCTTCTCTATCAAAATTGTTCCTTATTTTCGAAATGTTCCAATTTCCCCTAAAATCAGTTTTTTCAAAAGTCATCCTCTCCAGATGCTTCGAAACGTCAAAAGATACAAACATTTTGGGAACTGTTCTGACAGTAATTATATTGTGTTACTATAGTTTTGTACGAAGTTGACGAAAATGTGTCTACATGTCGGAAAGTGATAAATTATGTTTACTGGTTATATCATATATTTGATAATTTTGTCTATATTTACATGTTTGCAGGTTCTGGTTTCCAAGTAGCGACCACTAGTCGTCAGGGCCAAGATGAGGAGGGTGATTTAAATGTAGACGATGATGACTCGGCACAATATGGAAAACCTCAGTATCCTTTCTAAATATCTGGAGCTCTTGCTTTTTGTATTGATCAGAGTTTCACATACTAAATCAATAAAGCAAAAATAGAGAAATTGTATTCGGGAAAGGGTTAAAGTAAGATCAATAAGAGAATAAAGTTGAAAATATTGTGGCAAAACAAGATAATTATTCTTTATGAGTAATTTTATGAGCAATTTCTCCCTTTGTTACAATGTTGTCAAAAATGATCTTCTGCAGAGACGTTTGAAATTGACTTGGTTGCATGAAACTTTACGAGACTTTAACCCTTTCCCTCATACGACAATTCTGCAGCAGACGACTTTGAACATATTTTGTCAAAAAGTAGAAAATCTCTATAATTGAATGGATAACCTATGACTAAAAGTGGAAAACATTGTGGCAAAAGGAGAAATTGTATGTTTTGTGCAATTTCTTCTTTTGTCACTATGTTTTCAAAAAGCCGTCTGCTGCAGAGGCGTCCAAAAGCGTTTATATGAGGGAAAGGGTTAAGTCCTTATGTTTTACTGACTTATTACATTGGAAATGTGGACCTGTCAGAAAATATGAAAAAATAACCTTGTTTAAAATTGTTTACCTTGACCTATATTAGATATGGTGAAGCTGATATTATTTTATGTGCATCAGATGAGCCAGGAGAAGATCGGGAAAGAGACGCGCTAAGGGGAGCTGTGCTAAGGTAAGAACACTAACATGAGACTTCAATTGTATATAGTAGAATACAACATGAGAAAACTTGGTTATAGAGTTTAATTAGAATAATTTCCAGAAACTGATCTGCTTTAGGAAATCAATGAAGCAGCAGTTCTGATTGCTGATACAAACAATAGAACTGCTGCTGCACTACTTTTGATATAATTTCATTACTGGTTTGTTTTTCTTAATAACACTTATGGTGACAGTGCATAAATAAACTTTGTATAAATCCAGCGATCACTCCTATTATATAGACTAATTAATTTCTGGGTCCCGATTAACTAGAAATATCGCGGGACTACTTTTATATTTATAAATGAAAATGGTAATGTTGGAGTGTTTTGAATTGGTCACCATTCTGTTAAATGTGTAGTTCATATTTCATTCAAACTTATGGAATAGGAACAAACTATATCTTTAAGAATTGTGTACATGGTGCAGAGTTTATTTACCCTTTGACTGTTAAAACTGATTTTGTAGCTCTTGTAAAGAACCAGACCAGACTCTATCCTGTTGGGTGCTCATTTCAACAGTTTTATCTTGATATTCCTAGAATTGGCTATTCTTCCAAATGAAAATCTGGACACATCCATTTTAAAAATTTAGCTTTAAAAGAGTAAGATGTTTTTCATAGGTTATTTTTCAAGGCTTACTACCCTTTGTCCTCATCTCAGGAAGATAAAGATATGGAAAATCTACAAATGAAAGTATATTAACTACATGAAGTTAAAACACTTTGTGGAAAAAGGAGAAATTTCTGATTGTGTGCAACAGATTTATCAAAATGTTGTGAAGATGCATCAAATGAATGCATGCTGCAATATATCCCCATTAAGTTTTGTTAAAAGAATGTGTTCAACTTGTGTTCAATAACCTATTACATGGAAGTACCTATTATTGGAAAAGGTGTTTGGGAATAGTCAATGACAATTTTATGTAACAATTATGTATATTTACGTCATACCATTGTCTCAGAGAATAGTGAAATTGAAAAGAAGAGAATTTCAGTTCTGATTATAAGAATACATGTATGATACATTTTGTTGTTTATTTTCAGTGGCAATCCACCCTACGTTTCTACTGCAAATAGAATAGGTATGTAATCAGTGGTCAATCTTTTCTCACATTCAACTAACCTGCAGTAGACGACATTGACAACATATATGGAAAAATAACAGCCATTTCTTCTTTTGCTACACTGTTTCCAAATGTCAACTGCCTGCAGATAGGTCAGCACCAGGAAAAGGGTTTAAATGGTTTATTCCTGATTATTTAGTAAATCTTAGCATTACTGTTGCTAATTCAAGCCTTTGGAATATGATGTTTGAAAACAGAATGAGAAAAAGATACATTGAATACAATCAGCAATTTCTCCTTTTACCACAATGTTTTCTACTGCAGAGACATCAGAAAGCTTCTGTATTCGGGAAAGGGTTAATTACCAAGCATCTGCTAGTGGGAAAGAGTAATAGGTGAAATGGCATTTTCTTAACCCTTTCCCTCATAAAGACGCTATCGACGCCTATGCAGCAGACAGCAATTTCTCCTTTTGCCACAATGTTTTCCACTTTTAGTCATAGGTTACCCATTCATTATAGAGATTTTCTATCTTTTGACAAAATGCAGAATTGTCGTATGAGAGAAAGGGTTAACTGTTTCATAATTTTCCAGTTCATTTTTCCTGCCCAAATATAAACTGTTTTCACAACATTTTACACAATGTTTACATGTTTTATAGAACCTGAAGGTGCGCATAACCCAGAAGAGAAAAATTCTGATTGGATTAAATCTGAACCAGAAACCATGGATACAAGTGATGATATTGGAGGGTCAGCAGGTCAAATCATCACAGCATTACGGTGTAAACTGAAGGAAAAGCTAACCCAAAAATCTAGTGTCAAATGTCTCATCTGTATGGTAAGTAGCTGTTTGCAGCACACAACCTTAACTGAATCTGTCAAAAAAAGGGTCTTATATTATATTGCATTTACTTATATAACTCTTTCACACATACAACAAATCTGCAGGAGACGACTTTGACAATTTCTGGGCAAATATATGGAACACCTAAAACTGAAAGTGTAATCGCTGAAAAGAGGTGAAAACACTGTGGCAAAAGGAGAAATTGCTCATTATGATTAATTTCTTCTTTTGCCTCGATATTTTCAAACCTCGTCTGCTGCAGATGCATCTGTAAGTGGATCAATTACATCCCGTTGTTACCTTTGAAACAATGAGTATATTTAAGCCTGCAGACTGTTGTATAATGTGGTACACCTTCGTTTGCATACTCTTGTTTGTCAGAAGGTAGAACGAACCCTTTCCCACATACATTAATTCTGCAGCAGACATCTTTGAAAACATTTAACTAAATATAGGATAAATCTCCATAAATGAAAGGATAATTTTCTAATAGAGCTGAAAACATTGTGGCAAAAGGTGAAATTGCTCATAATGTTTTCAAAAGCCGCCTGCTGCAGAGACGTCTGTATGTGGAAAAGGGTAAGGGTCTTCTAAATGTAGGATGACCATGTAGACTCTAGTCAGACTGCATAATGCACAAACAAACCTTCACTGTTTGCAGAGGCAAACAAAAACACTGTTTCGCTCAGACTTCTCATTTATATGTTACAATGAGTATGCTCATCTTATTTCTTACCCACATTTGACAAATCTGCAGAAGACAAGTTTGAAAACATCTTGGCAAAAAAATGAAAAATGTTTATAAGTAAAGAAATATAAAAATTATTCACACCTAGTAAATTTAACCCTTTCCCACATACAACAATTCTGCAGCAGACGATTTTGAAGACATACAGATTGAAATAGGGAAAATCTATACGAATGAAAACATAAATATTGGATAGAGTTGAAAACATTGTGGCAAAAGGAGTCATTTCTCATTTTACTACAATGTTTTCAAAAGTCATCTTCTGCAGAGTATGTCAATATATGTCTACAAGTGGGGGATGGGTGTAAGACAACAATGAATTTCTAGGACCTTGTAACCCTATATTCTAGGAGGCCTTCAGTGTACCAGTAACATCAATACAGTGTTGGCATGTCCACTGTGAGGAGTGCTGGCTTAGAACTTTGGTAAGTTTATATTCCTTTAACCCTTGCAATTTCTCCTTTTGCCACAATGTTTTCCACTTTTAGTCATAGGTTTATCCATTCAATTATAAAGATTTTCTATGTTTTGACAAAATACTTTCAAACTCATCTGCTGCAGAATTGTCGTATGAGGGAAAGGGTTAACGTTAACCCATAATACAACAAATATGCAATAGACAACTTAGAAAACATGTAGTCAAAAATATGGAAACTTTGAAAATGAAAAAAAAAAAATATTGAATAAAGTTGAAAACATTGTGGCAAAATTATTGAATAAAGTTGAAAACATTGTGGCAAAAGGAGAAATTGCTGAATATAAGCAATTTCTCCTTTTGTCACAGTGTTTTCAAGAGTCGTCTGCTGCCCAGGCATCTATAGGTTAAATTTGTAACATTCACACGAATAGAGAAATATATGAAGCCTGATTCACCAGTGATAGGATGAGCATATTGTGTAGTTCGCATCATACAGTTAAACCCCTTTTCAACCTGTAGACACATTTTAGCGCATATGCAGCAGATTAGTTTTGAAAACATTGTTCCAAACGGAGAAATTGTTCATAATGAACTATCCTTTTGCCACAATGTTTCAACTATATTAAATAACTCAACTTTTAGTTAGAACTATTCCATATTTGTGACGAGATATTTCAGTCTTCTGCTGAATAATTATTGTAAAAGGGAAAGGGTTTACTGAATACTGTTGTTAGAAGTATTAAAACTAAGTGTGTGTGTGTGTCTGTGTGTCGCTTGCCTTGGTAAGGAGACACATAGGGATCATGTCCCTGTCATCTGCCTGTAAGGCTTTCACATAGTAAGTTACTACTGACATGTTGGTCAGGTGACACATGTGTTCCTTGTAATATCTGTAAGCGAAAGTATGATCATTGAATAAAGTTGAAAACATTGTGACAAAAGGAGAAATTGCTCTTTATGAGCAGTTTCTGCTTTTGTTTCAATGTTTTCAAAAGTCGCCTGCTACAGAGGCATCAAAATGTGTTTATAAGAGGGAAAGAGTTAAATGTTGCCTGGATACTCTTTAAAACTGCACAAGTAAAGGTTAACACGCCCCGATACAGGAGACTCGACATCTATGCAGCAGATAGATCTCTCTTCCAGTCTGGCAGATGTTTCAGGGGTTTTATCCGGATGTTGACAAAGCAGATATCACTTTATTGTGAAAGCAAATATCACTTAATAAATATATAAAACAGTTATAGTCAACTGTATTTTAATCATTTCTCTCATATAGATGCTTTCTGACACCTCTGCAGCAGACAGCTTTTTGAAAACATGTGGACAAAAGAAGAAATTGCTCAATACAAGCAATTTCTCCTTTTGTCACAATGTTTTCAACTCTTTTCAATTATTGTTCTTTCATTTAAAGGGAGGTCCAATTGTTTTCAGGTATCTTTTCAAAGTCGTCTGCTGCAGATTTGTTGAATGTGGGAAAGAGTTTATATTTTATCTTTTTTTCAGGGTGCAAAGAAGCTGTGTCCTCAATGTAATATGATAACATCACCAGCAGATCTAAGGAGAATCTATTTATAGACTTCAGACATCTTTGAAGGATTACGACTGGTTTAGAGTACTACGATATGAGACATTGAATGTATTCTGTTTTCCCAGAGCTTTCTCTGTCAATTTGAATGGTACATAATGCAACTTGAAAGAAAAATAAGGAATTCTAGATCAAAGGAGCTGATGTAATTGGTTGTAAACCCTTTCTCACATGCAAGCACATATATACAGCAGACAACATAAGACAACTATGTTGCAAAAAAAGAAATTGTTTATCATGACCAATTTCTCCTTTTGCCAGAATGTTATCAAATGTATTATTCTTTCATTTACAGTGATTTTCCATATTTTTGTTGAGATGATTTAAGGTTTGTCTGCTGCGAGTTTGTTGTGCGTTGGAAAGGGGTTTATGTAATTATTAAACAGAGTAGTGCTAATGGCCCCGAATGTATTATTAATCTAATTTATGTTAAATTGTACTAGTAGTAAGATAGATTGTAAGAACAAAGTGTTAAAAGGTTTATAAAGCAAACGTTCTTTAAATTGGGATAGTGAAATGGTGCATACACATCTGCAGCAGAGGACTTTTGAAAATATCGTGACAAAAGGAAAAACTTTTTTAAGTAATTATACCAACAATTATAGAGATTTCTCATATTTTATTTTTGAGAATACATTTTCAAAGTCGTCGGCTGCAGATTTGTTGTACATGGGAAAGGGATACAGATTGGTTGTATGTGGGAAGGGTTATATGGCGAGGATAAATTTATGCAACTTTACTGAAATAGGAACCTGTTATGCATCTGCACATCTTTTGAAAATAGTTTGGCAAAAGGGAAAATTGCCTAAAATGAGCAATTTCTCTTTTTAAAACAATGCGTTTTTTGGCAGTCTTAAAAATGGTTCCTGCAGATAAATATAAAAAATGTTTCAATTTAAGATGAACAGAATGTGTTGTTGCCATTTATTACATATGACATATTTTCATTATTTTTTGTCTACTATTGAAGATCATTGTTTAATTTATTCATTATATTCTTCTATTGCTAATATATATTTGAGTCAGTCTCAAACAGTGTTTCGGTAAAGGATATTTTAACCCTTTCCCTCATACAACTAATTTGCAGCAGACGACTTTGAACATATTTTGTCAAAAAATGGAAAATCTCTATAATTGAATGGATAACCAATGACTATAAGTGGAAAACATTGTGGCCAAAGGTGAAATTGCTCATCATGAGCAATTTCACCTTTGGCCACAATGTTTTCAAAAGTCGTCTGCTGCTATTGCGTTAAAATGCGTCTGGTTAAAAACCCTTTCATACATTTAACAGCAGACTACTTTGAAAACATCTCGTGTAGGCAACAGATGAGAATGGAGAATCTCTACAAACGAAGGTTTAATTGATGAATAGAGTTGAAATCATTGTGGCAAAGAGACATTGTATATTTTCAGAATTTTTTCCTCTTGCCGCAATGATTTAAAAAGTCTTCTGATGAGTCTGCAGGTGGGAATCGGGTTAAACATGGATCTAAATTGTTGTTATACTATGAAATTATTGTTATGGATGTGTATAAATAGCATTAAAAATTAAGAATTAATTATTGAAGTATCAAAGTTATGTTTTGTAAACCATAAAGTTGAAAAGTTAACATTGGCTTTTTTGGCCACTTTAATGGTCAAAATGAAACGAAAAGTGTTCAAAGGAACATGACTTTGCGATGCCTGCATATATGCCTGTAAGCATGACAGACAATGGAGAAGAGATCCCTTTGTGACTCCCTGCCAAGGCATGTGTCACAAAAACAAGAGGGCCAGTATCGCTCCACTGCCATTAGGCAAAAAATAAATCCCCCTGGCAGCCATGTTTTTCGACCAATCAGCAGTGCTTGAATTAATTTAATAGAGGGTCATCTTAGGAATATTTCTACAAAATTATTTGAAAATCGACCTGACACTTTTGGAGGAGAAGATTTTTAAGTTTTCACTATAGCCATATAAGACAAAAAAGCCCAGGCCCTGGTGGCCATAGTTTTATGACCAATCAACATGGCTTGAACTGCTGAGGGTCACCCTAGGAACATTTCTACAATTTTTAGCTGTACTGGCCAAAGGCCAGAAGGGCTTATGTCGTCCGTGCGTCCATCCGTCCGTAAACAATTTCTTGTTAACACGATAGTCTTCACTTTTGATTGTATCTCAACCAAACTTATACAGTAGTTAGATATCCATGAGAGCTTGATTCCTTTCGAAAACAAGCCAGATCCGCCCCATGCATGACTGAATTATGGCCCTTGAAATTGTCAAAATTGCTATAATAGGGCTTGTTAACATGATAGTCCTTATTTTTGATTGTATCTCAATCAAACTTATACAGTAGTTAGATATCCATGTGAGTTTGGTTCATTTATTGGCTGGATTATGGCCCTTGAAATTGTCAAAATTGCTATAATACAGCTTGTGAACACAATAGAGCTTCCGTTTACTATCTGATCTTCACCAAACTTAGATGGTATTTGAATATTGATGACATATTGGTTCCTTTTGAAACAAGCCAGATCAATGCCAGTAGAGCATAGGCCCTCATGGGCCTCTTGTTTTTGAAAATTGGCAAAACACTTTCGAAGGAGAAGATTTGTTAAGTTTTCACTATAGCCAATAAGGCAAAATAGCTCCGCCCTCTGGTGGCCATGTTTTTGACCAATCAACTTGGCTTGAAGTAATCTGATAACAGGGTCACCCTATGCACATTTCTACAAAATTAGTTGAAATTGGCCTGACACTTTCGGAGGAGAAGATTTTTTGAGTTTTCACTATAGCCATAGAAGGCAAAATAGCCCAGCCCTCTGGCTGCCATTTTTTTTCGACACAGCTTGAAGGAATCTGAAAAAGGGTCGCCCAAGGAACATTTCTACAAAATTATTTAAAAATCAGTCCCAATACTTTCAGAGGAGAAGATTTTTTAAGTTAACACTATAGCCATATAAAGCAAAAATGCGCTGACTCCTGGCGGCCATGTTTTTTTACCAATCAACAAGGCTTGAAGGAATCTGATGGAGGGTCACCAAAAGATCATTTCTACAAAATCATTTGAAAATCAGTCCAACACTTTCGGAGTAGATTTTTAGCTCGACTTTTGAAAAAACGAGAGCTATTGTCATGACCCTGGCGTGGTCGTCGGTTAAGGTTTTTTGTTCAGCTCCGCTTTTTTTCTGTTTTCTATCATTCGAGCGTCTGTGCCATACGCAGTGCTCTTGTTTAAGTTAACACTATAGCCAACAAGGCTTGAAGGAATCTGATAGAGGGTCATCAAAGGAACGTTTCTACAAAATTATTTGAAAATTGGCCAGACACTTTTGTCGGAGAAGATTTTTTTAAGTTATCACTATAGCCATGTAAGGTAAAATGGCCTCTCTCCCTGGCGGCCATGTTTTTCGACCAATCAGCATGGCTAGAAGGAATCTGATGGAGAGTCATCCAAGGAACATTTCTACAAACAAAATTAAAAATCGGCTTTTGGAGAAGAATGTTGCCATGGAAACCAGAATTTTGCATGGATCCTAACAATTTAAAGGAAATCTAGAGAGGACATTGAGAGGATGTTTCCTATGAATTTCCATCCCAATTGGCCAAGTGGTTAGGGCAAAAAATTGTTTGAAGCAAAAAAGTTGATGCACGCACAACAGACAATTTTCCATGACATAAGCTCGACTAGCTGAACTAGAAACCAGATACAATACTTGTGAACATATGATTTCAGTTTCATAACAATCTGATAAGAAAAAAAGTTGCTAGAGACATAAATGTCACCATGACCTTGACCTTTCACCTAGGTTTGTTAAATGCGAAATTGAACAAGAGGCCATGCTGTTGAATATGTGTAGTTTCATAACATCAGATAAAAAATTAAGTCGCTAGAGCAATGATGTGGTTTCATACAGACTTATAATGGTCACTGTGACCTTGACCTAACGCAAATTCTTACAAGACTATGCTGGTGAACAATCCAATAAGAAATAAAGTCACTAGAGCAATGCTGGCGTTTTGTACACTTATAAGAAGCACTATGACCTAGATCGGGAAAACCCAAACTTGTACAAGAGGCAATGCTGGTGAACATGTTTGCTTAGTTCAAGACAATCAGACATGAAATAAAGTCGCTAAAGCAAGACTTTTGTACAGACCTGAAATGGCCACTGTGATCTTGATCATTGAATATATGACATTGAGTTTAAAATCATTGTAAATGTGTATAGGATGCACTGGAAATTATTGATTTGATCACTTTTAGTATTTTGACCTTGTTTGAAAATGAAAGTTAACACCGGTTCTGTCCAGGCCCGATTTGGTCCAAAATGATGTTAATCATTTGCGCCTGGTGAATTCTTTCTTGCATAATGCATGAACACCCCCCCCCCCCTTTTCTTTTGATTGTTTTAAACTTTAGAGGTAACTCTTTTCAATGATATATGGTGTTCTACATGAGAAACAATTGAGGACTGAAACTGGTCGATTTACATGGAAACAAAGAATGGATTTATTTGGTTTATTGTAACTTAAAGACATATAATATTCACTTTGACCTTGACTTAAGTTTGTGATACGCTAACTTGTACAAGAGGCACTGCTGGTGATAATGTGGTAGCTAGAGCGATAACGATGATTTGTAAATGTCTATAATGGTAACTGTGAGCTTAAACCTGCACACATGATTGTATTGTTTATTCTTTTGCTCTGCGTCATGTTTATTCAACTCATATTATTTCAATAAAAAAACCTGATAAATAGAAATTCTCCTTTTGCCACAATGCCACCAACTATATTCAATAATTATACTTTAATTTCAAGCGATTTTCAATATTTTTGCCTAGATATAGTCCAAGCTGTTTATTGCAGATTTGTTGTATGAGGGAAATTGGTTAAGAAATACTTAAAAGGTTCCATTCAAGAGTAGAAACGATTGTGCGGAAATAACTTGTCTGCTGTAGACACTCCGTGGGTAGTTTTTAATCAGGGAAACGGCTTCAAAAACGGAGCCAAAAACGGCCTAGATTGTACACCTATGAAACCCATTATTTTACAAAGCAAACTTATCGTTTTTGTATTGAAGGCTTGTGCTAGCAAAAGGATTACCTTGTTACCTCATGCCGTCAAATGACTGGCAAATTGAAACCATTGTTACAAAAAAAAGAAATTCTTCTAACTTCATTCAAAAGTCATCTGCTGTAAGGTGGTCAAAGGTAAGGGCCAGTATAAAACTGACAATAAAGATATCAAGAAGCAAGGTATAATATAGAATACAATTTATTTAATTTTGATTAAAAGACAAGCAACCAATTAAAATGAGTGAACACAAAAGAAGATGCATAAAATATTCCTTAAAGTTTATAAAAAATTGAGTGGCACTCTGCAAAACTTAATGAAAAGTGATTTGGGACACAGTAAAGAACAAGACCACCAACTACATTTGCACAGTCTGATCTAGTTCTACAACATCCGTCACTTGAGTTTTATAAGAGCCTTCTAACAACATGTTTAACCTTTTCCCACTTCCAGACGACTTCAGTAAGTATACCTACAATTATAGAGATATTTCATATTTTTTAGTAGACATTTTCAAAGTTGTCTGCTGCAAGTTTGTTGTATGTGGGAAAGGGTTAAAGGGTGGAAATACCAAGAACTATTTCCAACATCTGTCGCAAGCCCCAAGAGGTTGTTATTCCTGTAGCACCACTGATAAGTATACTGACCTACAATGTAATTATTACTGAACCATGCCTGGCAAAGAGAGGTTTTGTCTGCAAACTGAAAACTACCTGTTGATGTGCCTACATTTAGGAGAGTAAAAGTTGTAATGCCTGCCAAATATGTAGAATCATAGCACAACTTATTACTCCCATAACATATTATGTGATGCCAACTAAACAAGGATGTGTTAAGTTCAACTTTTTTCAAAATCCAACAAATCATGTGCAGACAACTTTTAAAACATTTAGGGAAAACTATGGAAAATCATTTATGAACTAGAAATATCACTGAAGGTGATGAATAACCAGCTGGTGCCTGACAATATACATATGTATGAGAAAGGGGCCATAACTCATTTAAAAATAATTCCAGTGCAACACGCCGACAATATGCACAACTAGGCTTGGTATCAATCATTCTTGTGAAGTTATTGAATTCTGACCAAGGGTTGCTGAGAAATAGTGTTCACAAGAAATGTCCACAGACCAACGGACCGACAAACCGACCGCCCGACAAGCGTGACTCCTATATAGCCCCCATATACTATGTATCTGGGGGTGTAATAACAAATATCAATATTTGAATTGAGTTGAAATAATTATGAGCAATTTCTTCCTTTTGCTTGTATGTTTTCAAAGAATCATCTGCTGCAGATTTGTTGTAAGACCCTTTTGTGCTTGATGTAGCTCAATTTTGTTCAATACAGTTAACCCTTTCCCTCATACGACAATTCTGCAGCAGACTACTTTGAACATATTTGAACATATCTCTATCATTGAATGGACTAAAAGTGGAAAACATAGTGGCAAAAGGAGAAATTGCTCGTTCTGAGCAATTTCTTCTTTTGTCACTATGTTTTGAAAAAGCTGTCTGCTGCAGAGGCATCAGAAAGCGTCTATATGAGGGAAAGGAAACAATTGGCATCATCTACAGAATTAGACTAATCATCCTATGAAAAAAACTGGGTCAAAGGGTTCTCGAGATATTGAGTGGAAGTGGATTTGAACTTTAATAAGACCAAACATGCCATCTGGTTTCTATGCAACTCCTGTAATTGAGGGAAAGCAAGTGTGACAGACTGAAGACTCGGAAAAAACAGTATGTCTCCCCAATGGAAGGAGACACAATGATTACCTGTAGTTGTGGTTACAATTGATTATGACAAGATCATTTACCCTTTCCCACATACAACAATTCTGCAGCCAGAGGACTTTGTTATCATAGAGACAAAAACCTGAAAAATCTCCATTAAAGATAGCTTAATTGTTAAATAAAGTTGAAAACATGGTGGCCAAAGGAGAAATTGCTCATCATGAGTAATTTCACCTTTGGCAACAATGTTTTCAAAATTCGTCTGCTGCTATTGAGTCAAAATGTGTCTGCAGGTGGGAAAGGGTTAAACAAAGAAACATATCCTTGTAGTTTGTGTTTTAGACCTCTTAGATATAACCAGTAATTTACAATTAAGTGGAACTAACTGTATTTATACAGACATTCAAAATAACAATAAAATAGTTTTATACAGCAAAATTACTTAAATATAAATATAATTTCTTATAATCTCAAAACATTTTACTATAACTTAGCACTATCTTGACTATTTCCAGACTTTTCCTTAAACATAACTGAAGAAGAAGAAGAAAATAACAATGTATAATTATGTTGCATGCCAATAAGTCGAAGAAGCCTCACTGACTTTAACTTTAAGTTTAAGGCACAAGCTGATGAAGTCAATCGGAAAATGTATTTTACAAACATGGCTGAAATATATACCATTGCCCATCATTAGCAATGGCTCATTTCCTTTTATCCCTTTCCCGCATAAACCAAATCTGGAGCAGATGACTTTGGAAAGTTTCATTAAATATTAAATGAACGTAAATGGAGTTAAAAACATTGTGGCGAAAGGAGAAATTGCTTGTTTTGAGCAATTTCTCCTTTTGTCACAATGTTTTCAAAATTCGACTGCTGCAGAGGTGTCAGAAAGCATCTATATGTGGGAAAGGGATAAACGATGTACAGCAAGAAGTTACTAAATAATTGAGGAAGACAAGCTTTTGGCAATGCAATTGAACTAAAAACAAAGTTCTTAACTTAACCCTTTCCCACTTACAAATGCATTTTGATGCATATGCAGGAGATAATTTTTTAAAAATCATTGTGACAAAAGAAGCTGAGCAATTTCTCCATTTGCGACAATATTTTCATTTCTATTCAATAATTATACTTTCACTTATAGGAAATTCCCATATTTTTGCATTGATGTTTTCAAAGATTTATTGTATGTGGTAAAAGTTTAAATGGTAATAGTATTACATATAATAAATACCTGCTTGATAATTATATATAGGAATAAGACAGCTTTTTGAAAAGATAGTGACAAAAAAAGAAATTGCACAAAATGTGCAATTTCTCCTTTTGTCACAATGTTTTCCACTTTTTGCCATAGGTTATCCATTCAATTATGGAGATTTTCTATTTTTTGACAAGATACGTTCAAAGTCGTCTGCTGCAGAATTGTTGTATGAGGGAAAGGATTAAAAGGGAGAAAATACAGGAATGGTGCTAGATTTGTATATTTGAGCCAGTACATTGGGTAAAAGTAAAAGATGACATTGCTGAACAGTGTAAATTCCAGTGTAAATTCAGATCAGCATGTACATCTACTCCGTCTTATTATAATTCACACAAGCTGACAGAAGCTTCTAACAAGCTTGTTTAAGTAATATGTGAACAGTGTAAATTCAGAACAGACTGTGGATTCACAGGCTGATCTGAATCTTCTTTGTTCACAAGAGCCACTGTGTACCTTTTCCCATGGTACAGCTCATTTACACATATTGTTTGCATTATGTTTGTAGGTTTAAAGTGTATACATACATAAGAATGTTGAATATTTAACTAGTTAGGGAATTGAGGATATTGGCAGTACGGAAATTTAAATTTCCAGATTCAAATTTAGTCTTCTCATTATGAAAGAATGATTTAACCCAACATACAACAAACCTGCAGCACACAACTTTGAAATCACCTGGGTAAAAATATTGAAACTCTCTATAAATGAAAGTTTTAATATTGAATAGAGTTAAAAATATTATGGCAAAAGGAGAAATTGCTTATTTTGAGCAATTTCTTCTTTTATTACTATGTTTTCAAAAAGTCGTCTGCTGCATAGGCGTCGGAAAGTGTTTATATGTGGCCAAGGGTTAAAACCACAGAATATCACATGTTTTCCTTCTTTACAATAGCCAAATACATGTAGTAAAGTTATTTTTGGGTCAGTTTGTTATTGAAATTTCTTTAACTTCCTGAAAAGCAAAGAGTATTATAAACACCTGCGGCGTTCCTTCAAGGAAGAACTAAAAGGTGAATAGATTGTATTCCTTCTATGAAAGCTTGATATTTACACCTCTGGGATTACTTGTCTTGAAAATATAACCTTTGTTTTCGTGATGAAAGAATTTTCAAAAAATTACTGAAACAAACAATTAGCCTCTACTTTTTCCCATACTTGACAAGACATATTTGTATGATATTCAGACTGTTCAATGTTGATGTTGTTCAAGTTGATAGGATGAGACATCAGTTAACGAGACTTGTGTACTCATTCGGTTGATCTGGATTTTGCCTACAAAAATAATGTAAAATATGTATTTATTATATACCTATTTTCCAAAAACAAGCAGATTGTCATGCACAAATCAAACGCAGTTGATTAAAAAACCGTATTTGAATAGTTCAAATAAGGTCACAAATATGGAAATAGCACATCACTGAAAGAAGATGTGACATCATTGAAACATAATTTGATGTCAATCAAAAAATTTAAAGTCTGTGTAAATTGTGTAATTTTGTTAATGAAAATATCGAAATTTGTATAGTTTTTTTTTATTATTCTGTCTTAAAAGTTATACTAGGTAGACAATAATCTAGATCTATAGTACTATAAGTCTTACGCCAATGTAATCATAAATGTTCCTAACTTGGAGAGAAAATAAGACCCCAAAGTGAAAACTGTGTCTCATAATTATGATAGTGAAACAGGGAAAATATTGCAATTATCAACTTAGTGGGTTTCTTTTTAACTCTTTCTCTTATATACCATGTGACACCTCAGCTTGCAAATTGGCCCTTTCCCACATATAGATGCTTTCTGACACCTCTGCAGCAGACGATTTTTGAAAACATTGTGACAAAAGGGGAAATTGCTCAAAACAAGCAATTTCCCCCTTTGCCACAATGTTTTCAACTCTATTTCCAGATAAATATTTTATGTTTTATTGGGGTATTACACCGTTTTCAAAGGTATTTTAGTCATATCATGTTGACAGCGAACTTATTCATGATCCCCAGGGGACACACCAGTACTAGGCTAGGAAATGAGTCTTGCCAAAGGGCACTCTACCATGACTATCCTAAGTGGAGGTCGAAACATGATAAACGGTTAAACAGCCTGATCCGCAAGGAATCTGCATAAGTGAAAGCCTGAAAGTGAAACTGATAGAGGGATAATCGAGTAATAATCCATTACGAGTCACTCTACCAAGGCAGGCAACACAAATATCTAAAATTTAAGAATAAATTTCCCAATAAACTTACTGTTTACAACAGCAGTTTAGATAAGATAGTGGGTTACAGCTGTTATCTTCCTGTCTGTATACAGGGGAGTGGGCGGGATCGTCACATTGATCTATAAACTCAAACAATTCACTCTTTGGAAAACCTTCCGCGTTGTATTGCTGAAATATAGAGATTGTTCATCCTGTTATTTCAAACATGTTAATATTTTTACCCTTTCCCACATACAATATCATTGCTGCAAACAATCAAAAGATATAGGTCAAACTATTTGGAAACCTCTATAAAAATAAGTATCTTTATTGGATAGAGTTGAAACTATTGTGGTAAAAGGAGAAATTACTCATCATGAGTAGAATTTCTTAATTTTTTTAAAACATTTTCAAAAGTCATCTGCTTCAGATGCCTCTGCAGCTAGGCCATTCATTCTCTCCTATGATTCTGACAGTCTAGTGTCATATGCCTTCCACTAATGGGCAGAACAGTCTATGTGAGAAGGAAGCCAGTTGCCTTGGAAGAGCTGTTTGACGTACAGGTAAGAGACAACCAGGAGAATAATTTTAGGTAAACTGGCCCTCGTGATACAACTGAAATACCTTTTGAAAAGTGTGTTTACTCCAATAAAACAGATATGTCTACACATGATGACTTTAACCCTTTCTCTCATATAGACCCTTTCTGACGCCTCTGCAGGAGATGGCTTTTTGAAAACATAGGGACAAAAGAAGAAATTGCTCAAAACAAGCAATTTCTCCTTTTGCCACAATGTTTTCCACTTTTAGTCATAGGTCATCCATTCAATTATAGAGATTATCTATTTTTTGACAAAATATGTTCAAAGTCGTCTGCTGCAGAATTGTCGTATGAGGGAAAGGGTTAATAGTATCAGTCTGTGCCTTTGTACATTCTGATCATTCTCTTCTAATGATAAAGAATTTGGAGAAGGGTTTGACAACAATTAGACTATATATGTATTTAAAGGTAAACTATGGACACATTCTCATGGATAATTAATGAGGATACAGATCAAGTGTCAAAGATGATTCCCAGATTGGTTCCCATCTATGAGCTGTGATGAAAGATACAGGATTTAGAAAGATGTTATGTTTAACCCTGTCCCACATACACAAAAATGGAAATATCTCTGTAAACGAAAGTGTAATTATTGAATAAAGTTTGAAACTTTGGGCAAAAGGGGAAAATTGTTTCAGCAATTTTCTCCTTTTACCACAATGTTTTCCAAAGGTCATCCGCTGCAGATGTGTTTGCCTGATTAATCCTTTTCCCAAATACATCAATTTTGCTGCAGATGTCCCTACATATAAAAGTATATTTATTGATAGAGTTGAAAATATTGTGACAAAAAGAGCAATTTCCCCTTTTGCAACATTGTTTTCATAAGTCCTCTACTACAAGAGGCCTCCAAAAACGTCTGTATGTGGGAAAGGTTTAAGACTTACCTTTATGGTTTCATAGGTATCCATGATCACGGCAATGAAGAGGTTAAGTACTGCATATATAAACAATGAGATGAACGTATATAAATAGACACGGCTGTAGTACCAGACAATCAGGTTATCTGTCATCGTGGCTGAGAACGTCACGAACATGTCATCACCATTCACAAGGGAAAACAAACACTCCGAGGCTGTACTCATCTGTCGGAACTGTAAAACATAAATCATAGAGACTTATTACGATTTATAAATATTAAATCTAAAACCCTTTCCCACATCCAGATGCATTTTGACACATCTACAGCAGATGACTTTTAACCCTTTTCCTCATATAGACGCTTTCTGACGCCTCCGCAACAGACAGCTTTTTGAAAACAAAGTGCCAAAAGCAGAAATTGCTCAAAACCAGCAATTTCTCCTTTTGCCACAATGTGTTCCACTTTTAGTCATAGGTTATTAATTCAATTATAGAGATTTTCTATTTTTTGACAAAATATGTCGTCTGCTGCAGAATTTTCGTATGAGGGTAAGGGTTAAGGTCTAAATTTGAGACCTTTCCACAGTCTTTGCACCAGTAATGGTTCAGTGTCTGGGCAGCAGAAATCGAGAGTTATAAATATACATTGTAGGTTTAACATCGTTTTCAACAATTATTTCAGTTATATCACAGTGACATGATCCCTGGGTTAACAAACCAGTACTGGACTAGGAAATGTGCATTGCTCAAGGGCATTCCACCATGACCTTCAAGCCGCAACTGGGGAATTGAACCCCGGACGCCAGGTTTCAAATCTCGGATGCTAACCACTCGACCATAGAGGATTCCTATAAGTTGTAGGAACTTGCTATACAATCAATGTAAACAAGTAACTGGAGGATTGCAAGCAATACCATAGTCCCCTACCGGTTTGCACTTTTGAGTCTGTTTCTGTTGTCATAGCAACCCAATGTTTAGGTATATCAAGACAATAAAGTAACATGCTGTAAGTTCTTATTGATATCTATCCTGCTGTGAAGTTTCAAATACCACCTTGAATATGTGTAAAATAGATAGCGCACTAAAAAGGCCAATAACTCCTTAAAAAAACAGACAGTGTGATTTCTGTATATACATAGCATTTGTATTACAAGGTTTATTATGTATACTTGATCTGTGACACATGTTTACAAAGGCATAAACAAAAATTTCAGCTCAATACCTCAAAGGATGTAGAAAAAAAGTGCGGAAAACGAATATTCTAAGTCCAAAAAGGGGCATAACTCATTAAAAAATTATAAATCCCAGGAAACGCGAACTTGATCTGTGACACATGATTACAGAGGCATATACAAAATTTCAGCTCAATACCTCAAAGCATGTAGGAAAAAAATGCGGAAAACGAATATTCTAAGTCCAAAAAGGGGCATAACTCATTAAAAAATTGACGAAATCCCAGGAAACGCGAACTTGATCTGTGACACATGATTACAAAGGCATATACAAAATTTCAGCTCAATACCTCAAAGCATGTAGAAAAAAAGTGCGGAAAACTGATTTGCCGGACTGACTGACTGACTGACAGATGGACGGACTGACGGACTGACGGACGGAGTGCAAACCTAAGAGTCCCCTTCCGCACGCCGGTAGGGGACTAAAAAGATAAGTTAAGAAGACACACGTAATTTGCTACATATTTCTCAAAGTACGCTTTGACAAGATGATGAAAAACATTAGACTTATTACTGCAATTAGGTCTACAAAATGACAACATCCTGCAAGCATACCTTTATATGATATGGCCCCAGCACAACCCATCCACAAATCACAAAACCTATATACAACATCATACAGCAAGTTAAGAACCGTAACATATTTGGGAATGCCTTCTTCAATGTTATTATTAATATCTGAAATTAAACAAATAAAAATTAAGAATGAAGATAAATTTCCTAATAACCCTCTGTTCATAGAGGAGGTTAAATGAACTTTGGCTCACATACTTTTAAAAGATGTAATAAAATAATTCTGAATAATCAAAATCATTAAGTTTAAAGTGTGACCTCGACTTTTCGTTTTTATACAAGTCGGTGTAAATCAGGAGGGATGGAATTCCCTTTATCAAATGTTCAGTGACACATTGTCATATATTTCTATAAATCTTCTTAAATGTAATACATCTTGGCAAAGTTTTGCTATTACTTGTTATAATTATAAAGGATTGTACTCATCTAAAAATATTACAATTTAACCCTTTCCCTCATATAGACGCTTTCTGACGCCTCTACAGCAGACGGCTTTTTGAAAACATAGTAACAAAAGAAGAAATTGCACAAAACGTGCAATTTCTCCTTTTGTCACAATGTTTTCCACTTTTAGTCATAGTTTATCCATTCAATTATAGAGATATTCCATTATTTGACAAAATATGTTCAAAGTCGTCTGCTGCAGAATTGTCGTATGAGGGAAAGGGTTAAGTTTCTGAGAATAAAAAAAATGGTGAAAAACAGAAGAGTTAACCCATTTCTACATACAAAACTGCAGGCGTTGAAAATATGCATGCAAAAAAGGGGGAAATCTCTTCAAAAGAAAGTATGATTTTTGAATAGAGCTGAAAACATTGTGGCAAATGGAGAAATTGATCATAAGCAATTTCTCCTTTTGCCCCAATGATTTGAAAGTCATCTGCTTTAGATGTATAAACAAGAGGCCCAAGAGGGCCAGTATCGCTCCACAGTCATAAAGAGAAATAATTGTTATTTAAATAATTTTGCCTTTAATTAATATGGCATGTGGATATTTGTAGAAAGTTATCAAAGTAACTATTAATTGAGTTTATTTTCTAAGATTACATGAAACAGCCCAGCTTTTGAACAATGTTGTAAAGTCAGGGTCTCCCAAGAAACATTTCTACAAAATTATTTGAAAATTGGCCAAACACTTTCGGAGGAGAATATTTTTTGAGGTTTTCACTATAGCCAAATAAGGCAAAATAGCCCCGCCCCCTGGCAGCCATGTTTTTTGACCAATCAACTTGGCTTGAAGGAATCCGATAAAGAGTCACCCAAGGAACATGTCTACAAAATTATTTGAAAATCGGCCAGACACTTTCAGGAGAAGTTTTTTTAAGTTTCACTATAGCCATATAACGCAAAATAATCCCGCCCCCTGACGGCCATGTTTTTCGTCCAATCAACTTGGCTTGAAGGAATTTGATAGAGGGTCACCCAAGGTACATTTCTACACGATTATTTGGAAATCAGTCAGAGACTTTCGGAGGAGAAGATTTTTTAAGTTAACACTATTTTTTTCTTTCGGTTGCCATGGAAAAGAATTTTGCATGGATCCCAAAAAATTTAAGGAATTCAGGAGAGGACATTGAGAGAAGTTGTTTGAAGCAAAAAGTTAACGGACGCACGCACGCACACACACACACACACACAATGGACAATTCGCCATGGCATAAGCTAAACTGTGGAGCTAAAAATGGGTCAGATGTGGGAAAAGCTTTATCAAATAAACATACATTAAACTGTTTAAAATAGCCAATATATCTAAGAACACCAAGCCATGCTAATAGACTACCAGTTCCCAGCATCAGTCCGCAAATATCATAGTTACTGGAAGAACTCTTCAAATTCTGAAAAAGGTCAAACAAAATATTCATAATGACAAATTTTAATTTTTTAAATAATATTTATTATTGTCATATCAGTTATCTTCCTCAAAGGAATATCATCTATCTGTTGAAGGAATTATCAATATCATATATCAAAATTATTTAAAACATTCATTATGCTCAACTTTAAAAGAAGAGCTATCACAGGACAGTATAGCTTGTGGAAAACTTGAATGCAAAATATCACTTTGGTAATGCTGATGCAAACAACTGAGAGCCAACATAAGCTTTCCTTTCCCTCATACAACAAATCTGCAGCAGAGGTAAAAACACAATGTTTTCAAAAATTGTCATCTGCTGCAGATGCATCAGAAAGCATCTATATTTGGGGAAAGGGTTTACAGTTTTTTATTAACTACAGCCGTTGCTATGTTGAACTTGTAAATATAAAATCTAGGTTCTGGTAAGAAAATGCTGGAGAACTAATTAATAGTCAGCCGTTTACCGGACATGATTTTTTTTAAATATCTTTGAGAAATACTCTCACATTTGGAAAATTGTGGAAAACATTGTCAGAAAAGTAGAAATTGTTCATTAACCCTTTCCCTCATATAGACGCTTTCTGACGCCTCTGCAGCATACAGCTTTTTGAAAAAATAGTGACAAAAGAAGAAATTGCTCAGAATGAGCAATTTTTCCTTTTGACACAATGTTTTCCACTTTTAGTCATAGGTTATCCATTGAATTATAGAGATTCTCTATTTTTTGACAAAATCTGTTCAATGTCTTCTGCTGCAGAATTGTCGTATGAGGGAAAGGGTTAAGTAGTGTCAAAACAAGAAATTTCTCCTTTTGCCACAATGTTTTCCACTTTTAGTCATAGGTTATCCATTCAATTCTAGAGATTTTCAATTTTTTGTCAAAATATGTTCAAAGTCGTCTGCTGCAGAATTGTGGTATGAGGGAAAGGGTTAAGTGCGTTCAATAGACTTCTACTAGGAGGCATAGGAAGGTGTAAAGACAATATGTATAGAACTTACCCTGGTTTCCAGTTGTATTTTATACCCGGAACCAATCATGGTGAGAATGTCATTGATGATGATGGTAACATACCACAGATTAATGAACTCAAACTGGTCGGATATTGACAGCTTTTTACCACGACTTTTGTAAAAATATTTTGCCGTCTCCTGCAAATATCAACAATGGTCTGGATAACACAACCACAAATCTATACCCACATTTACCCTTTTCCCTTTGCAACATATCTGCAGCAGACTTTGAAGACATCAGTCAAATAAATGAAAAGTCTCTTTAACCTTTTCCCACATATTGACACTTTGTAACGTCTCTTCAGCAGCCGACTTTTGAAAACATTGTGGCAATAGGACAAATTGCTCATAATGAGCAATTTCTCTTTTTTCAACAATGTTTTCAACTCTAAGTTAAAGCTCAACTTTAAATTATGGAGATTTTAAATGCTTATGCCAATATGCTTTCAAAGTCGTCTGCTGCAGATTTGTTATACGTGGGAAACGGTTAAATGAAAGAATAACAAGTAACTGGAGGATTGCAAGCAATACCATAGTCCCCTACCGGTTTGCACTTTTGAGTCTGTTTCTGTTGTCATAGCAACCCAATGTTTAGGTATATCAAGACAATAAAGTATGAAAATAAAGAAAGGGAAATAACTCAAAAATTAGGGAAGCAAGAGTTATGGTTCATGTGCACTGCACTCCCCCTTGATACGATGTATTCATGTGTGAAATTTCATAGCCATAGCTAGTATAGTTATGGAGATATGCTCCGGACAAAAATCAAGTATGAAAATAAAGAAAGGGAAATAACTCAAAAATTAGGCAAGCAAGAGTTATGGTTCATGTCCACTGCACTCCCCCTTGATACGATGTATTCATGTGTGAAATTTCATAGCCATAGCTAGTATAGTTATGGAGATATGCTCCGGACAAAAATCAAGTATGAAAATAAAGAAAGGGAAATAACTCAAAAATTAGGCAAGCAAGAGTTATGGTTCATGTCCACTGCACTCCCCCTTGATGAGATGCATCCATGTGTGAAATTTCATAACCATAGCTAGTACAGTTTTGGAGATATGCTCCGGACAAAAATCAAGTATGAAAATAAAGAAAGGGAAATAACTCAAAAATTAGGCAAGCAAGAGTTATGGTTCATGTCCACTGCACTCTCCCTTGATACGATGTATTCATGTGTGAAATTTCATAGCCATAGCTAGTATAGTTATGGAGATATGCTCCGGACAAAAATCAAGTATGAAAATAAAGAAAGGGAAATAACTCAAAAATTAGGCAAGCAAGAGTTATGGTTCATGTCCACTGCACTCCCCCTTGATGAGATGCATCCATGTGTGAAATTTCATAACCATAGCTAGTACAGTTTTGGAGATATGCTCCGGACAAAAATCAAGTATGAAAATAAAGAAAGGGAAATAACTCAAAAATTAGGGAAGCAAGAGTTATGGTTCATATGCACTGCACTCCACATTGATGAGATGTATCCACATATGGAATTTCATAGCCATAGCTAGTACAGTTTTGGAGATATGCTCCGGACAAAAATTTGCCGGACTGACTGACTGACTGACTGACAGATGGACTGACTGACTGACTGACAGATGGACTGACGGACGGAGTGCAAACCTAATAGTCCCCTTCGGCACGCCGGTAGGGGACTAATAATGGAGAAGAATTTTCTTTTTACCACAATGTTTTCAAAAGACATCTGCCATAGATGCATCAAAATGAATAAACTAGAATGGAGTGCTCCCCGGAGCACGTGTGTCACCTGCCCGGGCCTTGTCAGAAAATTTTAATTTTTGACAGAAAAGGGGCAATAACTCACACACATTGATATAAACATTTGTCAGAAGTTTCAATGTAATCCTTTGAGTAGAAAAAAGTTATTTGAAAACATGACGAAAAAGTGTGATGGACAGACAGACAGACAGACAGACAGACAGATGGACGGACAGACAGACGCCGGACGAAAAATAAGTAATCCCTAAGTGCCTACCATGCTACGCAGGTGACACAAAAATGTCTCGCTCAATCTTAAAACAAAACATCATTATTCCTCTAAGTAGTAATATACATACACACAACATACTTCAAATTTCAAAATGACTACACACAACCCATCATATATAGTTTCCTCCATGAAGCTAAGGGTTGCAGGGACAGCAGTACAACTGATGCGCTGGTGTCAGTATAAACCTACCAGGAATCACTGAGGTATAATTGAAGTACTGTTGAAAAAGGCTTTAAACACAAAATATATAAGAAGTGAATATATAATGATTTAATCATACTATAACCCTTTCACAAATACAGATGCATTACGACGCCTTGGCAGCAGACCACTTTTGAAACATTGTGCCAAAAGAAGACATTATTTTCTGTTTTTGCCAGAATGTTTTCAACTTCATTCATTAATTATATGTGTATTTACAGAGATATTCCTTATTTAAATATCAATGTTTTCAAAGTCTCCTTCTGCAGATTTGTTGCATGTGGGCAAGGGGGGGTTAAAAACATTTTAGATCACTTACTCTCCTCAATGATTGAGCTCTTAAGACAGATCTGGTACAAAGTATAATTGAGGTTACAGTTATCAACATTACAAAACTGTCAAATACCACAAGTCCTTTTCTCTCTCTCTTTTCTGAATCTGTAATCAAATTGACAAAAAGAAACATGAAGGTATCAACATAACAAAACTGTCAAATATCACAAGTCCTATTCTCTGTCTCTGTCTCATTTCTGCAGTCAAATGAACTATAACATGAAGTGATCAACATCACAAAACTGTCAAATAACACAAGACTTATTCTCTGTCTCTTTTCTGATTCTGTATTCAAATTGACAGAAAGAAACATGAAGTTATCAACATCACAAAACTGTCAAATATCACAAGTCCTATTCTCTGTCTCATTTCTGCAGTTAAATAAACTATAACATGAAGTTATCAACATAACAAAACTGTCAAATAACTGAAGTTCTATCCGCTGTCTCTATCCAGCATCAATTAGATAGACTGAAAAACAAGGGGTGCATGATAGGCATATATTGCTCATCAGATTTGAAAGAGCTTAACCCTTTCCCTCATATAGACGCTTTTTGAAAACATAGTGACAAAAGAAGAAATTGCACAAAATGTGCAATTTCTCCTTTTGCCACAATGTTTTCCACTTTTTGTCATAGGTTATGCATTAAATTATAGAGATTTTCCACTTTTTGACAAAATAAGTTCAAAGGCGTCTGCTGCAGAATTGCTGTATAAGGGAAAGGGTTAATAGAAGCCATATGGCTTAATGTGGCGGCCATGTTTGTCAACCAATCAATACAGCTTGAAGAGGGTATGTAGAGCGTCACTAAGAAAGATTTTTTGTGTAAATATTTTGCAATCAGACCTATGTTTTCAGAGAACAACATTGTATCATTACCATTAAAGGAAAGACATTTTAACCCTTTCCATCATTCAACAATTCTGCAGCAGGCAACTTTGAACATATTTTGTCAAAAATGAAAATCTCTATAATTGAATTGTTTTGAGCAATTTCTTCTTTTGACACTATATTTTCAAAAAGCTGTCTGGTGTCAGAAAGTGTCTATATGAGGAAAAGGGTTAATCTATAAACGCCTTACCTTCATTTGATGAATGGCCTTTGATATCTATTTCATCTAGCTCTGCATCTAAAGACACTAACATCTGACCATCTTTATTACTGTCATCCAATTTTATCTGGAGACAAAAAATATAAAATATAAAAGACAGCACATTACGGGCTTAGATTTGTTACACCTCTCAACCCTTTCCCACAGACAGCACATTACGGGCGTAGATTTGTTACACCTCTCAACCTTTTCCCACAGACAGCACATTACGGGCTTAGATTTGTTACACCTCTCAACCCTTTCCCACAGAGAGCACATTACGGGCGTAGATTTGTTACACCTCTCAACCCTTTCCCACAGACAGCACATTACGGGCTTAGATTTGTTACACCTCTCAACCCTTTCCCACAGAGAGCACATTACGGGCGTAGATTTGTTACACCTCTCAACCCTTTCCCACAGACAGCACATTACGGGCTTAGATTTGTTACACCTCTCAACCCTTTCCCACAGACAGCACATTACAAACTTAGATTTGTTACACCTCTCAACCCTTTCCCATAGACAGCACATTATGGGCGTAGATTTGTTACACCTCTCAACCCTTTCCCACAGAGAGCACATTACGGGCGTAGATTTGTTACACCTCTCAACCCTTTCCCACAGACAGCACATTACAGGCGTAGATTTGTTACACCTCTCAACCCTTTCCCACAGACAGCACATTACGGGCTTAGATTTGTTACACCTCTCAACCCTTTCCCACAGACAGCACATTACGGGCGTGGATTTGTTACACCTCTCAACCTTTTCCCACAGACAGCACATTACGGGCTTAGATTTGTTACACCTCTCAACCCTTTCCCACAGAGAGCACATTACGGGCGTAGATTTGTTACACCTCTCAACCCTTTCCCACAGACAGCACATTACAAACTTAGATTTGTTACACCTCTCAACCCTTTCCCACAGACAGCACATTACGGGCTTAGATTTGTTACACCTCTCAACCCTTTCCCACAGACAGCACATTACAAACTTAGATTTGTTACACCTCTCAACCCTTTCCCACAGACAGCACATTACGGGCGTAGATTTGTTACACCTCTCAACCTTTTCCCACAGACAGCACATTACGGGCTTAGATTTGTTACACCTCTCAACCCTTTCCCACAGAGAGCACATTACGGGCGTAGATTTGTTACACCTCTCAACCCTTTCCCACAGACAGCACATTACAAACTTAGATTTGTTACACCTCTCAACCCTTTCCCACAGACAGCACATTACGGGCTTAGATTTGTTACACCTCTCAACCCTTTCCCACAGACAGCACATTACGGGCTTAGATTTGTTACACCTCTCAACCCTTTCCCCATAGACAGCACATTACGGGCGTAGATTTGTTACACCTCTCAACCCTTTCCCACAGACAGCACATTACAAACTTAGATTTGTTACACCTCTCAACCCTTTCCCACAGACAGCACATTACGGGCTTAGATTTGTTACACCTCTCAACCCTTTCCCATAGACAGCACATTACGGGCTTAGATTTGTTACACCTCTCAACCTTTTCCCACAGACAGCACATTACAAACTTAGATTTGTTACACCTCTCAACCCTTTCCTACAGACAGCACATTACAAACTTAGATTTGTTACACCTCTCAACCCTTTCCCATAGACAGCACATTACGGGCTTAGATTTGTTACACCTCTCAACCTTTTCCCACAGACAGCACATTACAAACTTAGATTTGTTACACCTCTCAACCCTTTCCCACAGACAGCACATTACGGGCTTAGATTTGTTACACCTCTCAACCCTTTCCCACAGACAGCACATTACAAACTTAGATTTGTTACACCTCTCAACCCTTTCCCACAGACAGCACATTACGGGCTTAGATTTGTTACACCTCTCAACCCTTTCCCACAGACAGCACATTACGGGCGTAGATTTGTTACACCTCTCAACCCTTTCCCACAGACAGCACATTACAGGCGTAGATTTGTTACACCTTTCAACCCTTTCCCACAGACAGCACATTACAGGCGTAGATTTGTTACACCTCTCAACCCTTTCCCACAGACAGCACATTACGGGCGTAGATTTGTTACACCTCTCAACCCTTTCCCACAGACAGCACATTACAGGCGTAGATTTGTTACACCTCTCAACCCTTTCCCACAGACAGCACATTACAGGCGTAGATTTGTTACACCTCTCAACCCTTTCCCACAGACAGCACATTACGGGCGTAGATTTGTTACACCTCTCAACCCTTTCCCACAGACAGCACATTACAGGCGTAGATTTGTTACACCTCTCAACCCTTTCCCACAGACAACACATCTGCAGCGGATAATTTTGAAAACTTCTTGGCAAAAATATGGACATTCTCTATAAATGCTGCTAAAATAATTGAATAGAGTTAAAAACATTGTTTCAAAAGAGTATATTACTCATTTTGAGCAATTTTTCTTTTTGGTCACCATGTTTTCAAAAGTTGTCTGCTGAAGAGCATCAAAATGTGTCTGTATGAGGAATAGGGTTAACCCAAATAACTGCCTATATACTTACAAGAGTCTCAAGTGGGCCAATGCTCAAGTGGGCCAGTCTCCTCACACCAGTTGCCTATTGTGTTTTGTCAAAACAGACAATCATGCGCAATAGCAAATGATAGACATTCAGCTTATCGAGCAAAAATATGAATCTAATAACTTTGAAAATGACCTCTTAAAAATATGGAAAATCTATATAATTGTAGGTATAATTACTGAAAAAAGTTGAAAACATTGTGGCAAAAGGAATAGTTGCTGTTTGAGCAATTTCTGCTGCAATTGCGTCAAAATACGTCTGTAGGTGGGAAATGGTTAAGTTAAACTGCAGCACAAATCATACCATTGTCACTTAGTGAAGACTATAACTTAATAAATGATCTGATAGGCTCTTTTAGATTACAATATGACAAGAAAAAAGATAGGAGATTCTGAACAAATGTTATCACAAATTGTTTGTATAAGGGAAAAGGTTAACCCTACCGTGACATCAAGGTGATAGAGCTGTGGTGGAAAATTTCTCTCATTCATGTCTAATCTAAATGACTTCAGAGAAAATTTCAAGGTAATCATCAACAGCCTGAAAAACAAGATGTGTTTGTGAAACACCAATGCCCAAGGGTGGCAGGCTTTTATCCCATAAAGTTGGGCAAAGATCAATGCCAGGGTCACAAGATAACACATTTGGCATCAAAAGAAAGGTCTTGTCTCAAAGAATACGCATGTCAAATATGACAGAAGGATCAAATGTTAATGTCATAGTCAAGGACCAACATTGCCATTACTATATGCCCAGGGAGCATTCAATAAGTGAATAGAGAATAGACAGACATATCAATAAGATTAAAACCTGAAATATTCCAAGACTAATCTGAACTTAACCCTTTCCCTCATTCGACAATTCTGCAGCAGACGACTTTGAATGTATTTTGTCAAAACATAGAAAATCTCTATAATTGAATGGATAACACAAAAAGTGGAAAACATTGTGGCAAAAGGAGAAATTGCACGTTTTGTGCAATTTCTTATTTTGTCACTATGTTTTCAAAAAGCTGTCTGCTGCAGAGGCGTCAGAAAGCATCAATATGAGGGAAAGGGTTAATTAACCCTTCAATGCTGAATACTAAAATGAACTTGCCAAGTTTTGTATTAGGAAATAACCAATTTTAGGAATATAAGGACAAAAATGTTGATTTGAGCAGCCAATAGTATAGAGCCTGGTCAGACGATGAGAAAGAGCCGGCTGGCCTGACTCTATAATGGTCACACTGGCTTCACTAAATCGGTACCAGCATTGAAAAGGTTAACCCTTTCCCATTTCTGACCCCTCTGCTGCAGACGAATTTTTAAAACATTGTGCCAAATGAAGACATTGCTCATGATGAGCAATTTCTCCTTTTGCCACAATGGTTTCAATTCTATTCAATAATTCAACTATTAGTTAAACAAGAAACCTCTGAAGACGGTAAGGGCGGATTATCGGCAATTTGACCTTGAAAATCGACAAACCAATGTCATGGTCAAAGTAACCATAGAAATCAATAGAACTTGTTACTGGTTTCCTTCAGGCAAAGTTTCAAGTTTGTAACCCTTTCCAGTGCTGAGATTTTGCCTCAACCTGAAACTTTAACCAAAATGTTGACGACATACAGATGGGCGGATGGACAGACGGACGGACATCGCCAATCTATAGACCGGAATTGCTAGAGCAATCCAGCCAAAAATTGATATTTCATATTGTTGCTGAGGTTTTTACAAAGTGGGCTGCTGATGATTTGTTGTAGGTGGGAAAGGGTTAACATTATTATTTACTCTCAATGATACTGAAATGAATCAATGTGCAAAAACCTATAACCAAATCAGAAAGACTCACAGAGGATTAAGATGTGTCATCCTGTCAGGGCAGGGGATACAATAAAATAGAAGTACTGTGCATATGGGCCGTTCCACAAGAAAACCAACATTGTGGACTCTGCGTTAAGTATTGACCCGGATCAGATAAAGCATGCCGCGCAGGCTAATCCGGTCATACACTTTTCGCCTCCTGCGGATTTTCTGTTTCAGGAATCATTACTCTATACATCTATATCTCCCTGAGACAGAATGTGTCAACCTAGATTAGCCTAATGGACTGCGCAGGCTGATCTGGGTTAATACATTATGCAGAGTCCATAATGTTGGTTTTCTCATGGAACGGCTCATAAAAATACATTCATTTTTTGGCTTATAGTACAAAATGCTGACCATGTTGTAACTTTTCTTTCTTGACCCATTCCAACATTGAACATATCTGCAGCAGACTACTTAACCCTTTCCCTCATACGACAATTCTGCAGCAGACGACTTTGAATATAATTTGTCAAATATTGGGAAATCTCTTTAATTGAATGGATAACCTATGACAAAAAGTGGAAAACATTGTGGCAAAAGGAGAAATTGCACGTTTTGTGCAATTTCTTCTTTTGTCACTATGTTTTCAAAAAGCCGTCTGCTGCAGAGGCGTCAGAAAGCGTCTATATGAGGGAAAGGGTTAAAAAACTTAAAAAACACTTAATAAAAAGTATCGCAAATGCTCTATGAATGAAAGAAAAATTATTGAATTAGGTTGAAACATTTTTGCAAAAGGAGAAAATTTTGAGCAATTTCTCTTTTGCCACAATGTTTTCAAAGGTCGTCTGCTGCAGAGGCATCAGAAAGTATACGCATGTGGAAAAGGGTTGAAATAATTTAAGCAATACAAATTTAATTTCCTTCAAGATGACTTAACCATTTATTTTCCTGATTGATGTATGATATCTTAAGAATCTCCTACTTTGGAAACATTTATAATATTTTCTAAAATGTTCCTCGCATTTTAAAAAAAATTCTGTTTTAAAAAATTGGTCTTCTATTAAAGAGCCAAATGTAAAAGAAAAGGCTAACCACAATATCAAAAGTTACTATTGGTTCATCAAATACTTCATTTTTACCTGTCAAATATGTTATCAAATGGAATGCTTCGATTGTGAGTAAATTTTGAGATGTTGTACTCGCCATCAATACTCCCTATACTGTGACATGCTGTAAATAAAAGAAAGCACTGTCATATAATGCATACATTGATTTAAGATAACAATTTGACATATACAGTGAGCTTATTTATTAAATCAAGAAATAAACAATACTCCTGACTGCCTCAGTGGTTAACCCTTTCCCTCATACGACAATTCTGCAGCAGACGACTTTTAACGTATTTTGTCAAAACATGGAAAATCTCTTCAATTGAATGATAACCTATGACTAAAAGTGGAAAACATTGTGTCAAAAGGAGAAATTGCACGTTTTGTGCAATTTCTTCTTTTGTCACTATGTTTTCAAAATGCCGTCTGCTGCAGAGGCGTCAGAAAGCGTCTATATGAGGGAAAGGCTTAAGTGGTAGAGTTGCTTAAGCTGCTGGAGGTCTGGTGTTCGATCCCTCCCCAGTCAGGTCATACCGATTACTTTAAAAATGACAGTAATGGCTTTCAAACATTGGTGTTCAGGATTGTGGGGTAAGCATTATCATTGACGTGCTGGCTTCAGGACAAACAGGCCAGTATGACTGGTAAAATCTGAAAAACTGTTGAAAGTGATTTAGAACAGCATACAAACACAACAACATTCCATAGTGGCACTGGTAATTTTTTCTACATTTTTTTCTTAAATAGAAATAACATTTTTTAAAGCATTGCGATATATGGATAAAATGCTAAATCAATTCTTGTTTTCAATTTAGACTCAAATCATACTTTTTAACCCTTTCTGACCTGCAAACACAGGAGGCCATGTTTTTTAACAGATCCGAATAATTTGAACAATCCTGGTAGAGGGTCCCTCAAGGAACATTTGTGCCATGTTATTTTTAAATCGGTCCAGTACTTTCGGACAAGAAGATTTTTAAAGTTTTTACAATGCACATAGGAAAAGAAGCCCCGTCCCCTAGAGGCCTTTTCTTTTATTGGGTCCAAATGATTTGGAACAATCTTGGTAGAACATTTGTGCCAGATTATTTTTAATTTGGGCCAGTACTTTTTGACAAGAAGATTTTCAAAGATTTTACAATGCATATTTAACGAAAACAGTTGGCCATATTTTTCGATGGATTGAAATAATTTGAACAATCTTGTTAAAGTGTCTCCAAAGGAACATTTGTGCCAAATAAATATTAAATCGGACCAGTTCTTTTGGACAAGAAGATTTTTAAAGTTTTGGCAATTTTCCACTTTTCTGATGGCACAGCAACTCAAGTTCTACATGGAATTAAATTATTTTAACAATTTTGAAAGAGGACCACCTAAGGAACATTCATATTAGACAATTATGAAATCAATCCATTGGTTTAGGAGAAGAAGTTCTTTGTAGCAAAAAGTGAACAGACGGACAGATGGCAGACGCCGCCGGTTGAAAAGCGATCACAATAGCTCAGGAGAGCTAAAAATGCTCAAAAGGTTAACAACTCTGTTCAATATCAAGCTATAACCCTTATCCACATACGACAATTCTACAGCAGACACTTTTGAAAATATCTAGACATAGCTACTTTTTTATAGAATTGAAAACATTGTGACATAAGGCTCGTTTTGAGCAATTTATGTTTTCAAAAGTCGTCTGCTGCAGTCTTCAGAAAATGTCTGTATGGGGGAAGGGTTAAATGTAGAATATCTCCCTTTCCCTAACTTGTATTAAATTGGGCTACGCATAAATCGAAAATTTATTTTACAACAATAAAAAGGAATCCTTTGTGACCAAGTGGTTATCGTCAGAATTTTAGAACGGGCGTACGAGATTTGATCCCAAGTCACGTTGGAGGGCCCTTGGGCAAGGCACATTTCCTAACTTAGAAGCGATTTGTTAACCCAGGGATCATGATTAAGTGAACTGTCCCCTTAACTATTTCCCATAATAGATGCTTTCTGACGCATCTGCAGCAGATAACTTTTGAAAACATAACAAGCAATTTCTCCCCTTGCCACAATGTTTTCAACTCTATTCAATAATTGAATTATTAATTATAGAGATATTTGCTATTTTTGTCAGTATGTTTTCAAAGTCGTCTGCTGCAAATTTTTGTATGTGGGAAAGGGTTAATAAAACTGACATAACGTTGAAAACGGTGTAGGACCCAAACAAAACAAAGAACAGTTCTAAAACTTACGATTTGTAACTGTAGAGTTAACTTGGTAGGTATCTGCCGTAGAGTTGATAATACTAGACTGGTACTGTTTCAGACACATCTTCATGGGATGAACAGTGTTATTCTTGAATGTGTAAAGTCTTAAAGAACCAATAGCCGAGTTGTTGGTGTCATGATACTGTCAAGTAAAACACACAATTATTAACCCTTACCCTCATATAGACGCTTTCTGATGCCTCTGGAGCAGACAGCTTTTTGAAAACATAGTGACAAAAGAAGAAATTGCTCAATATGAGCAATTTCTCCTTTTTCCACAATGTTTTCCACTTATAGTCATAGGTTATCCATTCAATGATAGAGATTTTCTATTTTTTGACAAAATATGTTCAAATTCGTCTGCTGCAGAATTGTCGTATTAATATTTTGTCAATGGAGAAAGTAAAGTTGAAAACAATGTATCTTGTATTCATTTCATGTAAATTTTGAATATGAGCCAGTGTATGAGATTAATAAAAGGTACAAGTTGGCATTTCTAAACAGTGTAGGTTCAGATCATCATATCCACCTGCTCAGTCTTATCAGAATCTACCCAAGTTGACAGAATCTGGTAACAAGCTTGTGTAAGAATTGATGCACATGCTGATCTGGATCTATAATGATCACAAACATGTTCTTAACATATCACCTTAAATTATGATTGCATGCTCTTCAAACTTGAAGTTTCTGCATAAAGCAGACATTTCTCTACTTTCTGAGAACGTTTTAAAGTCTGCTTATAAATTTTTTTTCTTTTTTTTTTAAAGAATTTAATTTCTACATTCAAGTTTTCAAAGTAGACAACTTCAAAACCCTTTCCCACATAAGGCATATCTGCTGCAGACAACTTGTTTTAAAGCTTTCTCACTTGCAGATGCATAATGGCACAACTGAAACTGACGATTTCTGAAATCATTGTGGCAAATGGAGAATTTACCAAAATGATTTCAACTCTATTCAATAATTAAACTTCACTTATACAGAGTTTCCATTATTTTGTCTAGATATAATCCATCATCTGCTGCAGATCTTTTTGCATGTGGGAAAGGGTTAAGTCATCCATACCAAGGAATGGTTAAGTCTTTACAACATACAATAAATCTGAAGCAGATGACTTTGAAGTCATCAAGTTCAACATATAGAAAATTTGTATAAAGGATAGTATGATTAATGAAAAGAGTTGAAATCATTGTGGCAAATGGAGAAAATGCTCATTGTGCCACTATGATTTCAAAAGGCGTCTGCTGCAGAGGTTTCAGAAAGAATCTATATGTTGGAAAGGGTTAGTAGTTGGTACAAGTTGAGCCATGCTGAACAAAACATGACTTTCAAACATTTCAAATGAATTGTCTAAAACATGATTCATCGGGATTTCTGTAGACATAACTTCTTCCCCGACGGTTTCGAAATATCTGAAAAACTGAACGTTGAAAGTGGAAGATTCAGATCAGACAACATAAAGGCTGACTACTGTTTTTAACTGATCCCAAAGTCTAATATTGATTGATTGATTGGGGTTTAATGAAGTTTGTCAACAATTTTTTAGCCATATCACGGCAGCTAGTATACCTACTCAAGTGTTTCCTGGCTTTCTCACACCAGTAATCCACACAACAATCTTTCCAAGCAACTGGCTGCTTTTCTACAAAGACTGTTAGCCCATAGGTGGAAGACGAATGACACTTGTCTGAAAAAATTGGCTGAGCTGGGATTCAAACTCACAACCCCTCACAACTCCTGGATTGACAGCCAGCGTCGCTACTGACTGAGCTTCCTGGGCTGGGCCTTAAGTCTAGTAGGTTATTTTCTTATAGTGAAGCTTATAAATTGGTACCTTTTTCTTCAGTTTGTTTCTTTATATATAGATTTTTATAATTGAAAATGGAATTAAAATAAAATATATAATTGACTAATTGATATTTAATATTTTCCTACAGCAGATAAACCCTTTCTAACCATCTGACATATTTTGACGCATTTGCAGCAGATGAATCTTGAAAACACCAGAATGCATTGAATATATGACATTGAGTTTGAGTTCATTTTTTATGTATATAGGATTCACTGGAAATTATTGATTTGATCATTTTTAGTATTTTGACCTTGTTTAAAGTAAAAGTAGAATATGTGAACAACCAATTTCATCCCAGCCGATTTCGTTTCAACCATCTAAAAAAATTCTCAAGATTGAAAATTGGTATTCTAGAACATTGAACTAGAAGATTCTATGAGAAGAAGTTGCACAAAATTGAATCAAAGCTGGTTTTCTGTCAGTTATTATGTAGAAAGGACCAAATACAGGGGCGTAGCTTGGCAATAATAAATGTGTAGGCCGTCTAGTGAGAAAATCAACATTGTGGACTCTGCGTAAAGTATCGACCCAGATCAGCCTAAGCATGCCACACAGGCTTACCCGGATATACACTTTTCGCCTCCTGTGGATTTTCTGTTTCAGGAATCACTACTCTATTTATCCCCCCTTAGACGGAATGTGTCAGCCGGATCAGTCTACACGGACAGTTCAGGCCGATCTGGTCAATACATTACGCAGATGTCTATCCCCGCAGCTGCATTTTGGGGCATTTCGAGAAAAAAAGTGTAGGCACGTGCCTACAGTGCCTAAAGGGAGCTACGCCCCTGAAATGTGTATATTCGAGTTGTTGTCAAGTAAATCCAACCACAGTGAATTTGCGACAAATGCAGATCAGATCAACCTGGTAGGCCACTCAGTCCGATCTTCATCTTCAAGAAGTTTTATGCCATTTACAACAGCAGTTCAGTTATATCATGCCAGTTCCGCTAACCATGTGATTCCTGACATCCGGGCACCACTTTGGACAACCTTCCCAGGTAACTGGCTTCTTTCCCTTATAGACTATGAAGTCCATTGGTGGAAGAAACAGGTATCCCTTTCCCACATACAGATGCTTTCTGATGCCTCCTTAGCAGACATCTTTGGAAAACATAGTGGCAACTGGAGAAATGGCTCATGATGAGCCATTTCTCTATTTGCCACAAAGTTGTAAACTCTATTCAATAATTATACTTTCATTTTATGCAAATTTCCAGTGGTCTGTTGAAGATTTGTTGTAAATGGGAAAAGGTTATATATTGTGGGTGGAGATATAACTTACCATTGCCATAGCCCAGTTTACATGGTCTCTTACTTCTGTACTTGTGTACAGTGCATACACACCTACAGCAGGGGGGTAAGGTAAGGTTTCATAGGAATTACTCCAGTTCTGTAGGTATAGATGTTTCAAGGAAAGGGTCGTTTTCTCTGTGAAGTCGACGAAATCTGACCTACCGTGTCCAAAATTTATAAGCTGTAAATTAAAGGGATCGGTAAGATTGGAAAATTGATAAAATGTTGGTGATCTTGCTTGAGTATATTGTTGGTATTTGAATAGTATTTGTTTGTAGCATACTTAACCCTTTTTTGTATATTCTTATTAACCCTTTCCCTCAAACGACAATTCTGCAGCAGACGACTTTCAACATATTTAATGGATAACCTATGACTAAGACTGGAAAACATCGTGGCAAAAGGAGAAATTGCTCATTTTGAGCAATTTCTTCTTTTGTCACTATGTTTTCAAAAAGCCGTCTGCTGCAGAGGCATCAGCAAGCATATATATGGGGGAAAGAGTTAAAGACCAAAGTTTAAGGCATTTTTACAGCATTTCTGATTGCTCAAACATATCAGTCAGAACTGAAAAACTGTTTCAAGGGTGATAACAAACATGTACGATTCATAAATACTTGCAAGGGTTAAGTTACTTTTTGATTAATAATGGAATGTCCTCAGCTGAAATTTCAAGTGTTTCCTTTTTGAAGATATCGGAGGAAAAGAAATGTTAAAAGTTTCCTACTTATACATGCCTTTTGATGCATCTGCATCAATCCGTTTTGAAAATATTGTGAGAAAAGATGCATTGCTCATTATGAACAATTTACTCTTTCGCCACAATGTTATCAACTTTTTTCAATAATTAAACTTTCCCGTATAGAGATTTTTCATAATTTTGACTACCGGTAGATGTTTTCAATGCCGTCTGCTTCTGATTTGTTTGTCCTTTCCAACATAAAATTTCCATCTGTATCAAGGAAATGGTTTGAATAAACAGCTGAGGGTATGTAACTGGTTGGATGGTGAGATGGACAATGGATAAGCAGGTACTAGCCCCTGGTTTGCAGTCAGGGGCACTGGCTTCAGTCCCCAATCTTACCTTCTCCATTGCAAAATTTACATGATCCTTGACTTCCTGTGCCTTATAGAGAGCATATTTCCCTAATGTTGGGGGATAGGGCATTGTCTCATAGCTGTTATCCCAGTCTTTTAGATAGAGATGTTGGAAAGATATTATTGTCTTTTCTTTAAATTCTACAAAACTAGCTCGACTGTAACCCAATTGTATCAACTGGAAAAGAACAATGCCTGTTACAGTGTGTATAGGTTTTGTTTGATACACTGTAGTTTAACCTCATACCCACATACAACAAATATGCAGAAGATGACTTTGAACTGCCTACAGATACATATGACATTTAATGCCTATGCAGTAGACAACTGATAAAAACATTTTAGGAAAAGAGGAAATTACTCATAATATTTTCTACTCTACATCAAAATATACCTAACATTTTCAAGACATTTCATATTTTCGCTCAGATTGTGTCAACACAAGTGACTATTAAAATATCAATTCAACAACACAGTGAATAAATATTTTTTTATTTTGGTTTTACACCATTTTAACAGTATTGCAGTTATATCAAGGCAACAGAACCATTATTCATAATCCCTGGGTGACAAACCAGTAGTCGGCTAGGAAATGTGCCTTACAAAGGACATCCAGTCCCAAATCCCAACGCTAATAACTCGACCACTGGAATTCCTGTTAATCGATAATATATCTTAAGAAGGGAGAGGCTGTGGTGATTGAATGTATAAAATCGATTTCTCAAATGAAACACTTGTCAGTTACTAATTGCAAACAAAATACTTCTGAAAACATGGCAGGAGAAGGGAAAACTGCTTGTGAGCAATTCTGTCTTTTCCCACAATATTTTCAACTCTGTATCAAAATTAATCTCTGAATTTCGAGGATGTTGTATTTTTGTCCTAATATGTTTTCAAAGCAGTAAATATACCATATCAGGTATGGTGAACAAGACATGTTATGGAATAAATGACAAATGTTCATGTAACTTTGTTTGTTTTATTTAGGTTTAACGCAGCTTTCAACATTATTTCAGTTACATCAGTAACTGAACAGTTCACTAATTCATGATCCCTGGGTCAACAAATCAGTTCTAGGCTAGAAAATGTGCCTTGCCTAAGGGCACTCCACCATGACCGTCGTGTTATAAATGGGGGTAGAGCCCGGGACACCTGGTTTCAAATCCCCGACGCTAACCACTCGACCACAGTGGATTCCTGTTCATGTAACTACCAGAGTATATGACAACATTTTCAGTAGAATTTGTTTGCAACAATTCAAGTTATTCGGGATTCTGCTTAAAATTTAGGTGCAGTGAATCATAGAAAAGAAAAGTATTTTAAAATATTGAAATCGAAAATAGAATTATAATAAATAAAATTTACTTTTGAACATCTCTCTGCCACCCACTCAGTAATGGTGGATGGACTGACAGACGAACAGCAGATGGAGAGGTCATCCCTATCTCTCTATTTTGAGAGGCAACACAAAAATAATTTCTTGGATGACAAGTTTTTAAAGATTTTAGACAGATAATGAGATTGGGGTGGGGTCAGCCAGGAAGTGAGGCATTTCTGTTCATTGTGCAATGGACAAGGATATTTGCTCAGGAGCTTTCTATATTGTCTTTGATAACTGCAAAAAATACAATTTTCAACAAAATTATAGTAATTGTTATAATACACAAAGTCATACTATTTAAATATACTAAATGTAAATAAAAATAATTGAAAAGAGTTGAAAACATTTTGGCAAAAGGAGAAATTGTTCATGTTGCAAAATTTCTTCTTTTGCCACAATGATTTCGATAGTTGTCCACTGCAAATGTGCCTGCATGTAGGAAAGGGGTTGGTCATTTGCTTACAAGCAATAAAAGAATATATGAGCAGCACCCTGCGAAAAACAAACCAGTGTAAGGCATTTGTGATCAGAGTAGATCCAGATCAGCTTGCATATTCACAGTCTGATCTGGTTCTACAGTGGTTGGTCATCAAAATAGTCACAGAATATATCTTTCAATAAACTCCTGGCAATTATTGTCCATTTTACTGAGATTAAATGGATATTCAGACTGATTCTTATCTAAACTTGTAACAAGTATACTAATGTTGGTTTAACAGGAGCACCAATCATATCAAGTTAACCCTTTCCCTCATATAGACGCTTTCTGATGCCTCTGCAGCAGACGACTTTTTGAAAACATAGTGACAAAAGAAGAAATTGCTCAAAAAACGAGCAATTTCTCCTTTTGACACAAAGTTTACCACTTTTAGTCATAGGTTATCCATTCAATTATGGAGATTTTCCATTTGATGACAAAACGTGTTCAAAGTCGTCTGCTGCAGAATTGTTGTATGAGGGAAAGGGTTAAGCTTGTGAAGAGACGAGAATTCCAAGATAAAAGAAAGCAATGACTTTCTGTAAGTATCACCATTCAATACTGCAGAGCTTTGCAACAAAATTATAACACAATGAGTGCTAATATGATTTAACCCTTTCTTCCCCTGTAGATACATTTTGATGCATCTGCAGCAGACAATTTTTGAAAACATTGTGACAAAAGGAGATATTGCTCCAAACAAGCAATTTCCCCCTTTGCCATGAAGTTTTCAATTTTTTTCAGTACTTATACCTACAATAATAGAGATTTTCCATATTTTTTAAAAGATATTTTTAAAGTTGTCTGCTGCAGATTTGTTGTATGTGAGAAAGGGTTAAATAAATCAAAAGACCTGGCTCAAAGTATGACTAATTGAGTGGTACTCTAGAAAAGCTAACTGTAAGGCATTTGTGATCAGTGTAGATATAGATCAGCCAGTGCATCTGTGCAGTCAGGAATTTGAAGATCCCATGGCATTCTGTTAGTACTACTAGTCACAATTGCAGAGATTTTTAACCAGAAAATAACATTAAAATTAGTACTAATATAATTTAAGTGGATCTTACGACCTGAATCAGATTACTCTTTTTCTCACAATGTTTCCAAAAAAAGACTTTCTGTAGAGCTGCTGTCAGAAGTAATTTCTTTCAGAGAAATACTGAACACTTACCAATGTACAGTCGACTTTGAAAAGATCTAGGCGAACATACAGAAAATCATTTAAAAAAAGAGTAAACTATTTAGTTGGGTTAAAAAATTATTTTTGCTGTGCAATGTTTTCAAAAGCCTTCGGCATCAAAATGCATTCCACATGGAAAAAAGAGCTAAAGTCTGACAAACGTTTAACTCAGTACACAAACAGTTTTAATGCAGGTAAAGTTAGCAACTGTCAAACAACAGTTTCTTAACTTCCTAAATTAATTAAATCATGTATCAAAAAAGACAACACCGAAAATGTCTAGGCAATAAATATGAAAAATGTCTATAAATAAATGTCAAACTAGTGAAAAGAGTTGAAAACAGTGTTACTAAAGGAGAAATAGCTCATTATGAGCAATTTATCCTTTTGTCACGCTGTTTTCAAAAGTAGTCTGCTACAGATGTTTCAAAATGCATCTACAGGTGGGAAAGATTTAAAATTAAACAAAATTTGATAATTGTTTCACTGATTTGACTGTTACATACCTGTGCAGTAACCAGTATAATCTTCAAAATCTGAACAAGCAGCTTCCATGGACACTTTCTCTTTGCTCTTATTTTCTCATCCGGTCCCATGAAATGAAACTTGAGTCTTCGACAAAGTTTGTCTTCCATGTATGGTGTGTAATAGGACTTTTTTCTGGTAAGAGGGGGATTTGTTTCAAAGCGAGACACAGGATTCTGTCTGTTTTCAGTTGGCCTTGAACTATTGGAGGGGACATCTTCTGTTCCAGGATTTTCGTTGTTTTCATTGTTGGCTGCTAAGGATTCCATCTCTAGATGAGGAAAAGTAAAATATTAACCCTTTCCAACATACAGCAAATATGCAGCAGGCATCTTTGAAAACATCTCATCAAAAACACGAAAAAATTCTATAAATGAAAGTTTACTTACAACAGTTGAAAACATTGTGGCATCGGAGAAATTGCTTGTTTTGAGCAATTTCTACTTTTGTCATAATATTTTCAAAAGTTGTCTGTAACAGTGTCAGAAAGCGTCTACATGAAGAAAAGTAAAATATTAATATATGAATAATACATAATATATATGAGCCGCAATGTCTTGTTTTTCAATAATCTTAAAGTGTGACCCTTACTATATTCTGCACATTCATCATTAATGAATGGAAAATCCCATTAACTGAAAGTATAATAATTAAATCGAGTTAAAAATATTGTTGCTAAAAGAGAAATGTATCACTCAAAAAGTATTCTGCTGCTGATGTTATAAAAATGCATCTGACAATGGGCACAGGTTAAATTATACCTGAATTAAGGCGCCGCAAGACGCGGCAGCTCTATTGTAATATAATCACAAGGAACATGATCGCAAGGAATATGATCACAAGGAATATGATCACAAGGAACATGATCACAATGAACATGATCGCAAGGGACATGATCACAAGGAATATGATCACAAGTAATATGATCACAAGGAATATAATCACAAGAAATATGATCACAAGGAATATGATCACAAGGAACATGATCACAAGGAACATGGTCACAAATGATCACAAGGCACATGATCACAAGTAATATGATCACAAGTAATATGATCACAAGGAACATGATCACAAGAAATATGATCACAAGGAATACGATCGCAAAGAACATGATCACAAGGAATATGATCACAAGGAACATGATCACAATGAACATGATCACAAGGAATATGATCACAAGGGACATGATTACAAGGAATACGATCCCTAACTCAAAATAAGGGGCATACTTCATGTTCTAAAACTGCTATCTGGAATACAAAAAGTACTCAATTCATGCATACAGGCACTTACCAGTAAATAATCCCCCAGACACTGTCTCTACCGACATCATATAAGAATATTAAAAATCTCCTTTTTATAGCCTAGATATGGAAAATATGAGTACTTAAGTTATACATGTTCTTCATCAATAACAGATGTAGTGAGATATAATTGTGAACAGAATATACTTTCACAAATAGATCAAATTGATGTGATCGTTTCGAGATGAGCATGTGTAACAAGAGCACCGCCTGAGGGTGCCTGACGCTCATCTGATATTATACTTTTACGGTTTATTTATTTTATATAAAAAATATTCAAATTCGGAGAGAATATTTACATATGATAATGACAGCACACATCTGCTATTTTTCAAGTATTGAAACAAGATTAACTATGTGGAAATAAATACCAGTTCATATACATGATAAGGAAGATCTTCATGTTGGATAGCTGTCACAATCAGTCAAGATCATAAGCCGAGTCTTGTGTATGCAATGGACAGGCAAATGATATTGGTACATAAGTCAACTTTAACCAAAGATATTGAATATATTACTATTTTCTTATTTTTAGTAACAGTGACCTTGACCCCCAAAACACAATCTGATTTAAGATAATCATAATATGTTGATGAACATTATGTTTTTATTGTTTGGGAAAAATTTGAAATCAATGTAACAAACAAGAGGCCCAAGAGGGCCAGTATCGCTCCACGGCCATAAGGCAAAAATAAAATCTCCAAACAGCCCTGCCCCCTGGTGGCTATTTTTTTACCAACCACCATGGCTTAAAGGAATCTTGTAGAGTGTCACGCAAGGAATGTTTCTGCAAAATTATTTGAAAATCGGCCTGACACTTTCGGAGGAGAGGATATTTTAAGTTTTCACTATAGCCATATAAGGCAAAATAGCCCCACCCCCTGGCAGCCATATTTTTCAACCAATCAACATGGCTTGAAGGAATCTGATAGAGGGTAAGCCTAGGAACATTTCTACAAAATTATTTGAATATCAGCCAAACACTTTCGTCGGAGAAGATTTTTTAAGTTTTCACTATGGTCATATAAGGCAAAATAGCCCCGCCCTCTGGCTGCCATGTTTTTCGACCAATCAACATGGCTTGAAGGAATCTGATAGAGGGTCACCCAATGAACATTTCTACAAAATTATTTGAAAATCGGCAGAACACTTTCGGAGAAGAAGATTTTTTAAGTTTTCACTATGGTCATATAAGGCAAAATAGCCCCGCCCTCTGGCGGCCATGTTTTTCGACCAATCAACATGGCTTGAAGGAATCTGATAGAGGGTCACCCAATAAACATTTCTACAAAATTATTTGAAAATCGGCTGAACACTTTCGGAGAAGAAGATTTTTTAAGTTTTCACTATAGCTATATAAGGCAAAATAGCCCCACCCCCCTGGCGGCCATGTTTTTCGCCGAATCAACATTTCTTGAAGGAATCTGATAAAGGGTCACCCAAGGAACATTTCTACAAAATTATTTGAAAATCAGCTGAACACTTTCGGAGAAGAAGATTTTTTAAGTTTTCACTATTGCAATATAAGGCAAAATAGCCCCGCCCCCCTGGCGGCCATGTTTTTCAACCAATCGACATTTCTTGAAGGAATCTAATAAAGAGTCACCCAAGGAACATTTCTACAAAATTATTTGAAAATCGGCCTGACACTTTTGGAGAAGAAGATTTTTTAAGTTCTCACTATTTTTTTCTTTCGGTTGCCATGGAAACCAGAATTTCGAATGGATCAAAAAAATTTGAAGGAATTTAGTAGAGGACATTGAGAGGATGCTTCCCATGAAGTTTCAACCAAATTGGCCAAGTGGTTAGGGAGAAGAAGTCGTTTAAAGGAAAAAGTTTACGCACGCACGCACGCACGGAGGACAATTCGCCATGACATAAGCTCGACTGGCTTTCAGCCAGTGGAGCTAAAAATGAAGAAATTATGTAAAATTCTCATAAACGACCAAATTACATCAAAATTGCTGTCTTTTACCCAAACAAGAGGGCCATGATGGCCCTGGATCGCTCACCTTAATTATACAATGTACTGCAATGCAAAACACATCAAGACAATTATTCTGAATGCAACCTCCACAGTGTTAACAATACTTTCCTTCATTTGGCCTAGTGATCTATATTTTTTACCTGATATGACCCATATTCCAACATGGACTAGATATCATCAAGACAACATTCTGACTAAGTTTCAACTTGCTCAAAGTAAAAATGCGGCCTCCGGAGTTTGAACAATATTTTCCTTTATTGACCTAGTTTCTGATCCAATATGACCCATATTTGAACTTGACCTAGATATAATTCAGACAAACATTCTGACCAAATTTCAAGCTGCTGAAGCAAACAATGCGGCATCCAAAGTGTTCACAAGATTTTCCTTCAATTTGATCTAGTGACCTAGTTTTTGATCCAGCATGACCCATATTCAAACTTGGCCTACATATCATCAAGAAAAACATTCTGATAAAGTTTTATCATGCTGAAATTAAAAATGCAGTATCCAGAGTGTTAACATGATTACCCTTCAATTTGGTCTAGTGACCTAGTTTTTAACCCGGCATGACCCATATCCGAACTTGGCCTAGATATCATTTATACAAACATTCTGACCAAATTTCAAATTGCTGAAGCAAAAAATGCAGCTTTTACAGAGTTAACAAGATTTTCCCTCAATTTGGCCTAGTGACCTAGTTTCTGATCCAATATGACCCATATTTGAACTTGAACTAGATATCTTTAAGACAAACATTCTGACAAAATTTCAAGCTGCTGAAGCAAAAAATGCGGCATCCAAAGTGTAAAAAAGATTTTCTTTCAATTTGGGCTAGTGACCTAGTTTTTGACCCGACATGACCCATATTCGAACTTGGCCTAGATATCATTCAGCTCAATATTCTGAACAAATTTCAAGCCGCTGAAGCAAAACATGCGGCTTCTACAGAGTTAACAAGATTTTCCCTCAATTTGGCCTGGTGACCTAGTTTCTGACCCAATATGACCCATATTTGAACTTGACCTAGATATATTTAAGACAAACATTCTGACCAAATTTCAAGCTGCTGCAGCAAAAAATGCGGCATCAAAAGTGTTAACAAGATTTTCTTTCAATTTGACCTAGTGACCTAGTTTTTGACCCGGCATAACCCATATTCGAACTTGACCTAGATATTTTTAAGACAAACATTTTGACAAAATTTCAAACTGCTGAAGCAAAAATTGCGGCCTCTGGAGTGTTAACAAGATTTTCCTTCAATTTGACCTAGTGACCTACTTTTTGACCCAACGTGACCCATGTTCGAACTTGACCTACATATCATCAAGACAAACATTCTGATAAAGTTTCAATATGCTCAAGTTGAAAATGTGGCCTCCAGAGTGTTAACAAGATTTTCCTTCAATTCGACCTAGTGACCTAGTTTTTGACCTCATATCGCCCAGTTTCGAACTTGTCCAAGATTTTATGGAGATGAACGTTCTGATAAACTTTCATGAAGATTGGATGCAAAATGTAGCCCGTAGAGTGTTAACAAGCTCAAATGTTGACGATGGACGACGGACGACGCACGACGGACGGACGCCGGACAAAATGTGATCACAATAGCTCACCTTGCACTTCGTGCATAGGTGAGCTAAAAAAACAGGCCCGCTCATCATCTTTATCAATCAATGTGAAGAAGGTTATTATATACACAAGTTTTCCAAATATTTATAGTAATAGATTTGATAGTTTCCATGTAAGAGACCAAAACGCAAAATTTAACCACCTATGTCCAATTCTCAAAATCAACCCAAATTATGATTTTACCCAAAAAAACAGACTCACTCAGCATCTTTATGGTGCAATAGGTTTGATAGTTTCCATGTAAGTGACCTAAACAGAAAATGTAACTAACAACGCCAATTCTCAAAATCAACCAAAATACATCAAAATTGATGTTTTTTACCAAAAAAAACAGACCACACTCAGCATCTTAAGCTTGTGAAGAGACATTTAGAATTCCATGATAAAAGAAATAATGACTTTCTCTAAGTATCACTTTTCAAAACTGCAGAGCTTTGCAACAAAATTATAACACAATGAGTGCTTATATGATTTAACTCTTTCTTGCTCAAAACAAGTAATTTCTCCTTTTACCACAATGTTTTCCACTTTTAGTCATAGCTAGGTTATCCATTCAATTGTAGAGATTTTCTTTTTTTGACAAAATATGTTTAAAGTCGTCTGCTGCAGAATTGTGGTATGAGGGAAAGGGTTAAGCATACAATGTGAAGAAGGGTATTAGATGAAAAAGTTTTCCAAGTTTCAAAGTATTAGGTTTGATATTTTCCATGTAAGTGACCTAAACGCAAAACCTAACCAACTATGTCCAATTCTCAAAATTAACCAAAGTACATCAAAATTGATGTTTTTTACCCAAAAAACAGACCACACTCAGCATCTTTAGCATGCAATGTGAAGAAGGGTATAAGATGAACAAGTTTTCAAAGTTTCAAAATATTTTGTTTTATAGTATCCATGTAAGTGACCTAAACGTAAAACTTAACTAACGCCGTCGCCGCCACCGACGAATAAGTGACGACAATAGCTCTTTTTTTTTCCAAAAAATCAGACAAGCTAAAAAGGAGAGATTGCAAGTCTCATAATAAGATCTCACTATCTAAACAGAAAACTAGACCAAGATCCGGAAGGATGCAGATAAAGATTGAATAATAACCCGTTTTACATTATACATAGTCATGTGACCAAGACAGAAAAAGATTGAATTATAACCCATTTTTACATTTTATATAACACATAGTCATGTGACCAAGACAGAAAAACAAGCAATTTTATAATTATGGCCTCATTGGCCTGGCTCACTAGGATACTGTTTCAATTAACCATTTCCCGCATTAACCAAAACTCCAGCAAATAACTTTGAAAATAATGTGGGAAAACAATGGAACATCTCTATAAATATATGTATACATGTAACGAAGAAAACATTTTAGGAAAAGTAGGAATGGTTTATGATGAGAAATTTCTCCTTTTCTCAAGTTGGATTTCAGTTGACTGCAAAAGATACATCAAAATGCAACTGCATATTGGAAAGGGTGTAACAATGAAATATTATATCCTGGTCAAGGAGATTTTTTCTTCCTTCTCTAAGTGATATATCAAGTTCATAAAAATGGTGTGTCCCACATACAACAAATTTGAAGCAAAAGATTTAAATAAGAACACATGCAGAAATCTATTAAAATCTCTATAAATGATAGTATAGTTATTGAAAGGAGTTAAGAGCAATTTCCCCATACACCATGATCTTTCCAAAAGCTTACTTTTTAAAATATGTCTGCTTGTAGTAAAAGGGTTATGTACAAACAAATATATAGCTGATTACAGTTAGGAGTTTGTGACATTTGATTTATGCCAGGTTTTAGTAAGCTTTGATCACATTAATTTTGTGAAAATCCCGTTGGTCAATATACTTCAAAAAACTTATTTCACATTTTAGTCCAGCAGGTTTTTTTGCATGTCTTGAGTACTTGGAAATTTCTTCTATCAAACAAACAACTTGTTAATGTAAGTCTTATTTAAGGAAATAAGACAATCAGGGGCCGCACTGTCGAAAATTTAAAAAAAATTGCAATTTTCAAAAATGAATGGCAATAACTTTTCATTTTCCAAGGGTTAACTTTGATGTTAAGGTAAAACAATGTTTCACACAGTAATAACCTGGTCCCTCTTTGATTTTCACCAATTTGTAAAGCCTAAGCAAATTAATGTGACCTTTTCCAGGGTACCTGTCAGACTCACAGTTTATGACACTTCAATTCAAAAACAAAAGGTGTCATTTCTTTTTGTAAGTGGATAATCCGATAATTGAAGCATGGCGTATGAATGAAGACCCACAGTTAAATAAACAAGAGGGCAATGATGGCCCTGGATCGCTCACCTTAATTATACAATGTACTATAATGCAAAATACATCAGGACAATTATTCTGAATGAAACCTCCACAGTGTTAACAAGATTTTCTTTCATTTGGCCTAGTGATCTATATTTTTTTACCTGATATGACCCATATTCCAACATGGACTAGATATTATCAAGACAACATTCTGACAAATTTTTAACTTGCTCAAAGTAAAAATGCGGCCTCCGGAGTTTGAACAATATTTTCCTTTATTGACCTTGTTTCTGACCCTACATGATCCATATTCGATCTTGGCTTAGATATCATTTAGATAAACATTCTCATAAAATGTCAAGCTGCTGTAGCAAAAAATGTGTCTTCTACAGAGTTAACAAGATGTTCCTTCAATTTGGCCTAGTGACCTAGTTTCTGACCCAATATGACCCATATTCGAACTTGACCTAGATATAATTCAGACAAACATTCTGACCAAATTTCAAGCTGCTGAAGCAAAAAATGTGGCATCCAAAGTGTTAACAAGATTTTCCTTCAATTTGGTCTAGTGACCTAGTTTTTGACCCTACATGATCCATATTCGAACTTGGCTTAGATATCATTTAGATAAACATTCTCATAAAATGTCAAGCTGCTGTAGCAAAAAATGCGTCTTCTACAGAGTTAACAAGATGTTCCTTCAATTTAGCCTAGTGACCTAGTTTCTGACCCAATATGACCCATATTCGAACTACCTAGATATCTTTAAGACAAACATTCTGACAAAATTTCAAACTGCTGAAGCAAAAATTGCGGCCTCTAGAGTGTTAACAAGATTTTCCTTCAATTTGACCTAGTGACCTATTTTTTGACCCAACATGACCCTTGATCGAACTTGACTTACATATCATCAAGAAAAACATTCTGATAAAGTTTCATCATGCTAAAGTTAAAAATGCAGTATCCAGAGTGTTAACAAGATTACCCTTCAATTTGGCCTAGTGACCTAGTTTTTAACCCGGCATATTCGAACTTGGCCTAGATATCATTTAGACAAACAGTCTGACCAAATTTCAAGCTGCTTAAGCAAAAAATGCGGCATCCAAAGTGTTAACAAGATTTTCCTTCAATTTGGCCTAGTGACCTAGTTTTTGACCCTGCATGACCCATATTCGAACTTGACCTAGATATCATTTAGCTCAACATTCTGACCAAATTTCAAGCTGCTGAAGCAAAACATGCGGCTTCTACAGAGTTAACAAGATTTTCCTTCAATTTGGCCTAGTGACCTAGTTTCTGACCCAATATGACCCATATTTAAACTTGACCTAGATATCTTTAAGACAAACATTCTGACAATATTTCAACATGCTCAAGTTGAAAATGTGGCCTCTACAGTGTTAATAAGATTACCCTTCAATTTGGCCTAGTGACCTAGTTTCTGACCCGATATGACCCATATTCGAACTTGACCTAGATATTTTTAAGACAAACATTCTGACAAATTTTCAAACTGCTGAAGCAAAAATTGCGGCCTCTAGAGTGTTAACAAGATTTTCCTTCAATTTGACCTAGTGACCTATTTTTTGACCCGACATGACCCATGTTCGAACTTGACCTACATATCATCAAGACAAACATTCTGATAAAGTTTCAACATGCTCAAGTTGAAAATGTGGCCTCCAGAGTGTTAACAAGATTTCGCTTCAATTTGACCTAGTGACCTCGTTTTTGACCTCATATGGCCCAGTTTCGAACTTGTCCAAGATTTGATGGAGATGAACGTTCTGATACACTTTCATGAAGATTGGATGCAAAATGAAGCCTGTAGAGTGTTAACAAGCTGAAATGTTGACGACGCACGACGCACGACGGACGGACGCCGGACAAAATGTGATCACAATAGCTCACCTTGCACTTCGTGCATAGGTGAGCTAAAAATACATTCTACATATTCCATCGGAACTTCTCGGAAAAGGCTTTCTTGTATACAACCTTATATTATGTAAAATATTAATATGTATATTGGCTATAAATATGTTATATTTAATGCTGAATAAAGATATGTATGTATGTATGTATGTAGTTAACCTATTTTATTAGTTACACACAATTAATTTCACATCTAAATTAGATAAAAAAAAATAGTGAGGTTGTCATCTTCGTTACAATTATGTTTGTTTTATGAGCTTGTTCCATCAGTTCCAATAAACATAAATATCACCGGATTAATTACATCTTGTTGGAATAGTAGTTACAACTGTTTTACATGAAGTCATATTTATGCTTATAATGCATTGATCAACCAACTATCGACCAAGAGTGTAACACTTAACTCTTTCCCACATACAGCAAATCTGCAGCAGATGACTTTGAAAATGTCTTATGAAAAATATGGAAAATCTCTATAATTGTAGGTATAATTCCTGAAAAAAGTTGAAAACATTGTGACAAAAGGAGAAATTGAAAAAAGAAGTCCTCAAATTTGGAATAAGAAGGGGAAAGACCATGTCTCTTAAAATGTAATATTTTACAGTGGTCGCCTGACTTAAGTCTTAATGACAAATCGCAAAAAGTTTCCGTCATATAGATGCTTTCTGACGCCTTTGCAGCAGAAGGCTTTTTGAAAAAATTGCTCAAATCAAACAATTTCTCCTTTTGCCACAATGTTTTCCACTTTTATTCATAGGTTATCCATTCAATTATAGAGTTCTTTCTATTTTTTGAAAAGATATGTTCAAAGTCGTCTGCTGCAGGATCGTCTTATGAGGGAAAGGATTAAAACATAAACATTTGTTAGAGATGCCTAATAAAATGCAGTCAATAAGGAAGTAAAAGTTGGAGAATTTTTTATTCCCTTTTCGCTATAATTTGACTTTTGAAACATTGTGGCAAGAGAAGCAAATACTTATGATGGGTAATTTCACCTTTTGCCACAATGTTTTCAATTCTATTTCAAAATACTTCCATTTATAGAGATTTCCCATATTTTTGCCTGGATCTTTTCAAAGTCGTCTGCTGCAGATCTGTGGGATCTGGGAAAGGATTAAAGTTTCTCACAATATCTTCCTTCCAGTTTTCCAAATATTATTTCTTCCTTCTTTTTCTTTTATATCAAGGCTCTACAAATACCATTTTAGATAAACAATTATTATTTTCCTTTGTCAATTAAATTGTTATCACTACTTTAATTACTCAGTCACTTCATGAATCTTTCAAAAAACTAAACACTGTGTATTTGAGTATTTCCATAGCTTGGCCATTCATTCTTTCTCATAATTGACAAGTCATTCATCTTCCACCAATAGGCTAAATAGTCTTTGTGGGAAGGTAGCAAGTTACCTGGGAAGAATGTTGTTTGGAGTACTGGTATGAAAACAGGAAACTAATTTTACTTGTTAAGAGATCTGGCTGTGATATAAACAAGCAAATTCATGAAATTTATATCCCCCGCTTGCAGGAAATATTGTAGGAAAATGTTGAGGTTAGGTTTAAACATGTCAGTAGTCTTTTTATTGAACATGTATTACAGGGTAAATTAAACGAACTTGGCCTAGGTTGTTACCAAGTTTGTGGCAGTTATTGCACGGAAACAGCAAACCGAAAGTGACAATTGAACTAGGCCTAGCCCTTAAGGCATTTAACCTTGTTACCAAGTTTGAAAACAAGAGTACAGCAAACGGTACATAATACGCCCGTCAGGAACATCTTTGTAAGTTTCCTCTTGTTTTGATATATTGTTTGTTTGTAAAAAGTTAATAAAGTTGTTCAGGAATGAATTGACAACAAAGCAGTATACAAAAATACAGCTGAATACCTCAAAGCATGTAGGAAAAAAATGTGAAAAAACATTATTCCAACCCCAAAAAGGGGCATAACTCATGCAGAAATTGACGAAATCTGAAGAAACGTGAAATTTGATCTATGGCACATGACCACAAAGCCATATACAAAATTTCAGCGTAATACATGAAAGCATGTAGAAAAAAATGCAGAAAACAAATATTCTAAGTCCAAAAAGGGGCATAACTCATTCAAAAATTGACGAAATCCCAGGAAATATGAACTTGATCTGTGACACATCACTAGAAAGCGTTATACAAAATTTCACCTCAATAGCTCAAAGTATGTAGGAAAAAAGTGCGGAAAACCCGAACGGACGGACGGAGGGAGGGACGGACGGAGGGAGGAAGGGACATGACCATACCATAATAAAACGGTTGTATAAAAAAAGGTTCACATTTGTGGCAGTTATTGCACGGAAACGGCAAGAAACGACATTTTTTGTTAAATAAGGGGCCATAACTCCACCAAATAAAGTCTGCCGAAAGTGACGATCGAAGTTGGCCTAGCCCTTAAGGCATTTAACGTTGTTACCAAGTTTGAAAAAAAAAGGTTCACATTTGTGGCAGTTATTGCACGGAAACGGCAAGAAACAACATATTTTGTTAAATAAGGGGCCATAACTCCACCAAATAAAGTCTGCCGAAAGTGACGATCGAAGTTGGCCTAGCCCTTAAGGCATTTAACCTTGTTACCAAGTTTGAAAAAAAAAGGTTCACATCTGTGGCAGTTATTGCACGGAAACAGCAAGAAACGACATATTTTGTTAAATAAGGGGCCATAACTCCACCAAATAAAGTCTGCCGAAAGTGACGATCGAAGTTGGCCTAGCCCTTAAGGCATTTAACCTTGTTACCAAGTTTGAAAAAAAAAGGTTCACATTTGTGGCAGTTATTGCACGGAAACAGCAAGAAACGACATTTTTTGTTAAATAAGGGGCCATAACTCCACCGAATAAAGTCCGCCGAAAGTGATATTCGAACTTGGCCTAGCCCTTAAGGCATTTAATGTTGTTACCAAGTTTGAAAAAAAAAGGTTCACATTTGTGGCAGTTATTGCACGGAAACAGCAAGAAACGACATTTTTTGTTAAATAAGGGGCCATAACTGCACCGAATAAAGTCCGCCGAAAGTGATATTTGAACTTGGCCTAGCCCTAAAGGCATTTAACGTTGTTACCAAGTTTGAAAAAAAAAGGTTCACATTTGTGGCAGTTATTGCACGGAAACAGCAAGAAACGACATTTTTTGTTAAATAAGGGGCCATAACTCCACCAAATAAAGTCCGCCGAAAGTGACGATCGAACTTGGCCTAGCCCTTAAGGCATTTAACGTTGTTACCAAGTTTGAAAAAAAAAGGTTCACATTTGTGGCAGTTATTGCACGGAAACAGCAAGAAACGACATTTTTTGTTAAATAAGGGGCCATAACTCCACCAAATAAAGTCCGCCGAAAGTGACGATCGAACTTGGCCTAGCCCTTAAGGCATTTAACGTTGTTACCAAGTTTGAAAAAAAAAGGTTCACATTTGTGGCAGTTATTGCACGGAAACGGCAAGAAACAACATATTTTGTTAAATAAGGGGCCATAACTCCACCAAATAAAGTCCGCCGAAAGTGATATTCGAACTTGGCCTAGCCGTTAAGGCATTTAACCTTGTTACCAAGTTTGAAAAGAAACGGTTCACATTTGCGGCAGTTATTGCACGGAAACGAAGTGTGACGGACGGACAGACGGACAGACAGACGGACGGACGGACAAACCGAAATTAATAACCCCCCTTTTTTTCTTCGAAAAAGCGGGGGATAATAAACTACTAAACAAAGTTCAACTCTAATTAATCAATATTTGAGTCAGATAAAGGTGCATATTATAGGGATAATACACATTTTCGAGGGCGTGAACATCTGCGGACGCCCGCAAAATGTGTTTATGCCCGAGTGCGAAGCACGAGGGCATAAACACATTTAAGGGCGTCCGCAGATGTTCACGCCCGAGAAAATGTGTATTTTCGCTATTATTGCATAAAATAAGAGCAAACATCCAACATACAGTCCGCTGTAACGTTCAGTTGTACGATAACCGCCGATGAACATGACCCGATAACGCATGTGACGTCATAAACACATGTGACGTCATAAAGTAAACAAGTAATGTTTTACATATCCACGAACCGGGCCTACATCAAGGTTGCCATCGCTGAGTCGACACGGGTCGAATTAAATAAATGGTTTTGGATTATTTTATGCTCTTTAACTGTGAATCTAGTGCATGTTACCGATTATCGAGTTAAAGAAGCTGATGTTATTGTTAACCCAACAAATTGCTCCTATTCTAGGGGAGATGCAGCGTCCATGTTTTGTTTACTAACGGTGCCCGGGTAATGCATATGTAAAACATCTAACCGGTCTGAAACGGCACGTACGCGCGAGAATCGCTTTGTTTATACACGTTTTCTCGCCGTTTACGCCCGGCTTTTGCAATGTTTCTGTATCCCTTAAGCGGGCGTAAAACATAGATTTTATGCAATAATATATGTTCTGAAAGCCTTACTTGAACCTCAAACCCTAAGGTTGTGGGTAGTTAAAGAGAAATTGTGCAGAATATTACTAATTTATGCTGTTTTTTCTAAGACTGAGATTCATTCCCATTCGCTTCTGGCAACTTATTTCATTTTCTAATTTTCAAATACAGTAACATTAAATAACAATAAAAGAATTCTTGAATGTTTCCATTTAACTGTACACATGAGTAGGAACATATGAAAGTTTCGCCCAAGCTGTGAAAATTGGCCCACAAGTTCAATCATATGCATCTTTTGGTGTTTATCCCCTTCCCAAATACAACACATTTACAGCAGAAAACATCTAGGTAAACCTAGTGAAGATTTCTATAAATGAAAGTATAATTTTCAAATAGTGTTGAAAACATTGTGGCAAAAGAAGAAATTGCTCATAATTTCTATTTTGCTACAATTATTTCAAAAGTCATCAGCTGCAGTAGCATAAAATGAGCCTGCATATAGGAAGGGGTTATGAGCAACCTTTTCAGGTTTCTAGTAAACGTTCATTAAAATAATATGTTGATTTGTTTGCCAACAGTGCAGTTTAGGATCAGACTATATGCTTACACATTACAAAGGCTGATCTGGGTCTACACTAGTACAGCATTTTTTTTTTTCTCGAAAAAATTCTGACTGGACCCAATATTTTCACTGCAATATTGAATGACTGATGGATAATGTCTTGTTGATGCACCCAAAATATTGACAATACATCTGCCAAAATAAAGTGACATTTTCTTTAACTATTTTCACTAATCAAACAATAATTACTTGATATACATATTTGAAAATACAAGAACAAACCAGCCATAATTTTCAGTGATGGCTCTGTTCTGCAATTAATGACTGCCTTGTAGTTGTAAAAAGCAGGGCCAATTTCAAGTTGCAGCTACATTCTTAAGATAACATTTAAGTTGATGGTAAGTGACTTAATAAGCACAAAGTATTGTCTATGGATTGATATGTCATACTCATAGATACTTAGATAGACGAAAGTTCTTTAATAAATGCTATAGTTTGATTTATACCAGAGCACAATGTGCAACACATATGAGAGTTGAAAATATAAGGTGATGTTTGCAGGGCCCACTCTGCCGATCACCATTTTCGGCAAATGTTAAAATTATTTTCAAGTTGCAGATTTTTCACTTTATCTTATTTGTGAAAACAAGTGGTCATAAGTGTTTTCTTAACATTAATTAAATTGACTTGATTGAAAAGAAGAATTACGACATACAGTAACTGATTATCAAGATATAACACTACCATTTGATAAATTGACTGGCATCATTATATATTTCAGCACACTTTTTGAAGCAATGCAGGGTTTAGACGATCATCACAGGCCTTTTATGATTGAAACAACAGTAATACATATCATTATTTGATTTATTTTGATTTCATAGTTTTTTTGTATAATTTCTTAATCAAAATTGTGAACAAATGGCTAAAACAAATACCTCAAGTTGCAATTTTCAATTTGGCGAAAGCAGTGGTGAATGAAAAATCAATCCAGAGCAGTCTAACAGATTAAATTCTTACTGTATATAAATTTAACTTTGAATTATTGTATGTGCTTCTCGGGTAAACTCCAAGAATGAAATTAGGAATCGTCCCTTAAGTATTCACCGAGATAAAATATCACTCCCACTATTACAGAAATTTGGCTTTGTAGGTCACCACAGTAACTAACTGTCAACATTGTTTATTCTGTTCAGTTGCTGTACACTCTCTACGAAAAAGCTTTCATATATAGAATGACAATAGAAAATACCTGACGGAGTTCTTTGCCTTACAGATCCACTCATCTTCAAACTTCATTACTGAAATGTTCAAACAAAAACAAAGTCAGATGACAACCGGAAGTAAATAGACGCCGCTTTCGTTTTGTAATACGAAATAACGGTGCACAGACGACACAATTTACTTCCCTTGAAATACTAGGGATCCGTCTGAACGCTTGGGGGGCTACAAGTTGGTTGGAGAAGTAGGGGGAATGAGAAAGGAAATAGACAATTGGAAACAGGAGGACCTTGTTGCTTACCTGAGTGCAAGCGCCAACAAGTATACACATTTAAGACATGACGAATCAAAAGAAAATTTGACAGCATGTTTAGGCAAAAACATTTTACTGCTAAATGTGTATTTATGGAGCACAGGGTTATGTAGTGTTTGTGTGAAAAATGCACCATGGTCAACTTGTCCCCAAGAACCATTATGATGCTTTGACAAATGACATAGTTTGAGCATATTGGACAGTTTTAAACATGAGCAATAAATAGTATGACAAAGTTTCAGGCTGATTAAATAGAAATTCCAATAAACTGAACTGGAAATGATGTTGGAAACAAAAGTTTGAAAGAAACTTATTCTCTAAACCATGGACTAGCTAGACTGTGTTTTATCATGGCTATACTGAACATGAAAAAAAAGAGAAAATTATTGACAACAATTAACAACACATAGGTAACGAATTACATTAAGAAAAACACCTGATAATCTTTGGCACCTTTTGTCCTGCCCAGATATGTTAACAATGATATAACATTTTATCTACCTGCACACAAATGAAATGCTTGTTTTCAATTGATGTCTGTTTAATGTAATCATTTGCCCCATACTGAGTGAAATATGGTTTTTGGATCAGAGGAAACTGCAATGCTACAAAAATGTATTTTATGATTAATAAAATGATTTATGTCATAACGGTGAATCAAAAGTTAATATATTAAATAAAAGTATTTAGTCATCGTGGGTCGTCAAAGGTCGTGTTAAAAAACGATGTCTTCTTTTAGGTCACTTCAGGAAAGAAAGGGATCAACACATTTCTATCTAAACTATTTGTACCATAGCCAATCAGCTAGCGAGCTTCTATCACGCGTCAGTGTGTGGATTCTAATTTTAATCGACGGAGTTCCTTTGTTTATCAAAGCTAACCACCTCCACCGCTGTTCTAAATATAATTCCCTTTATTTCACACTTAGTTCGACATCTCTGTTTGGTAGTTGTTTTATTTTTTACACTATCTTCTTCCTCGCTATTTTCCGGAAATGTTCGTAGATTTGTCTATTTATAACATGTATCTTGTAATGTTAAATCAAAGGAAATTTATAAACAGCAAAACCGAATAGTGAAATGGCGTAAATATGGCCTTTAAACTATTTATTTTTATTTAAACTGAAATCGACAACACCCGTAAATATTCTTGTAAATATTGGTACTTTCTGTTTCAATTCGAGAAGATGACTAATAATCTTTCACAGTGGACCTCCCTGTGAGGATTTGTCACGTGACCTCTTTGTTTACCTTTTATTTTATGTCGCTATTTTCCGTGAATATTCGCAAACTTTTCTTTTTGTAAAATAAATTAAGGAATATGAAATTGCAGAATATAAAAAAGAAGTAAAATGCGACACACAATGGTAAAATCAGGCATGATTATTTGTTTCACTATGGCAAATGACGCCATTTAAACTGAATTGGACAATCTCCGTATATACTCGAACATAGTCGTACTTTTCCGTTCCATTTAAAGATGATAATAACCTTCCATATTTTACCTCTCGACGCATTAATTTCTAGGCATTTGTTAAACTTATATTGGAGTACTCACGCCTTCCATATTTACTGATGTTCCCAAAACCTTATAATGATCTGTTTTGGGGTGATGTTAACCTTTTTCAATGCAGTTTTGTTGAATCCGTGATAAACTATTTTCCCGCGCAGTTTTACCCTAAAATATATATATATATTTTATATATATATATTTTATTGCATTAAAACATACTTGTTTTATAGCATATACAAATTTACATAACTAAGAGAATATAGATTAACAGAAGAGAATTACAAAAATAAATATTTAACCCACAAAATAGTTTCTTTTTAACCCCTCGTCGCTCGTAGACGAGTTGTATGTCACACGCGATAAGTGCAGGTCAAGACTAACCCGTGTATATTTATATATATAAACAGTTTGGTCTCCATCTTCACTTCTCGCCTGATGCTTCAAGATCTTTCCCAGAATATACAAGTAATGGCAAATATAAGACGGGATAGTCCGATTTGGAAATACGGCGACGACGGCGTTAATTATATGATCGTCTTTGCTCACAATGTTTTCGAAAATATGTTAGAATAAAGAGTTATAGGTTATTGATATACATATATCTACAAACCTTAATAGAATGTGACAGTTTACATATAAACAATACTTAAGTGAAGGTGTATTTACAATAAAGAAGCATAACATATACATTTAACCCATACATGTATCCCTATATAAAGCAGTACATATAAGACCGCGTGTACTCACGTTCTAGTCTTATTGGCATAAAATATATACTTAGCTAATTTGTTTAACACAATTCTTGAATTTGATGTCATCAGATTTATGAATTTTTGTTGAGTTGGCCACGTATAATAGTATTTTTTGATGTATTTAGATCTTAAATCAGAATATTTCGAACAAATGAGTAAAAAATGATATTCATTTTCAATTAATTTATAGTTACAATTTGTACAGTATCTTTCATTTCTTAAAATATTGTTATAACGACCACTTTCAATGTTTAATTTATGGGACGAAGTTCGAAATTTTATAAAGGCAGTTCTGTATTTGTGTTCTTTAATGATTTCAAGATAGTTTTCCTGTTCGAACGAATGTTTAAATAAACAATATGTTTCAAGTCGTGTAGAGTTGTTAATTTCAGTATACCAGTGTTGTTGGTAAATATCTGTTATCCTTTGTTTAATAGAATTGTAATTTATATGCATGGTATATTGGTTTTCCCATATGTTTGATAGTCCTATTTGTTCTAGATTTGTTTTAATATGATATGCCCAGTTTTTTTTATTATATGTATTATTGTTGTCAGCGTCAATTTTTAACATATTGTAAACTTTAAAAAGGATACTATTTTCATTCATAGTTAATATTTTTAACCAATATTTAATCATAATAAATTTTCTATAAACGTACATTGGTACACGACCTAATTCTCCGTATAGTGCATTTAGATTGGTAGACTGTTTAACACACAATATACGACGGCAAAATTTAGAAAAAATCAATTCAATATTAGTACTAGAGTGGTAGCCCCAAACCTCGGCTGCATAGGTTAGTACTGGTAACACAAGGGAATCAAATAGGTTCATTCTCTGACTTACGGGTAGGTCTAATTGATTGTAAATTATAAACAGATTATGAAGGGAATGTCCAGCGTGTAAAATGCGTTGTATGTTTACAGCAATTGACAGGCAGCCAACTCCGAAAATTGGTTTATCTACTATGACCAGGGGATAAAGCCCCAGGCCCAAAAAGAAGATTTTCAACGTTTTATTTGTTGTTTTTCCCTTTCGATTGACATGACACCAGAGTTTTCATGAACTTAATTTCCTTGAACAATTTTGAAAGTGCCAAACTTGAAAGGAACATCCCCGTTAAGTTTCATCAACATTGAAATAGTTGTTGATGAGGAAATGTCGTTTGAAGCAATTGTTGACGGTCGACGGTGATCACAATAGCTCACCTTTTACCCAGCACTTCGTGCTCAGGCGAGCTAAAAACGTGTAGGCCTACTTAACTTTCATTGATTCTTTGACTATAAGGAATCTCAAATGTGTATTTTATCATAATTATTAACTTAATAGCACCTGCACGAACACATGACGATACATTTTAACAGTTTGTAATAGTGTTTTTGTACTTGTTATCGCGACTTGTCCTACGAAAACAATTTCTCTAACGAAAATGACTTGTCCTACGAAAACAACTTCTCTAATCAAAATGATTTGTGTTACGAAAACAACTTTTTTTATTTGTACCTGAAGTTATTGCAGAATGAAGTAAATACTTATTTCCGAATACATAGAGTTCCGATTGCGGTTTGTAATTTCAAGATACTTTGAAGACTGTCATCTGTGTTAATTTTACCATACTTATCTCGATTGGAGTATCACACTTTCATTCATTTTGTGTTAATCCCAATGTATGTTATAAAAGGTTTTCTTTGTTAAAATTGGCATTTGTTGTCTGCATATTGCAATAGGTTAGAGATATATAAAATATCTTTTTGATATAGAAAAAAAAATGAGGAAAAGGGTGAAATTGTACAGAACATCTAGCTATCGTCTGTTAATTGTGTTTAAAGAATTACTTACTGTTAAAATGGTTAACTCGAAAGCCTAATGGTTGCTAGTATATTATATTATTATTACATTAAACAATCACAATAAATCAACTCCTTTAAACATGATCAGGTTTGGAGGTCTGATGTGAGAAAGTCAGGTCACATCTAGCCGCTGTGATGACTGAAATAATTAAAATTGGCAGATCTGATTATACAATTGATTTATAACAAATTACGAATGGGGTATACTGTTTAATACAAGTTTACACGTTTATTTTATCACTCAGCACATACATAATAATATGACAAGAGGTACATCAAATAATAAAATATTAACATTAAGTCACGTATTGATGTCATACACTTACGAATGAACAAAATATAGCACATCTAAGTTTGAGCAGTCCATTTGAGTTCGGATGCACCATGTCAATATCATAATGTTCCTAAAATCTCAATCGTTTGCCTAAATCAACATAATTTTTCGTAGATACTTCCGCAGTTTGTCGTTAATGGATTTCCTGATTTTATTGAATTGTGTACGTGTCATATTAGTCCAAGAAGGAAATTTCCACTTTCTATTTTAGAGGATAACATACACGTACACCACACATCTTCAGTTCTTCAATAGGTCTCTTCAGGTCGTTGAATATATCAGCCGGGTTACACTTATCTGTAATGTTGTTCCCGCCAAGAACTACGAATACGTATCTGGAAATATAAATGGATAACAAAACATGAAATATGCATGATAAAAGATTGATACGGAATAATGATTGGGACTTGCATGTCTATGACAATGTAGCTTAATGGTAGACCAAGATTATAATGAACACCCATACAGCCTGATATTGTTCTGCACATTTAGCATGTTTTTTTATAAAATAAATAATAAACATACTTTGGTCTGTCCTGACACAGACGGTTAAACATATCTTCAAATTTACGACTTGTGGTCATGTCTGGTACACCATAAAACTTGCATATTTGACCGAATCTCAAATCACCCTTGGAGAATTTCTCTAACCTAGATATATAACCATTGTAAAAGTTGAAAACATTGTGAGAAAATGTGAAATTTCTCATTTTATCACAATGTAAAATATAGCATTTGTAAGAGTTGAAAACATTGTGAGAAAATGATCGTTGATAGAACCTGGGATGACTGATCCCAGATAGAACATGTTAAGAGATGAAAACATTGTGACAAAAATGTTGATAGAACATTTTAAGATTTTAAAAAACACGTAAGAAAACAATTTCTTAATAGTATTCGCAAAAGACATATTCGTAGGACAATATTTTTTCTTAATAAATGGTGTTTTCGTAGGCTGATATGCGTGTTGCACTGTCGTTTCTCAGGTAGAAAGCTATTTTCGTAAGATATACTATTTTCTCAATACTTTTATTTAATTTTGGAAAAAATAACCAACACAAAACGTAAGAAATATAATTAACATAAAACATTTTCTTAATAAAATTATTCATAAAAGTCATTTTCGTAGGACAATATAATGTTGTTTTCGTAGGCTGATTGTATTGTAGGGTTCATTTCTGGTACTGTTAGTCTCATAACGAAGTCAAGTTCCAGTTTAACGTCTTTAATATACTTATCGTAAAGATAGCATTTCCTCCTGAAATTGTATTGAACAACACATATTAAAATAAGGCAACACGAATTTACAATCAAATCGGACAGACTGGATGCTAAATACAGCGACGAAAAAACAAGAATGTAAAACAATAGTATTACATACAACCAGGGTGAGTGATACAACATATACAGAACACTTACCAATTTGACACTAGGATACGAAGCAACCGAAATCGACAGGTTACAAAATAACTAGGGTACGAAGTAACTGTCTCCCCTCTAGCTATAGCCTTAAGTATATCGCTAAATCTGGTATATATTTTCTGCATTTCTGCGAACAGGGTTATCCTTTGCACGCCACCGTCGATTGCGAAGTCTTGAAAATAGTATTCCCCTAGAATAAGTTCTCGCTTCTAATTCGAAATCTTAAACTTTTGAAACGAACAGGGATCGATTCTAGAGGGGACCAGTCTGTAACTCGAACTCCAGTCGAATTACCAAAATGATAAAATAGAACAAATCATGAGTCAAAACTCTGTCTCTTTCCCTCTCTTTCTTATTTTAAAATTAATATGTTGAACGCGAAAACACAATCGTTATGTTCAATGTACTATGGTCCAGTTAAAGAGAGCCCCCACCCCCAAAGAAGACGGCATATAATGCACGGTCTCTATTTCCCGCGCTAATTATGTAAACAACCAAAATAGCAATGGTGAAAAGAAAGTTAATTTCAAGTAAGTGATTACGTCTAACACAACTTCAAAGGCGTGTTTTGTAAACTATTTTCCTAGTATTTTCCGATCATGATAACAACAACTTATAATTGTGTTTGCCGTAATATGATTATAGGTGCTACCTATTTCGGGTAAACATTTATTATATGTTGTGATCGGTGAATAATTCCCCGTGAACTGCAGTTAGCCCCTTGCTTGCAGCACAATCAGTTATTTACGTCAATTACGAGTCCTACCGACCTAAGCAAAGAAAATAAAAATCATCATCAGGTTAAGCTATATTTAACTTTAAAATATAGCCAAGATTTTACATCCATGAAATTAGGAAAACGTGAAATTATGATGACAGGTACAACAAATAATCAACTTGCCCTTCATAAAGTACTTCAAATAAAACGATTCCATAATTTACGGAACTACATTTGTGACAAGTCAAACTAACGTTTCCTATACTTTCTGTCGTTTTCCTTTTGGTTCATTTAGTTTAAACTTATTTATATTACATCGATTGTGAAAGAAGCTTTCAGCTTATTTTAATCACGCTCGATGTCTGCTTCCTGGAGACTTAAATCCCAAAGTCAGGAACATAGAAAATAGAACATATTTATTGATTATAAACATACATACAATGTTTCGAACCAAATACAATGAATTAACAAATCAAAATACCAGAACAAAAACAAAAAAAAAACAAAAAAAACAAAAAAAGTCACAGGACCCGCTCATCACGGGACTCGAACCAGGGACCTTCGATACAAGAAGCCGACGCTCTACCTCTGCAATACTAATAGAATGACGTCACATTATGACGGCATATTACAGAAATTTGGATTTATAACTTCCGGAAAGTCAAAAAACCCTTACAAGTTGTTATTTGAACTCGTTTTAGAAATAGACGACGAGTGTTATTACACGCAAATTATCACACATAAAATAACTTGTGCTTGTTCCTTTATCGTGTACGTATTATCATATTTAATTATTTCCTCTAGAAGTTTTTTTTGTTTCGATATTATCTTTTCATCCAATGAAAACGTACGAGTATCGTGACTGCATATCACTGCATCGAAAAGTTCGCTCTGGACACAATTTTATGAAAGACGGTATAGCAATTTTCATACACATAACCTATTGACGGGAAACATCGCCGGCTTCGCCGTCGATTTGTTTACCCGTAATATGTGTCTTATTGGATTCGTGCATATTCAGATTGTTTACCAATTAAATCCAATGTTGTAGTATTAAGAAAGGATCGATTCCTTTGAGTACCAACAACTTAGGGGTTGGAGATCAGATCTAAAACGCATTTTTAAACAGATTTATAAACAGTCCTGAACTACACTCGGAATGAAGATACACCTTACTCTTCCCTGGTGGAGCGGGACTTAGGTACCGGTATACATAAAAAGTGGCGGGGTAGTCCAGTGTTTAACACCAATCCAGAGGTCTGGCGTTCAAATACCGGTCCAGGTTCTGGAAATTTAAGGGGTGCTTTTAAGTGTCTTGTGGTTAAGTACTGATCCTAGTCTCAATATATCGCCGTTACAACCTCGCGTTTATTGGTGCTATACATCTGGCATGTAAAAGAACCAAGGGGTCTTTTCGGAAAGAGCTAGGGTATCGCACCAAGACTCCCTTGTATCTAACTTTGTCTGCTAACCAAATAGTTAATTCTGCACGGCGAGGGTAATTAAACAAACAAACAAAACATTTACATTTAAATGATTACCATTTGGGCTTTCCGACAACTGATACCGATGTCAAAGTAAATTGTCGCTTCGTTTCCGATAAGTTTTGCCAGGATCCAGAATGCTGTTTTCCATATTAACCCTGTTTTGTTTTATGTGGGGAAAGGTTAAAGGAGCATAATTAAGCACAAAAAACAAGTGTTCCTTTAATAACATATCCATATTATGAAAGAAAATCTGTATAAATGGCGCCCGGACAACTGTACAGTTGATCCGCCATGAGCAGATCACTTTGGACATTTTCAGTGTCAATATAAGCAAAGGAATCCGCTGTGGTCGAGTGGTTAGCGTTGGGGATTTGAAACCGAAGGTCCCGGGTTCGATCCCAAAGTCACGGCACTACAGTAATGGTGGAGTGTCCTTGGGCACATTTTCTAGCCTATAGTACTGGTTTGTTTACCCAGGGATCATGGATAAGTGAACTATCGCTGTGATATATTATTGAAATAATGTTGGAAGCGTCGTAAAACCCCAATAAAACAAACAATATAAGCAAGTAAAAAATTATTCATTTTCCATTGTTAACCTATGTATCTGAAGTATTTTTTAGCTATATCTCCTTTTGCCACAATGTTTTCAAAATTCAACTTCAACAGATGTGTCTACATAAGGAAAGAGTTAAGTACCTTGAAAACATCAATCTGATATAAATAATGATAAGTTGGCCATGTTGCAAAAGAATGGTTGTAGTATGCATGCCTTATAGTAAACCCCAAAAAGTATCATGTACAACAAATCTGTAGCAGACGACATCTATGCAAAAATATGGAAAATCCCTATTTATACAAATGAAAGGTATATTATTATTAAAACATTGTGGCAAATAGAGAAATCCAAATACATTTGTATGTGAGGAGGCATTAAAAAACAACTTAACAAAGCAAAAGGAATCACTATTTAATGATGAAGTTGTAATTTCAGAGGACGGTTCAAAGGCCATTCCTGTTTTCCATGACTTTAGTCATGAAGATGTGTCAGAGATAAGGAAAAAACTTGTAGTCTGGTATGACACAAATAAGAGAGATCTTCCGTGGAGGCGAAATCTAACCATATCCGATGACAACCAAAGAGCATATGCAGGTTTAAACCTTTCCCACATGCAGACGCATGTTAACCCCTATGTAGCAAACACATTTTGAAATCATTATGGCAAAAGGAGAAATCATGATAAGCAGTTTGTCCTTTTGTCACAATTTATTTTCACCACATTCAAGAATAATACTTTCATTTATTGAGATTTTCTAAAACTCACTAGATTTTTTCAAAGTCATCTGCTTCAGATTTGAGTTGTATGTGTGAAAGGTTTAATTCTTTCCCACATACAATAAATCCGACATCTTGGCAAATATATGGAAAATGTCTATAAATAGATGCAGGTGGTTTTTTTTTGTCATTTTTATAGCCAGTAATTGGTCATGAAAGTATGTTTTTTCCCCCAATTGATCAATAAAAATTCCCTATCAGAAGCAGAGTTCGAGATAAGGGGCGTTTTGTATTACCAGGTAAAAGTGCAGTTAGGGTCAGATGATTTTCATTTATCTGTGCAGAGGCCCAGATAACACTGGTCTTTTCAATTCAATATTGCTTATTAAGCGACCAAACTATGTTTTCAGTTTTCAAAAGAATCATCTCAGTTTGAAGGCTCTTGAACCATTCTATTAAACAAAGTTTGGATGGAAATATCCTCTGTTTTTGCTGGTGTGTTAAACACATTTTCTGACACATCTGCAGCAGACGGCACTTGAAAACATTGTGGCGAAATAAGATATTTCTCATTGCTAGCAATTTCTCCTTTTTCCACACTGTTTTCCACTCTGTTCAATAACTTAACTTTCATAATTAGATATTTTCAAAATACATGTTCCCAAAGTCGTCTGCTTCAAATCATTCCCAGTAATTTCTACTTTTCCACACTGTTATCAACTCTGTTCAGTTACTAACCTTTAATTTTTAGAAATATTTTGATATTTTTGTCTACATTTTTCAAAGTCGGCTGCTACAAATTTGTTGTATGAGTTTTAAGAACCCAACAGAAAAGGTTTCAGTGTGAACAAAGGATTTTCTACAGCTCTGTCTTTGTTCATATTCGTACAAAAAATAGGTACAAAACAGGATGTTTAAGGTTAAACCCTTTCCCTCATATAGACGCTTTCTGGCGCCTCTGCAGCAGACAGCTTTTTGAAAACATAGTGACAAAAGAAGAAATTGCACAAAACGTGCAATTTCTCCTTTTGCCACAATGTTTTCCACTTATTGTCATAGGTTATCCATTAAATTATGGAGATTTTCTATGTTTTGACAAAATATGTTCAAAGTCGTCTGCTGCATAATTGTCGTATGAGGGAAAGGGTTAAACCCTTTCACTCTGGTGGATGAGTATTGATGCAAGTGCAGCAGAAATGTTTTGTGTGACAGAGGAAGATAATTCTCACAAGGTGCATTTTTGACACAATATGTTTAGAAATGGTTTCAGTAAATATAGGTCCTTCCTTCATTTATAGAGATTTGCAATACTTTTGCTAACATGTTTTCAAAGTCGTCTGCAGCAGATTCGAATCGCATTCACTTTATTCAGTTGTTTACAGCCAAATTTAACAATATATTTCTAAATAAACCCTGGCGACAAAAAACACCTCAAACTCACCAAATCAATCCACATGCAGTCAAGCTTGACTGGTCATAATTGGATGACGCTAATCAGTTTAACCTTAAAATTCCGATAATTGAACGAGGGGCCGAAAGTCTGTAAGTCATTTGTGGAAATGGGTTAAGTAAGAAGGTATAGGACAGGGGAGTAGCTCCGTTTAGGCACTGTAGGCACGTGCCTACATATTTTTTCTAAAAATGCCCCAAAATGCAGCTGCAGCGATACACATCTGCGTAATGTATCGACCAGATCAGACTGATCCGGCCGACACATTCCGTCTAAGGGGGGATAGAAAGAGTAGTGATTCCTGAAACAGAAAATCCACAGGACGCGAAAAGTGTATATCCGGGTACTCTTGTGTGGCATGCTTAGGCTGATCCGGGTCGATACTTTACGCAGAGTCCACAATGTTGATTTTCTCACGCGACGGCCTACACGTTGATTATTGCCAAGCTACGCCCCTGTAGAAGTACCTGACGTACGTGAAGTGTCTGTAGCCTACATATCAGATTAATCTGGATCCGTATGGCAACATTGGCATCTTCTCTACGTACGTTCCCTTGTAACATTTTCATCCTACATGACTACTGAAGTCTACCACGACCCAAACAACACGGGAGTCTCATCAACTTGTTAAGTTATATTTGTTATCCCCTTCTTTGTCATCGATAACAAAAGGAGCGGTGGCCTTATGACTTTTAAAGTTGTTGTTGACAATAAAGTCTCTCCTCTGTACTCGACATACGATTTTATGTTCTGTTCGCCACCGTTACAACGCAATATTTAACGTCGAAATTGGAACTTTTCTTCTGCCCACTGAGTCTTACGAAAGTCGATCGTGCGAGTAAGTAGTGCCCAGATGATGTCGGTTCGAACAGGTTCTTTTCATTAAACATTTTCGTCGCAAACATTCCACAATATGATAGTGTTAATTCTTTCAATCAAGTAAAATAAAATGAAAAACTTAAAAAAAATCTCTAATAGTACACATCTATTTATAGACACTTTACATGTGTGGGGGGTTTTCGGTCTAAAAATAGAAGGCCTACGTCATAGTATACTCGCCGGTCGTCATTGTTTGTAAATAGCTTTAAATTACGATTTTAAAGTAAAAATATAGTTAAATGTGATATTTCTACTGGAAATATTAATACATGAATACGCTAAGGTTATCTTAATCCTTTTTACGTAATGTAAAATTGTCTCTGACAATTTATATTTATAGAAAACGATCAGAATTTTAAACCAAACTGGCCTGTGTAAAGTTGAACATCAATACTTTATAAACTAAATTGAAACATTGTCAAGTATCGCTTCTCGGCCTTTTGGCTAAGATCAAAGTGTAGTATCTGTTCTTATCAGCTTAATATCTGATACGGTCCCCAAAGGGGACCCTCGATATTAAACTGATTTTTGCACATAGGTGAGATGTCAGGGGCTTGCTCCGCTCTTGCCACGGGTTGGCCCGGTATTGCAGTACCTCCGGGATTGGCCCACTTCCCTCTAGGGGGATAATAAAAAAACAAAAATAAAGAAATCCTTCTCCCTGGATGGTTTCAACAAGGGTAACGTTTCATGCAACCATTCATTCACGAACATGAGAATATTCACCATGGTGTTTTAAATCATAATTACGATTTTAAATTATTGCAATTCTGAATTTTTTGAAATTAAAATTATCAATATAGCTCTTCCATGCATGCAAAACATGCTATATCATTATTGATTCACTTTTCAGTATGGGTGTCAGAAATAATGTTACAACAAACCCAAGTGGCCACAGTTATCAGTTACTACAATAAATGGATGAAGGTATGTATGTCAATACTCTATGGACTTGTATGTATGCAGAAAAAATACTTAAACATTCCTTAGTGTATTTAATCAATCACTGACCCCTTTCCTTTCCTGTAGACACATTTAACCCTTTTTCCTCATATAACAACTCTGCAGCAGAGGACTTTGAAAAATTCTAGGCAAAAATATGGAAAATCTTTATAACTGCAGGTATGATTGCTGAAAAAGTTGAAAACATTGTGACAAATTTGTCACATTGTTTTCAATAGACTTTTGCTGCAGAGGCATCAGAAAGCATCTACATGTGGTTACAGGTTAAAGCAGACGACTTTGGAAAAAGGTGAAATTGCTAAAAATGTTTTCAACTCTATTCAATTAATATTCTTTCAAACCAAGTCCAGCTTCTGTCATGATGGAGTGTCCATACGTTAATCCTTGGTTACGTGTGACGAAACTTCATAGGTTATATCCTCTCTCAATGACCTCTACTAAATTCTTTAATCTTTTATGGATCTACAAAGAATTTTGGTAGCAATCAAAAGAACAAATTTAGACCTCTTCTCCTATTTGGCCACTTTTGCACATACCTTTTAGTTTTCATGCAATTTGAGGTATATCCTGTTAACACTCTAGAGACTGCATTTATTGCTTCAGCAAACTTGAAACTATGTCAGAGTGTTTGTCTTGATAATTTTTAGGCCAAGATAGAATATGGTTCATGTCAGGTGAAAAACTAGGTCACTAGGCCATATACAACTTCTAAATTTTATTTGATACCAAATGTGAAACTTTTTCTAATATTTGAACCAGCTACCAGGGCTAGTGTATAAGGAAAGTTGCTTATCCCTCTTATCTACTTTCCTGGCAGTGCCCACAAAACTTGTAGATGAAACTTACAACTGCAAACAATGAAATAGATCAATCAAAATGATTTAATACTTGTGTGTTTAATTTTCCAGAAATGGCCTACTCTGCAGTCTTTGGCCAAAGCAACTCTTGAGGTAAGCCTATATTCTAACTAGTATTATTCAACCCTTTCCACATACTAGTACAGACGCTTTCTGACGCCACTGTCACATTCAACATTTGAAAATATGTGACATATAGGGAGAAATTGCTCATAATGAGCTGTTTCTCCTTTTGCCACAATGTTTTCAACTGTATTTAACCCTTTCCCTTATATAGACCATTTTGATGCCTCTGCAGCTGACAGATTTTTGAAAACATGTTGACAAAAGAAGAAATTGCTCAAAACAAGCAATTCCTTCTTTTGTCACTATGTTTTCAACTCTATTCAATTATTGTGCTTTCATTTAAAAGGTGTTTCCAATTGTTTGTTTTCAAAGTCGTCTGCTGCAGATTTGTTGTATGTGGGAAAGGGTAAATAGATTTTTAATAGCTTTGTCTGGATTTGTTCAAAAGTCATCTGCTGCAGGATTTCTATGTGGGATAGGGTTAACCTTCTGATTGATGGAACTGATTCTGTGAAGCCTGTTACACAGGTTAAGAGCCGGAGTTGAAAACATTGTCTGTTAGTGGGAAAGGGTAAAGGTCAGATAAGTTACCAAGAACAGGATATATACTACTCACGATCAGTCATCTGAAGCCATGTATGAAATATGAGATATATCACTGAGAATATTTTAATTATGCAAAATATTTGTTTTGGCATCTTACATCAGGTTTATTACAAATTTAAAACATTTAACAAGATGTGCAGGTCATGTTTAAATCCATCGATTTAACTTTTCGACCCCTTCCCTCCCCTCACGGTCATGGTGGAGTGCCCTTGGGCAAGGCACATTTTCTAGTCTAGTACTGGTTTGTTTACCCAGGGATCATGAATAAGTGAACTGTCGCCGTGATATAACTGAAATATTGTTGAAAGTGGCATAAAATCCCAATAAATAAATAAATCCCTCCCCTCAACTTTTAGTACATGTATTAACATCTAAAGAAAACATGAGGAAAAGTAATTGCTCATAAAATTTATCCATTTCTAATAAATTTTATAATGTCTCAAAACAAATCATGAACATTTATTTGTTCAGGTGTTCATTCTTTTGTTATAATGTTTTCAATATATGACAACTTAGAATAATTCATGAATCTTTTCAGGAAGTAAATGAGATGTGGTCTGGTCTTGGTTATTATTCAAGGGGAAGGAGACTCCATGAGGCAGCTAGAAAGGTTTGTTTATTTACTGTAACAGTGGATATCTCAGGTTGTCAAAAAGTTAGCAATTTGGAAAAATTAACCCTTTCCTACATACAACAAATCTGCAGCAGATAAATTTGAAAACATGGCTACAAAAGCCTGAACAATCTCCATAAAAGATAGCTTAATTGTTAAATAAAATTGAAAACATTGTGGCCAAAGGAGAAATTGCTCATAAAATGAGCAATTTCACCTTTGGCCACAATGTTTTCAAAAGTCGTCTTCTGCTATTGCGTCAAAATGCGTCTGCAGGGGGAAAGGGTTAATCGTAAATATTGGCTGATTGCATAATACCTGTAGTCATAGTTATATGTAATGGTACATTATAATGTTATTTATGCTGTTAATTTTGTGAAATATGCCAATTGGTATTTCCACTTGCTTACTAATCTACTATATCAGTATAAGATTATTGTCAATGTAAAATTCGACCTAAATATAGTTGAAATTAAATGACTTTGTAAACCTAAAATATATTGCATAAATGAGCAGTTACTTTATAGGGGTATTGTGATAGTCTTCTTTTTACATTGAAATGATAACACATTTTCACCCTAACTGTAAATGATAATATATTATCTGTTTCTTCAATATCTTGGCAGATACATTTGAAGAATTATTGTAATCAAGAATTGAAAATATTGTTGGAAAGGAGAAATTGCTGATTTTGAACCATATCTCCTTTTATTTGAATGTTTTCAAAAGTTGTTGGCTAAAAAGGTGTTTTGAAGCTGCGGTATTGGGGAAAGGGCTAATACTCTTTACCCTTTCCCTCTTGCAGACACATTTTGACAACAAATTCCACATCGTTTTCAACTTTAGCCAACTTACATTAATACAGATATTCCAAAAAATTTATTGGACAATTTCAAAATAGTCTACTGCAGATTTATTGTATGTGGAAAAAGGGTTATTCATGTGTTGTAGAGTTGTCTGCACTATATATAGATAATATGAAGCTATGTGTTTGTATAAGGGGATACTTATACTGCCTTGCTATAGAGCTAGTTTTTATAGCGACGCAGTAGATTGTTTGGACAAGACGAGAGGTCCCGAGTTTGAGTTGAACTTTTCAGCTGGGTTACAAATGAACTTGATTTTATTCGGTAACAGTTACTCTGCTGTAGTGAATCGGAGCATTTAAAATATGTACACTTCAGGTGGTAGATGAACTGAATGGTGAAATGCCTAAAACAGTAGAGAGCCTTTTAAAAGATTTACCGGGTGTGGGTAAATACACTGCAGGGGCAATAGCATCCATAGCTTACAATCAGGTAAGACAGCTTTTATTGGTAAATACTGTCCAGTTGATCTTAATATATTTTTGATTAACCCTTTACCTCATACGACAATTCTGCAGCAGATGACTTTGAACATATTTTGTCAAAAAATAGAAAATCTCTATAATTGAATGGATAACCCATGACTAAAAGTGGAAAACATTATGGCAAAAGGAGAAATTGCTTGTTTTGAGCAATTTCTTCTTGTGTCACTGTTTTCAAAAAGCTGTCTGCTGCAGAGGCATCAGAAAGCATCTATATGAGGGAAAGGGTTAAAACATTTTTGGTAACTACATGTACAAAACTGTTAATTTTTGGCTTGAATTGTGTTTTACGCCACTTTTCAGTTATTTCACGGCGTTTTCATGATATCGGTTATCAGTTATTTCACAGCATTTTCTTGTTATCAGTTATCAGTTATTTCACGACGTTTTCTTGTTATCATTTACCAGTGATTTAATGGCATTTTCTTGTTATCAGTTATTTCACGGCATTTTCTTGTTATCAGTTATTTCACAGCGTTTTCTTGTTTCTCCTTTTGCCACAATGTTTTCCACTTTTTGTCATAGGTTATCCATTCAATTATGGTGATTTTCCATGTTTTGACAAAATACGTTCAAAGTCGTCTGCTGCAGAATTGTCGTATGAGGGAAAGGGTTAAAGCAGACAGCGTTTTGAAAACATAGTGACAAAAGAAGAAATTGCACAGAACGTGCAATTTCTCCTTTTGTCACAATGTTTTCCACTTTTAGTCATAGGTTATCCATCTGACAAAATACGTTCAAAGTCGTCTGCTGCAGAATTGCCGGGGATCAAAGTTATAACCTCCCGCAGACACTCAACTACTATACCACGACGGGGGTCGGTGCAAAAGTTAAAGAGTCTTATCAAGATAATAGGAATGAATTGGGATGAATGTGGAGGCAAACCTTTGTATAATTGTTCTGTTTTTGAAGAACTACCCATTTTGTAGGTTAATTGAACAACGTTACAAGAAATCCAACCTTAGGGCATTTGTGATAGTTTCTGGATTGATTGCCTGATCTGTGTTTTAACTGCTCATTAATAAGATTAATGCTTTCCTTCATATGGACGCTTTCTGACAGATGGCTTTTTGAAAACATGTCGACAAAAGAAGAAATTGCTCAAAACTGCAAAGTAATCGTTTTTCTACACTTTGTTGAGAATGGTGTAAGGTTGCCTTTCGTAGATCATGACTCAGTTAACGTTGTTTGGGACCAAAAGACTTTAATGATTTCCCACCTGCTGACTCATTTTTGATGCATCTGCAGCAGATGCTTTTTGAAAACAATGTGGCATAAGGAGAGATTTACCACAATCTTCAGGTATTCAGTAAGTATTTATCATGTTTTGCATAAAACTTTTTAAATTTGCCTCTGGGAAAGTGTTAGCAGAAATGTTGACCCTTTCCCATATACAGACACTTTCTGAAACCTATCTAAAAATCTAAACTCTCATTTTTGGAGTTTTTGTGATCGCCTTTTGTCCGTCGTTCGTCGTCCGTCGTCCGTCGTCAACATTTGCTTGTTAACACATCTAGGCCAAGTTTGAAACTGGGTCATTTTGGGTCAACAATTAGGTCACTAGGCCAAATTCAAGAAAAATCTTGTTAACACTCTGTAAGCCATATTTTAAATTTGAGCATGTTGAAACTTTGCCAGAAAGTTTGTCTTGATGATATCTAGGCCAATTTCGAAACTGGGTCATGTTGGGTCAAAAACTAGGTCACTAGGCAAAATTTAATGAAAATCTTGTTAACACTCTGGAAGCCACATTTTTGGCTTGAGCATGTTGAAACTTTGTCAGAATGTTGTCTTAGTGATATCTAGGTCAAGTTCGAATATGGGACAAGTCAGGTCAATAACTAGGTCACTAGGCCAAATTGTAGAACAATCTAGTTAACAATATAGAGATTGCATTTTCGACTTGAGCAGCTTGAAATTTTGTCTGAAAGTTTGTCTTGATGATATCTAGGCCAAGTTTGAATATAGGTCATGTTGGGTCAAAAACTAGGTCACTAGGCCAAATTGAAGTAAAAGCTTGTTAACACTCTGGAAGCCACATTTTTAACTTGAGCATGTTGAAACTTTGTCAGAAAGTTTGTCTTGATGATATCTAGGCCAATATTGTTCATGTCCGGTCAAAAACTAGGTCACTAGGCCAAATGTAAGGAAAATCTTGTTAACACTCTGGAAGCCACATTTTTGGCTTGAGCATGATGGAAACTATGTCGGAATGTTCGTCTTAGTGATATCTAGGCTAAGTTTGAATATAGGTCATGACCAGTCCAAAACTAGGTCACTAGGCCAAATTTAAGGAAAATCTTGTTAACATGTTTGGCTTGAGCATGTTGAAACTTTGTCAGAATGTTTGAATGTTTGTCTTAGTGATATCTAGGTCAAGTTTGAATATGGGACAAGTCAGGTCAACAACTAGGTCACTAGGCCAGATTGTAGAACAATCTAGTTAATACTATAGAGATTGCATTTTCGACTTGAGCAGCTTGAAATTTTGTGAGAAAGATTGTCTTGATGATATTGCCATTGGCGCTGAAAGAGTAAAGTCTTAAATAGCCCATTCTCAGGTGAGTGATTCCAGGGCCTCATGGCCCTCTTGTTTCACATTTATGCCAGGATGTTTGAAAAGTCGTCTACTGCAGATATGTTAATGTGGGAAAGGTCTAATGCATACATGTTTTCAAAGTTGCCTGTGGGAAAGGGTTAACAGAAACGATAATGCCATAGCCAATGTATATTTCAGCCAACAGGTCTGGTGGATGGAAATGTTATTCGAGTTTTCTCCAGATTACGAAGTATTGGTGCAGATAGTACATCTCAAAATGTTACAGATACTCTTTGGTTTGTCAAAATTTACAATTCTGAAAACATTGTGGCAAATGGGGAAATTGCTCTAAATGAGCAATTTCTCCATTTGCCATAATGTTTTCAACCCTATTCAATAATTACACTTTCATTGATAAACTTTATCTATATTTTTGTTTTAATGTTTTCAAAGTCGGCTGCTGCAGATTTATTGTATGTGGGAAAGGTGTAAACGTGTTACTTGATATCCAATTGTAGAATTTTTCGTGATTTAAGATGTCTGATGGGAGAATATAGTCAGAGATACTAGAAAAGTGCACATATTTTTGAAATATGGTAAAGCTTACACCCTTTCGGACATGCTGACGCATCTGCAGCAGAGGACTTTTGAAACAGTCAAGGCAAAAGGAGAGATTGCTCCTAATGTTATTAACTCTATTCAATACTATACTTTCATTTAAAGAGATTTTTTCCATATTTTTGTCTAGATGTTTTTAAAGTCATATGTTCCAGAATTGTTGAATGTTGGAAAGGGTAAATAAAAGAAAATGAATGTGAAACTGCTCTAATGATGCTACAGATGTGTCAAAATGCATAAACATTGCAGAAAGGGTTAAATGATCTTAACTTCTCCTTTTTGAAATACCGGTAATTTGAAAAGATTCTAATTGAGAACCAATCTTTACAAACCATATATAAAAACACAAATCCGTTATCCGTATGCATTACTTCAGGACTCATGCAAATGCGTTAGTTGATCCGGATCACCCAGGAGACTTCAACCAAGGTTTGATGGAATTAGGGGCGACCATTTGCACACCCAAAACACCAGATTGTTCGACCTGTCCCCTCAAACAGAACTGCAAGGCTCACTTACGGGTATGTGACAATTTATTATCCAAAATTTAGTCTTGTTTCTTTTGATATGTATGAGAGATCTTGTACTGAGTTACTGTTTTGAGATAGTCTTTGTTTTGTTTTTGTCCTCCGTATTTCATGCTTCAAAAATGGTTTTATTATACCCCCGATAAACGAAGTCACCCTGTGGTTGGTCGGTCGTTCGGTCGTTTGGTTGGTCCGTTGCGATTTTCCTTGTCCGGAGCATAACTTTAAAACTAATTTTTGGAATTTAATAAAACTTCCTAGGATGATACAACACATTGAGAGGAAGTGCGGTGTACAGGAACCATAACTCTATTTTACCTAAATACAGAGTAATTGCCCTTTGTTACTTTTTCTTGTCCGGAGAATAACTTAATTACTAATAGATGGAATCTAATAAAACTGCTTACAATGGTAGAGCACAATGAGAGGAAGTGCAGTGTACAATAATCATAACTCTAATTTACATAATTACAGAGTTATTGCCCTTTGTTACTTTTTCTTGTTCATAGAGTCTTGTCCGGAGCATAACTTTAAAACTAATTGTTGGAATTTAATATAACTTCATACGATGATACAACACATTGAGAGGAAGTGCGGTGTACAAGAACCATAACTATATTTTACCTAAATACAGAGTTATTGCCCTTTGTTACTTTTTCTTGTTCATAGAGTCTTTACCAGAGCATAACTTTAAAACTAATTGTTGGAATTTAATATAACTTCAAACGATGATACAACACATTGAGAGGAAGTGCGGTGTACAGGAACCATAACTCTATTTTACCTAGATACAGAGTTATTGCCCCTTGTTACTTTTTCTTGTCCGGAGAATTACTTAATAACTAATAGATGGAATCTAATAAAACTGCATACAATGATACAACACATTGAGAGGAAGTGCAGTGAACAAGAACCTTAACTCTATTTTAGCTAATTACAGATTTATTGCCCTTTGATATATTTTCTTGTTCGTAGAATAATTTTCATCGCCCTTTCTTACTTTTTTCTTGTCCGGAGATAATCTTTAAAACTACAAGTTGGAATTTAAGGTGGGGTTTCTTAATATTCCACTACCTTACCTATCAGAGCGACGTTCGGGGGTATTAATCGCATTCAGTGATAGTTCTAGTTTCATTTACTTTGGAATGCATGTATGTACTTTACCATTCCCCATATACAACAAACGGCAGGTGAATTTTGTCCACAAACTACCTGTTTTGATCATGTGAGCCTTTTTATGCAAAAATGTACAACCTGGCATTTGAAAACAGTAAAGACCAAGACCAGTCAGAAAACCCCTGCAGTCTGATATAGATCTGTACTTTTCGCAGATTACTTGCAAAATCTTCTTTGAAACATCTGTTGAGTTGTGAAGATTTTGTTGGGCTCACATAACCACATATACTTTGTATCTGTTGAATAGGTGGAACATCAGAAACAAGAGAATGCAAAGAAACTGTCAAAGGTAGACTCAAAGACATCACCTATTGCTGACATTGAATGCTGTGAGTAACAGTTAAAAATCAGGATATATAGTTGTTTTATTAACCAGGTTTTCCGAAGGAAAAATCTGGTTATTAGTTTGGCGAAGTCGGCGGGCGGTTGGGCGGGTGGGCGGGCGTCAACTTTCCTTGTCCGGACCATAACTTTGCCATGCAAAGAGATATTTTCAAATAACTTGGCACAAATATGCACCATATCAAGACAATGTGCCAAATGCAAAAAAAAATCTGTAGATTCAAGGTCAAGGTCACATTGATAAGAAATAGACTTTAATTGAACTTTTCTTGTCCGGACCATAACTTTGTCATGCATAGATATTTTCAAATAACTTGGCACAAATATGCACCATATCAAGACGATGTGCCAAATGCAAAAAACAATTCTGTAGATTCAAGGTCACAGTGATAAGAAATAGACTTTAATTGAACTTTTCTTGTCCGGACCATAACTGTGTCATGCATAGAGATATTTTCAAATAACTTGGCACAAACATGCACCATATCAAGACAATGTGCCAAATGCAAAAAAAATATCTGTAGATTCAAGGTCAAGGTCACAGTGATAAGAAATAGACTTTAATTGAACTTTTCTTGTCCGGACCATAACTTTGTCATGCATAGATATTTTCAAATAACTTGGCACAAACATGCACCATATCAAGACGATGTGCCAAATGCAAAAAAAATATCTGTAGATTCAAGGTCAAGGTCACAGTGATAAGAAATAGACTTTAATTGAACTTTTCTTGTCCGGACCATAACTGTGTCATGCATAGAGCTATTTTCAAATAACTTGGCACAAACATGCACCATATCAAGACGATGTGCCAAATGCAAAATAAAAATCTGTAGATTCAAGGTCAAGGTCACAGTGATAAGAAATAGACTTTAATTGAACTTTCCTTGTCCGGACCATAACTGTGTCATGCATAGAGATATTTTCAAATAACTTGGCACAAATATGCACCATATCAAGACGATGTGCCAAATGCAAAAAACAATTCTGTAGATTCAAGGTCACAGTGATAAGAAATAGACTTTAATTGAACTTTTCTTGTCCGGACCATAACTGTGTCATGCATAGAGATATTTTCAAATAACTTGGCACAAATATGAACTATATCAATATGATGTGTCACATGCAAAACTTTTGACTGTAGCTTCAAGGTCAAGGTCACAGTGACAACAAATAGACATCAGTTGAACTTTTCTTGTCCGGACAATAACTTTTTCATCCATAGAGATATTTTCAAATAGCTTGGAACAGATATACACCATATCAAGACGCTGTGTCATATGCACAATTTATGTGTTTAGCTTCGAGGTCAAGGTCACAGTGACAGAAAATATACTTTACTTGAACCTTTTTTGTTCAGACCATAACTTTACCATGCATATAGATATTTTCAAATGATTTTTTTTGTGAATAATCAAATCTATAACATTCTATAAGCAAACAGAGCAGACCCTGATCAGACAGCTCCTACAGAAGCTGTCTGATCTGGGTCCGAGGTCATGAAACTTACTCAATTTGAGCATGTTAATATAATTATTACTATTGTAGTTACACACTTCTATTACAAGGCTAGGAAATTGGCTCGTTGCAAAGTAGATTTCAGTTACAAACTAAATGTAGATTTTTTTTTTTTTTCCAAACTTTGTCCTCAAGCTAACAGAGCTTTTTTAGTTTGAGCATCATGCTCAAACTAAAAATGCTTTGTAACCATGGCGACAAACTCCAAACATGGATTTTATTCTCATCGTTGGTTTGTAATTTCACCCTATTTTGCAATGAGCATATTTCATAAACTTGTAACTCAAGCATCTAACTTCAACAACAATATTTCTATTACATGCTCAAATTGAGTAAGTTTCATAACCTTGGGCCCTGGATCTAGTCTGTTTGCAAAGGCATAAACGTGTTACTATCAAGTAAAGGGTTAAGGCAGATCACTGATTATCAACCTGGCATTAGGGATCCTAAAATGTGGCTGCTTACAACAAAAGGTTGCTTAATATCTGTTATCTATTATATGTTACTAAAATAAACTACATTGACAAGTACTAAATCAATCTTTAGACATCATTCTTTTTAACATTCTATGTTGATTTGTGTTTGCGTTTTATTCTTGTATATATATCACGATGTGCGCTTACATTTATCCGTCCTAATTGAGTGATTTTCATTTCGTTCCTGTCAAGTGTTTGCAGTTGGGATCTCCATGTATATTGTTCCTCCTACACAAAGTGGTGTTACAGACATGTGTCTACTGTGTCAGTTGGGCGCTATGTACTTAAATATAGCAACCCATCCTTCGCATTTTTAGATCACCTAGAGCCAAAGGCTCAAGGTGAGCTATTCTGATCACTCTGTGTCCGTCGTCCGTCGTCGTCCTCTTTCAAAATTATTCAAAGATTTAAATTCCATTGAGAACTTTGGTTGCTGCGGCATCAGAAAGGGGACAAAATGTCCAAACTTTAAAAATCTTCTCCTCCGAATCTGCCTGTCAGATTCAAATATAATTTGGTAGAAATGTTCCTTGGGTGACCCTCTATAAAAATTGTTCAAGCCATACTGATTGGTTGAAAAACATGGCAGTCAGGCGGCATCAGAAAAGGGGCAAAATGACAAAATTTGAAAATTCCATTTTTATGAAAGTGTTTGTCTGATTTTAAGAAAATATAATACGAATCTTACTGTAATGATCCTCTATTTAATTTGTTTAAGCCGTTTTGATTGGTTACACAATCATATCAACCAGGCGTCATCACAAAAAGGGTAAATTGAACTTTTAGCTTCAAATGACAACCAACTCCTACCATTCCAATAGACCAATTTCCACAAAACATCACAAGAATGTTCATTTGGTGGTCCTCTTTCAAAATTATTCAAAGATTTAAATTCCATTGAGAACTTTGGTTGCTGCGGCATCAGAAAGTGAGAAAAATACCCAAATTTTAAAATCCTTTTCCTCCATAATCTACTTGTGCGATTGCAAGATAATTTGGTAGAAATGTTCCTTAAGTGACCCTCTAAATAAACTGTTGAAGCCATATTGATTTCGTTGAAAAACAGGGCAGCAAGGCGGCATCAGAAAAGGGGCAAAATGACAAAATTTGAAAATTCCATTTTTAGCTCGACTATTCGAAGAATATGAGAGCTATACTACTCACCCTGGCGTCGGCGTCGGCGTCCACGTCACACTTTGGTTAAGGTTTTGCATGCAAGTTCTTAAATACTACATGTATTGCATTGAAACTTTCTACAACCCTACCAAACTATCACACCAATGTAGATTATCAAGTTAGATAACTCTATCCTGCATATTATGCAAGTTATGGCCCTTTTTTACTTAGAAATTCTGGTTAAAGTTTTGCGTGCAACTAAAGTAAGAGTCCATATCTCAGTATTTAATTGATGTATTGCATTGAAACTTTATACAGCACTACCCAACTATCACACCTATGTAGATTATCAAGTTAGATAACTCTATCCTGCATTTTATGCAAGTTATGGCCCTTTTTTTACTTAGAAATTCTGGTTAAAGTTTTGCGTGCAACTAAATTAAGAGTCCATATCTCAGTATTTACTTGATGCATTGCATTGAAACTTTCTACAACCCTACCCAACTATCACACCTGTGTAGATTATCATCTAAGATAACTCTATCCTGCATTTTATGCAAGTTATGGCCCTTTTTTTACTTAGAAATTCTGGTTAAAGTTTTGCATGCAACTAAATTAAGAGTCCATATCTCAGTATATACTTGATGCATTGCATTGAACCTTTATACAACCCTACCCAACTATTACACCTATGTAGATTAACAAGTTAGATAACTCTATCCTGCATTTTAGGCAAGTTATGGCACTTTTGTTTACTAAAAAATTATGGTTAAAGTTTTGCGTGCAACTAAATTAAGAGTCCATATCTCAGTATTTACTTGATGCATTGCATTGAAACTTTCTACAACCCTACCCAACTATTACACCAGTGTAGATTATCAAGTATGATAACTCTATTCTGCATTTTATATAAGTTATGGCCATTTTTTTACTTAGAAATTCTGGTTAAAGTTTTGCATGCAACTAAATTAAGAGTCCATATCTCAGTATATACTTGATGCATTGCATTGAACCTTTTTACAACCCTACCCAACTATTACACCTATGTAGATTAACAAGTTAGATAACTCTATCCTGCATTTTAGGCAAGTTATGGCACTTTTGTTTACTAAGAAATTATGGTTAAAGTTTTGCGTGCAACTAAATTAAGAGTCCATATCTCAGTATATACTTGATGCATTGCATTGAAACTTTCTACAACCATACCCAACTATTACACCTGTGTAGATTATCAAGTATGATAACTCTATTCTGCATTTTATGCAAGTTATGGCCCTTCGTTTACTTAGAAATACTGGTTAAAGTTTTGCGTGCAACTAAATTAAGAGTCCATGTCTCAGTATATACTCGATGCATTGCATTGAACCTTTATACAACCCTACCCAACTATCACACCTATGTAGATTATCAAGTTAGATAACTCTATCCTGCATTTTATGCAAGTTATGGCATTTTTTTTACTTAGAAATTCTGGTTGAAGTTTTGCGTGCAACTAAATTAAGAGTCCATATCTCAGTATTTACTTGATGCTTTGCATTGAAACTTTCTACAACCCTACCCAACTATCACACCTGTGTAGATTATCAAGTATGATAACTCTATCCTGCATTTTATGCAAGTTATGGCCTTTTTGGACTTAGAAATTCTGGTTAAAGTGTTGCAACTACATTTAGAGTGTAATCTCAGTAACAACTTGAAAAAATTGTATTGAAACTTCATACAACCTTTCCCAAGTGCACAACTATAAACACAACCAATTAAGATAACTCTATCCTGTATATGGTGCAAATTGTTGCCCTTTTTTTACTTAGAAATTATGGTTAAAGGTTTGCGTGCAACTACATTAAGAGTCCATATCTTAGTAACTACTTGATGCATTCCATTGAAAGGTTATACAACCCTATCTAACCATCACACCTATGAAAATAATCATGTTAAATAACACTATCCTGCATATAATGCAAATTATCACCCACTAAGAAATTGTGGTTAATGTTTTGCATGCAACTACATTAGAGTCCATTATCTCAGTAACTTAAATAAGCGTTGGAATAGTCGAGCGCGCTGTCCTCCGACAGCTCTTGTTATGAAAGTGTTTGTCTGATTTTAAGAAAATATAATACGAATCTTACTGTAATGATCCTCTATTTAATTTGTTTAAGCCGTTTTGATTGGTTACACAATCATATCAACCAGGTGTCATCACAAAAAGGGTAAATTGAACTTTTAGCTACAAATGACAACCAACTCCTACCATTCCAATAGACCAATTTCCACAAAACATCACAAGAATGTTCATTTGGTGGTCCTCTTTCAAAATTATTCAAAGATTTAAATTCCATTGAGAACTTTGGTTGCTGCGGCATCAGAAAGTGAAAAAAATATCCAAATTTTAAAATCCTTTTCCTCCATAATCTACTTGTGCGATTGCAAGATAATTTGGTAGAAATGTTCCTTAAGTGACCCTCTAAATAAACGGTTGAAGCCATATTGATTTCGTTGAAAAACAGGGCAGCAAGGCTGCATCAGGAAAGGTGCAAAATGACAAAAACTTTATAATTCCATTCTTATTAAAGTTCTTGTTAGATTTCAAGATATAAATGGCCTTTACTGATAAGCTGTTTCTTGAGAAGTGTCCACTCCTTTCAGTTTCATTTGCTCACCCTGATAACATTTTCCCAGATATTTGCAGTTAAATATTTGCTACTAATTTACTATCAATTAGGTGATCGATTTAGGGCCATCTTGGCCCTCTTGCATAACATGTGACAGTTCTGTGTGCATGAGGGATAATTCAGTATGTACGTTGAGTTTTTGTGCATTAACATATACAGATGTTACTTTTGTTCTCTCTCTTTCAATATATCTCTCTCTTTCTTCCTCTCGCTGTCAAGTATATGTAGTTGTTTAACCCTTTCCCTCATACAACAATTCTGCAACAGACTACTTTGAACATATTTTGTCAAAAAATAGAAAATCTTTATAATTGAATGGATAACCTATGACTACAAGCGGAAAACATTGTGGCAAAAGGAGAAATTGCTTGTTTTTAGCAATTTCTTCTTTTGTCACTATGTTTTCAAAAGGCTGTCTGCTGCAGATTTGTATTGTTTGTACATGTATTATATAATGAAATCTTCTGAATAGGTGGAAATAAAGATTGATGATGTCTCTTAACCCTTTCTCACATACAATAAACTTGCCGATGACAACTTTAAAAACATCTATGCAAAAATATGGAAAATATCTGTAAATGAAGTAATAGAACTTAACTGAAACGACATGAAACGTTCTGGCAAAGGGGTCAATTTCACATTAGCAATTTCTCCTTTTGCCACAATGTTTTCAAATGTCATTTACTGTAAATGCATCAAAACGGGTCTGCATGATGGAACGTCAGAAATGTCTGAACCGTTCAATGGGAATATAGCGCTATAATAAACACATTTAAAATTTTACTCTTTCCAATGGAAATTTTTTCTTAAGATTATTTTTTGCATATTTTCAATAATATACGATGAATTGAAAGGATTTATGTACATAATTTGACTTGTATTGATGTTGCAGTAGCTGACAGTTGCCACTTGTGTCTACCTGAAACAGAACAGTATGATGATAGGTAAGACGGGTAAAATTACATCTAGATATACAACTGCTCCATCCTCTAAGCTTCATGTTTATCAATTATACCTTTATTTTATCTTTTAATTGATAAAAGCCAATAACAAAATAAATAAGATGCAGACACTGACTTTCCATAAAAATGCTTGAATTGTCTAATATTGTTTTCAACTATGTATCATTGTTATAGATTCATTTTTACACTTTTGATACTTAACCCTTTCCCACGCACAATACATCTGCAATCAATGACTTTAAAAGATTTTAATAAAAATATTGTGTTGAATTATTGTGGCAAACTGAGAAATTGGACATAATTAGCAATTTCTCCTTTTACCTCAATGTTTTCAAAAGTTCTCTCTGCAGAGGCGTTAGAAAGTGTCTGTGGATGGGAAGGGTTTATACGCAGATCACAGTTATACCATAATAGATAAACGATAATAGGACATAAGGATACATAAATGACTGATTGGTATGTGTTACAGTTTGGGTGTTATGAATTATCCAAGGAAAGGTAAAAAGAAGGCACCAAGAGAAGAGAGTACAGCCGTCTGTGTCTTATGTAGAAAGTCCAAGTCAACTGAAGATGAATATTTAATCACACAGAGGCCAGACAAAGGTAATTAAACCTTTCTCACATACAACAATTCTGCAGCAGTTGACTCTGAAAACTTCTAGGCAAAACTACGGGAATTCTTTATAAATAAAAGTATAATCATTGAATAAGAGTTGAAAATAGCAAAAGAAGAAAGAGTTCATAATGAGCAACTTCTCCTTTTTGTCTTGCCCATGAATGAAGACTGAGTCATAGCAGTCACTTTTCCTGCAACAGCTATGGCAATGGCAACTTTTTCAATTAACTATTTTACAGCAATCCCTGCTTCAATTTTTTACTGAAACTTTGTCATACGTATGATGTGTCATGGGACATCCTTCGACAGCAAAATTACCAAGATGGAGGTCAAAGTTTTCCAGAACTTAACCTTTATTTTTCTCTTCATATTACTACCATTTAATATGAGGTTTTCCATGAAGGGCAAGACACCCTCAGTCTGAGATCTTGTTGCAATAATGTTTTACACAGTTGTTTACATGTGGTTTAAGTTTACTAAATTTATGCAAATAACATTAAGCTTTAAAAGGAAAAGATTGAATACAGAAAGGTTTGTTATAAAAGCTTTGGGGTTTTTTTGCTTTCAAATTTTGTATATTTGTCTTGAATACATATTTCCTTTTAATTTTTGTTTAATCTTGTTTTTTGGCAAGAACTGATTCAATTTAAATCTGATAACATAAGGAAAGTGTTTTACAGATATACTTGAATCTGCAATTGTGCACAACAGTATGGAAGCTGCTTGTATTGAGTGATGGAGTACTTATTCTCTGAATGGTCATTTACTTTCACAGATAAAACACCATCTTTAGATGCCCTTACAGTGAATAACATTTGATGGCAATTTTGGATGAGGTGAAATTGCCTAAAACAATTTGTTTCTCTTTTTCCATATATGTCTAATTAGATTTTCCTATCCTCTAGATATAACAATATTTTTCCTCATATATTTCAAACAAATGACTGATTGTTATAATCTTTTGTTTGAAATATTCAGATTTATTCAGAGGTCAAGAGGTATTCAGCTGTCTCTCTCACTGAGACAATTCTTTTCAGTACCGACAACATAGGATAAGAGGATCTAATAAGGATTTTAGAACATGCAAAACGCCCTTTATCTAGAGCTCTGTTTATTTTATGGAGAATAATAGTAGAATAGAGACTCAAAATGGTATTAGCTAAGGTGCATAATTCATGTTCTGAAACCCATTCGTAAACGTATTTTGAAGCATCTCTGCAGCAGACGACTTTTGAAACCATTGTGGCAAATGGAGAAATTGCTCATTATAAGCGATTTCTTCTTTTGATACAATGATTTCAACTCTATTCAGTAATTACACTTTAAAGATTGTCAACATTTTTGACTGGAAGTTTTCAAAGTCATCTGCTGCAAATTTGATGTATGTGGGAAAGGGTCAAGGCCTATGTTGTGGAGACTCAAAAGAATGATCTCAATGTACCTAAAATCTACTAGGGATTGGTTGGGTTATAAGTGAGATAATATGTAAAAAATATCACTTAACTCTCCCGTATCTATATCACTGTCAGGTTTGGTGTCATTGGATCAAACATTGCATACTAATTCTGTATTATTACTCTAATTATAAGGATTGCTGGCAGGCTTATGGGAGTTCCCCTGTATGGTGATAGAGTCTGATTCTACAGAGAAAATATCGTATCAGAAAGTACTGGAGAAATGCAGTGTGAATGTGAAAAGTACGGAAAAACGGGTGGATGTGGGTGATGTGAGTAGTTAAAAATACACGTAATCATGGCTTACCAAACAGGGACATCGTGACCCTCTTATTAATATGACTGATCTCAGTCACTGCTCTTCCCTAGGGTTACCACAAACAACAAATCTGCAGCAGACCCTAGTTAAATCGCATATGCATAAATAAGGGAAATCTCTGTAAATGAAAGTTTAATTGTTGAAAAGAGTTGATAACATTGTAACAAAGGGAGAACTTGCTCATAATGAGTAATCTCTCCTTAACCCTTTCCCTCATACGACAATTCTGCAGCAGACGACTTTGAACGTATTTTGTCAAAACATAGAAAATCTCTATAATTGAATGGATAACATATGACTAAAAGTGGAAAACATTGTGGCAAAAGGAGAAATTGCACGTTTTGTGCAATTTCTTCTTTTGTCACTATGTTTTCAAAACGCCGTCTGCTGTATATGCCTCTTAGTACAAGTGTGGGTGCGAAAAGAGTTATTATGTTTTCCCATGATATTTTTATGATTCTTCCACTGAATGGTTGTTAAAAAAAATCAATTCTAACAGGGAATAGAAAAAATCATTAAACTGATGTGCTGATTTGAGTTTTGTCTACATGAAATCATTTGTCAAAGGTTAAAGTGTCAAAATCGAAAATGAAAGAACTGGAATTACTGCTGAAAATATTTTAAACTTCTTCTCATTCCATAATGTTTTCGAAAGTTGTCCAATGTAAAAAAAAAAAATCTGTATTAGGTAAGCTTTATTTATGTACATGTACAACTTTATTCTGACAGGTCGTACATATATTTTCTCACATACATCAAACATATAAAGTAGAAGGAGTTGTTATAAATCAGTCCGAAATTGAAGAGGAAAACCAGTCTGACAAACGTTGGGTAACTAAGCAACAGTTTCTTGAGGCAGCTGTATCTACAGCCATGAAAAAGGTATCTTCTTGTTTTCTCTTGCTATTTTAATTAAGCTCTTATCTTTTTGTTGATGTGCCATTTTTAGCTTGTCTGGTTTTTTGGAAGAAAAAAAGTCGGGGCTATTGTGCAGCGCCCTTGTTCATGTTCCCTTTGAACAAATAAGCAACATCTAGAAAATGGAGAAAAACAATGTAGGAATACACAAAAATCTGCTCATGATGAAAGCTTTTACCTTTGCTAGCTATGTTTTCAAAAGTAGTTTGCTTCAAAGGCATTAAACATTGTTTCTATCAGGAAATGGGTCAATAGAAAAGAATTTTCAAAATTTAAAGCAGATGGCTTTTTTGGAAAATGAGATACAAATGTATCATTTTTCTGAGTGGTTTATCTTTTCCTCACATTATTATTTATCCTGTCTATTGCATTTGTCCAGATTCTTTAGAGGTTTTCAATTGTTGGAAACTTTTTCTCATGTAGACACATTTTAAAGCATTTGCAGCAGACAGTTATTGAAAAGATTTTTCCTAAAATGTTTTCTACTCAATTCTTAAATTTTACAGTTATTTAGAGAGATTTCTCATCTGCTTCAGTCTCTGAATATGTTGGAAAGGGTTTACAAATGACTGATAGGTTCGTCCTTCTTTTGACATGTTTAGTCGAGATATGTGTCCGGTGATCATCAAAATATATTTTGATTCTATGAGAATCTTAACTCTTTCCCGCATACAGACACCTTCTGTTGCCTCTGCAGCAGACAACTTTTGAAAACATTGTGACGAAAGGAGAATTGTTCTTCAATTTATAATGAGTTTCCATGTTTTTGACTAAATCGTTTCAAAGACATCTGTTGCAGATTTGTTGTATGTGGGAAAGGTTAACATATTTAACAGTAACCAGTATATTGAGAGGTTTATACTCAAGTTTGGATGTTTTGTTCTCTTCAGGTGTTTAAGGCATATGAATCATCACTGGAAGGAAAGAATAAGGTAAAAATTTAATTTATATGAACATTGCTTGAATTTTCTTTTTTAACCCTTGACAACAAATCTGCAGCAGACGACTTTGAAAACATACCAGAACACATTTGGAAACTTTCTTTAAATGAGAGTAAAATAATCGAATTGAGATAAAAACATGGTGACAAAAGGAGAAACTGCTTGTTTTGAGCAATTTCTTCTTTTGTCGACATGTTTTCAGAAAGCATCTATATGAGGCAAAGGGTTAAGTTTCAACATAATTATTCTACGTTGATTGTGAAGCAAGTTCTTACAGGTTTTTTTTAATCACTCTCGATGCCTGCTTCTGCAGCAGATAAATTTGAAACACTGGGAACAGGAGAAATAGATGCATTTTGACGCATCTGCAGCAGACGCCTTTTGATTACATCATGACAAAAGGAGAAAATGCTTAAAACAAACAATTTCTCTTTTTGCCACAATGTTTTCTACTTTTTCCAGTAATTATACCCCCTTCGAAGAAGAGGGGGTATATAGGAGTCACTGTGTCGTGCAGTCTGTCTGTCTGTCGGTCGGTCGGTCGGAAGCCATATTTTGTCCGGCCTATTTCTTACAAACCACTGGGTGGAATTCAATACCATTTTACATGAAGTATCTATACCAAGAGGAGATGTGCATATCCTAAAGGTCTTAGAATTGCATGATATTTTACAGAGTTATGGCCCTTTTACTAATTAAGTTATGGTGTAAGTCAAGGTGCTGTTTAGGGGTATTTATCATCTTCAGTGATAGTTCTAGTTAAACCTACAATTATAGAGATTTTCCATATTTTTGAGTAGAAATCAAAGTCCTCTGCTGCAGATTTGCTGTATGTGTGAAAGGGTTAATGCATATTTATGTCAAAATCATACTTGTAATTTTCTAGATTTACACTTATCTTTACAGGTTTTTTCACATACATCAACGAAATGTTTTATTTCCAAGTTGAGCATACAACAAATCTGCAGCAGATGACATGGCTGCAAAAGTATTTTTATTTTTTTAAATGAAAGCATAATTATTGAAAAGAGTTGAAAACATTGTGGCAAAAGGGGAAATTACCCATAATGAGCAATTTCTCCTTTTACTACAATGATTTCGAAAGTTGTCTGCTGCAAATGTGTCGAAATGCATTTGTTTGTGAGAAAGGGTTAACCAATCAAAAATGTTCTGTATATAAGGTTTTAGGTTTAGTCTTTCCAACATTTACAAAACTGCAGCAGATAACTTTGAAAACATCTAGACAGAAATTCTATATAATTTATAAATGAAAGTATAATTACTGATTAGGAAACATTTTGAAAAAGGGGGAAATTGCCACAATGTTTCACGAAAGTCATCTGGTTTAGATTTAGCTAAATGCGTCTGCATGTGGGAAAAGGTAAAGAAAACATGACTGCCAAGTAATCATACATTGTATAAATTTAATCTTTACAGGAGAAGAAAGGGGCCTTGAAGGAGAAAAACACACCTGCTAAAGGTCAAAAGTCAATTGCATCATTCTTCAAACCAACATCATGATATTATGTTATTTGAGTCCTGCTAATGGTTCAATGTCCTTGACATTCCTAGTGTAGTAATTGATTGTCACTGATTGATCATGAAGAAGAGTTATTTTGACATAATATAACTGAAATACTGTTGGAAACGGTGTAAAAGCCCAATAAAGCAAAAAGCTGATTTGAAAATAACTGAGCAAAAAATACAATGTCTAGAAAACAGTACAAAAAAAAAAGTACAATTTTGTACAAAAAAGTACAAGATAAATTGCTCATTTCGCACATTTCAAAGTCATGTGCTGAATATTCTTTTGTTTGAGGGATTTTTTTTAAAAAAGGTATATGACATTGAATCAAATTAATGCCTTCGTTTGTGAAAAAGCTCAATCAAAAGGCTCATGGTGATATTTTTGGATCGGTCTGTATCCTCTTGTCATCCATGCATTCATCATTGTCTTGTATATTCAAACAATATCTCCGCCTTATCCTCTTGGCTAATTTCAACAAAACTTATAAGGAATGTTTACTATGGTAGAGATCTTTCAAACTTAATTTTGATTTAAATTCTTTCTTGAACTGTGGTACCTGACATATGGTACACATTTGCCACATTTCCATCACTCAAATGAGAAAAACATGCAAAATTGGAAGTATCGTTTGGAAGCATCATTGAAAACGTTATGGTGAAAGAGCATGTTACACATATTGGATTTTCTCATGTGATGTTTTCAAAAGTAATCTGCTTCAGAAATGTTTTATTGGTCTTTTATGCCACTTTCAACAGTATTTCAGTCATATCACTGTGTTTCCTTGGTAAACGACCAGTACTGCTGGTAAGCTTTTCTTGACATCAGCGAACCAGGTGTAATGGCATCTGTATCAGATTATCATGATTAGTAAGGTAGTGTATGCATGTTTTATAGCAGAACATATTAAAATGAATTGATTCAACAAAATTGACTTGTATGCCATGAATAGGTATTCAAATATATTTTCTGAAATACCTGGTTGATTTGCATGTGCCGAGATGCTTTGAACTGGGAATGTATTAGAGATCTAAGATAACAATAAAAATACGAACTTTATTGGAAAAGAAGTTATTTATAGTTTATGACTTGCAATTTCTATTGAATTAGCCAATGTATTTAACCCTTTCCAACAAACACATTTTGAAACCAGTATGGTAGTTTCTCACTTTGCCAGACTCATTTCTCCCATTCCCACTATGTTTCAAACTGTATACAGATCATGAGATGATACTTGTAAAGACTCAAAGACTGCATGCTACCACTCATCCGCATCTATCATGTCTAGATCATACATGGTACTTAACCCACACTGTGACTGCATTATTATATGCTAGACCAGGGTCTTTCAAATAGTACTATTTGAAAGACCCTGGCTAGACTAAGTGAACTTAACTCTTTCCAACATACAACAAATCTGCAGCAAACGACTTTAAAAACATCTAGACAGAAATGTGGGAAATCTTTATAAACGAAAGTTTAATTATTGAAAATAGTTGAAAACATTGAGCATTTTTCATTTTGCCACGATGTTTTGCAAATTTGTTAGACGCAGAAGCGTCAGAAAGCGCCTGTTTTTGGGAGACAGGGCTAATAATGGCAAGACCCACACATTGGAAGAAAATAACCAACTTATGGATTACCGATATAATTAGTGGCAAATACAAATAAACAAGCTGTTTGAATAGCAATGTCCTTAATGACATTCAATAAGAAATTAAATTCGTTAAATAATACATTATCTCATTGTGTCCTGTCTGAGATGCCTATTAATCGGTCATATATGGATCTCTCACATAAAACAAATATGCAGCAAACCAGAGATATATAAATACAAATATGATGTATTTGTATGTCTCTGAGCAAACGCTTCTTAAAACATCTAGACACAAATATGGAAAATCTTTATATATGATAGGGGTACGGGTATCACTAAACAGAGTCTGGTAGAGTCCGGAGGTCATATATCCCATCATATCAATGTTTTGTGTGTTTTTGTACTGAAATGAATAACATAAAGTGTTATTGGATCATATAAATAAAAAAAAATGTATTTGCCTATTTTACTTCATTTAAGTATGAATATAGAAATATGACAATGACAAACACGGCCGCCATTTTGTTTAAGCAAATCTTCAAACCACATCCTATTTAGTTATTTGCTGAAATAATAATATATTTTGGTCCCATATATACCAATACATAATATATTAACTTTTTATAACTTAAAAATCGAATAAACGTTGTATTTATTGCTCGTTAATGACCAGACTCTACCAGTCTCCACTGTCACGCATATCATGTTGCTATATTCATACGAAAATGATCTAAAATAGGCAAATACATTATTAATTTGTATTTATATGATACAATAACTCTTGTTTTTTAATCATTTCAATACAAAAACACAACAAAACATTGATATAATGGGATATTTGACCACCAGACTATCGGAATCGACCAGACTGTTTAGCGACACCGATATGATAGTATACTCAATGAATAAAGTTGAAAACATTGTGGCTAATGCAAAAATGTTTCAAAATTTGTCTGCTGCAGAGGCGTCAGAAAGCGTCAGTATGAAAGAAATAAGAATATTCCATTGGTTGAAGAATACCCAAACGTTCACTGTCGTGGAGCACCAATACATATACTGTCCGCTACGATTAGCTCAGTTTGTAGCGAAAAAGGCTGTCAATCCATGTGTTGTGAAGTCGGACCCCAGCTCTGCTAACATTCATTCCGACGTAAAGACAACACGCTTTTCGTCACCCAGTCCCTAACCTCTGGTATATGTTCTCTTTATGGAAACTGGCAATACCCTACGTCTAATTCAACGTATGAGCATGATTTACTTTGGCATTAATATTATAACCCTTTCAAATATAGAACCATTTTTAGCAGCTCTCGTGTAGGAGACGTGACTGCTAACACTCGTTGAAGACTTGACCGTCAGTAACTAAAGAGTTACAAATCAAAGACGTCCAGTAAGTTTTTATTTTGTCCTTGTTTAAGACGTGTCGGTAATCTCTGGACGGAAATCAACTATGTTGATTTTAAAATTTCTGAAAAACATCAACTAAACGGGGCAAATATTTAATGAAAACGTTTTAAAACGTAAGCGATTGATTATTTCTACGGTACCCTGAAACGTGACGTTTTCTTAGTGTTTTACAAGTGTGTCTTTCGTAACAGGAATGTATACATAATGCGTAATGATCGAATATGTTTTAGAGACGTTGAATATTAGGATATCCCTTGTTTAGCTCGTCAGTTTTTCGAAGAAAAACATCGGGGTATTGTGATACCCTTGGCGTCGTCACACAACTTTAACCTTACCTCATAACTCAAAAACCCTTCAACATTTTAGAATGAAAATTGTTACACATTTTCCTAGGAACAATACGTATGTCTAAACCAAGTCACATACTTCTGGCTTAAATAAATATTTAAAGTGATGCCTCTTTTTTTCGACTTAGAAAAAAGCAGACGAGCGTTGGCGTTCGCTTATGGTGCTGTTATCAATACAGATCACCACGAGCATGGAGTTACAATATTTCAAAATCCTTTTACTGATAAAAGGTCATAAAAACAAGTGATACCACTTTTATGTTAGCGTCTCCGCTTAGTGTTCAAAATGTGTTTGGTACCAATACATGTTTATATAAGATGACCTGTAGACGTCTTCTGTATTGCAAAACGTTACGAGCACGTGCCTAAGACGGTTTGGATACCAATACACACACAATTCGTCGCCGTCACCTAAACGAGTGTTTCTTTAAGAGACAGCGTTAAAAACATATAGGGTGCAAATGAAAATGAAAATTCAATTTTAAAATAGAGTAGAAACAATGTTTGAAGAGGTGGTAATGCTCTCTATGCTCTCTATGAGCAATATCTTCTTTGCTCTACAAATGCGTCTGTATATGTAAAAGGAAGCACAGATGCGCGGCATGTAAACGTGCGTGGACAAATCTATGCAATTCAACCGTTTGTGAGACTGGCAAACACTGGATTTGATATTTCTGTCAATCCAGCACAGAGGAAAGGATTGTCCTAACCATACTTGAATATATACGTCAAGCCATGAACTATGATACCTTTACAGGAAACATTTGGTTTTTGAAATGAAAATGGCCATTGCTTGGCAATGTACAATAGTAGTTTTCTGTGTTCTCTTCTCTGGTACATATAGCATCTCATGCAGTATACGAATTTTGATAGAATTGTGGGGAAATGAGAAATTGCACCGCAACGATGTTTCCTACTCTGTATTCGAATCATCTTCAATATATATATCGGATAGAAATACATTTCCTGAAATGGATTACATCGTTTCTTCAGTCTATGTCAATGTGGATGAGTCGACAAGTGGTTCAGATTGATATTGGACTGTTAGAGTAGGCCTATGTACAGCTTGAGTAGCCCGCATCTCTATCATCTGCAGCTATACCAACATGCAGTTTCTTAAGTCGCTTTCAAACTGAACGAACTTTCAGTCCCACTAAGATATCTCTCACGTGAAAGAACTTTGTGAATTTTTCATAAATGCTATGTTGGTATATCTTCTGCATATATTGAAACGAAATAAAGACCATGTATGATGTTCTTCACCAGACACAGAAACAGACTAATAAGGCCTATATTTAGGTGAACAAAGTGAAGACTACGCAGATATATGCATTAAAACTCCGCTCATTAGACGCGGCCGGGGCTAGTTGATAACATTTTGAGTATTTTGGTTATTATTCTTTTAATTTTATCATTAAGGAAAAATGCTGAGATGATAATATCAAAACACGTTTCATAGCTTATTAAAACAAAAAACAATTTAAAGCAGTTAACGCATTTTAATTGAATTACAGTCAAATAGTCTACCAACAACTTGTGTATCAATTAGCGCCCTTAGTCGGGGCTAATTGTTACTAGTGCGGGTCTATTTGATACATATTAAGTTTCAGCAAGTAAACTCTTCATCGTAATCCGATAGACAAACAAACTCATTTGCTTTATAATCATGTGTGCATTCTTCATTTGCCCACTCAAACCAGTCTGCACATTTTATCCACCTTTCTCTTGGCCTTGAATGGGAGTAGAGCTCAATACAGTACAAACAATAGCCTACCACTCTTCGTTGTCAGATGAGGCTTCAACTTTATATTACTTGGACGATTTGTCTTTCTTTTTGCCATTTAGACGAGAAGCTTGCTTCGTTTTGCTAGAACATGCAGCAGCCTTCTTTTTCTTTGAGACTATGTTGATCTTCTATAGCGTCCTTATCTGATGCATCGGTAAGTATTGTGGACTGTTCCTTTTGTGCCATTTTTTATACCAAGGAATGGGGACTTGCTTTATGCAAAGGCCAGATTCTTGGCAAAACACATAACCTGCTTTCACATGGGTTGTTGGTGGTGGGATGTGTGTGTTGGGGGGGGGGGGGGGGGGGGGGTCACGTTCATTACCATGTAATCTGATTTATCTCGATTTATCTCGAGTGTAGGGTTATTGTCAGTGATAGTATATATATTCTTCGTAGCACATTGTAATGCGCACCAACATTTTGACGACCGTAAAAAGCAAGATAAATTTTACCCATTGGCTGTTTACCAGGACGCCCTGGTTAAACAACATTTGGTGTAACCTTGTCATTATGCATTTGATGCACCACACCATTCACTTTGAATGTACTGTAAAGCATACGGTTACCCAGGAGGATATAAAATGGCTCTGTGTTATACTACTTAAGTTGAATGTAGTTTTGTATGTCGTCCTTCAATTGTCTACGTCTGTTAAAAATGTCTGATAATAAGCAGACTTTGTTTCTGCCTCATCGTTGAGTAGTTTGCCTACATCTGCAAAAGTAACGGCATTTAGCTTCTTATAATCTTAGACCTTCAAAAAGGCATTTAACAAGCACTGTCCATCCCCTCTAACAATGAACAAATCAAACAGCATTCCACGGAGCGCGATTTTCATCAATTGCATCAACTGGTCTATAGCCTACGCTGGGTTACCTGTTGGAGAAGGTGTGGGCCTATTATCTACGTGCATTGTTTCAGGTTTGCAATTTGTACGGTTTGCAATTTGTACCTGTTTCACAACTAATGGTTTGATCATATTCCAAGGGTTCTTTTGCAATCTGTCGGGGGTTTGCGGTCGATCTGTGACAAATGAGGGGGCAAAGTCCGTTTCTTGAAAAACCTCCTTATTATATGGTTAGATGCCTGATATGTCAAAGCCCTTGGCGCTATTGGATGATATTGTTGCTTAAGCACAACCAACCTTGATGTTCTCAATGTCACTGACCTTAGCTTTGTTAATATCGCCAAACAGTTTCATTTGACTCACGCCAACAGCTTCGGTCTGAGACCGGATGCTTTTCACATTATCGCTGACCATTCTGACCACTGACAATGACTTTAATGGACAATTTCCGGAATCGTTTTTATTATCAAGAATACAAGAAACATATAAAAATTAAATTAATACCCTAGCCAAGTTTTTCATTAAAAATAGCACAACTAATCCCGTCAAAAATATTTGAATATACATCTAAATTGAAAGTAAAGAACTATGTGAATCTATGACCGGGGCTTTTTGATATACTGCATTAGTAGGCCTAACCTCATTTTAAGAGATTTTCTTCATTTTTCTTTCAAAGTCGCCTTATGCAGACTTATTGTATGCGCGAAGGGTTAACATCGAGGGCTTGGCGTGAAACAGTTGTAACTAAAATTGGTATTTGTTTACCAAGGTTAATCACCTCGCCATAAAGTCTTTATAAGCGTTAAATCACTTTTCATGGTAAACAATGGAAATTTAGGTGCCATTGCTTGTTCTGAGCAATGGCACCTAAATTTGCGTTGTTTACAAAAGGGTCAATATTGCCCCTAAATCACGGTTTTAAATATAGGTTTTTAGTTACAACCGTTTCACGCTAAGCCCTCGACATGCTCTCTAAGCTGGATAATGTGTTAGGCCTGGGTTGTTCGTAAGATCGCCATTTCAATGACTTTTTTGAATACGACATTTAAAACATTGAACTCTTCCTTGGGAAAAGGAGTAGGCCTAGGCCTTATTGTCATTTTGATTTCCACCCAACAAATATCTATTCAGTGCTTATAAGGTTAAGTAGCCTAGGGATAATTTAATTTCATTAGATATCTACGTATACTATGGTGTTTAAAGAACTTTAGGCTTTAGCCTTATATCTCGACCTTGTTTTCCTACTTAAATCCCGTTTTGATCATTCTTAACCCCTTTGGTTCATTTCCAAATGCTCCGTTTCCTGAGATCAAGATATGACGTCATAATGACGTAAATCTGCAGATTTTGAACTGGGAAAGATAAATATGGGATGTTGCAGTAGTAAATCGGAAACGCAGGTACGGCCCTTCAAGGCAAGGTACGTTTAAATTATCTTAGTTTAAGTAAGTTTAAGTATTTTATTTTGTTTATCATATTCCTTGGTTCATCGTCGGAAATATCAAGATTTGATGATTCAGATCAAGACAAATCACTTCACACCCACAGGACTTTACGATATTCCGATCCAAGGTCCATTCAAACAGAACGTAGTTGTTATAATGAGTTTTATATAAGATCAACACCATCAAGTGTTTTTGCTGTTTTAAATATAATATATCATGATGATCACTTTTGATTTTCATACAACTTTAACAATATTAAGTTTCATGGCGGTAAAAGTCAATCCTTGTTCAAAACAAATTGCATAAAGACTTAAAAGAAATGGAATAATTCAAAAGTTCTCAAAATACTAAGGTTGGATGTAGTCTTACATAACAATAATCATGCTTTTAAGCAGGCCTGTCTACATTTTAAAAGTTACTCCATTGTAGCCATACCTTTTGTGAAGCCCAGTGATTTTGTTACCAGGGGCCGGTTGTTCAACTTGTGGTTAAATATTTCATCTGTGGTTACTTAACCAAAGCTTAAGGTTAAATTTCTGTTGCTCAACTTCGTTAAACCCTGTGGTTACGTAACCAATGGTTAAATAATTAACCATTATTGGTTACATTTAATCCCACAATCCATCAGTTTACATTTGAAACGATGGCTCACTCGGCTGCTTCAGATGTAAAGCGTTAAAAAAAAAAAAAATTAAAGCAATGCTGAGGAATTGCTGATTCAGAGCGATGTTGAAAAATATTATATTATTTGGAATGCTAAACAGAATAATGTTATCACAAACAAAAAGAAGAACGGGGTGTGGCAGTTTATTGCTGATAGGACAACTGTGTTGGGAGTAGCCTTCCGAACCCCGAAAGAAGTAAAAGCGAAGTGGTGTAACACAAAAAAGGCTGCCAAAAAGGTTTTTACAGAATACAGAAAGGAAGCCCATAAAACGGGGGGGGCCGAATAATTCTATCAGCGTCGCTGTTGAGCGGGTTATAGATATGTGTAAAGACATTGCCTCCTTCAAGGGAAATGGAGGAGTCGAGATGTCAGTCTTGGCGAATGGTAAGGTTTAATCTTCGGCTGTTATTAGGAGTCCGAAACAAATATTCGGAACTATGAAACTTTTTGAGTTGAGTTTGATTTTCTTTCGACAAATTTTCTGAGATTAAGATCGATCTCAGAAAACGCTCTCCGTGCTTATGTGACAGCACTTGGTTGAAAGTGGCTCTGTCAATCTTGTTCCAGTAAACATAAAAAGAAACTCGGTGGAAAAAACGAGGAAAAATTAAAATCTGGATAAAATATCCGGCTGATGATTTTTTTAAATTATGGTAAACTACATTATGGTAGAACATAATATTTTCGTTTGTGACAGCGAATACCGAAAACAACTCCGATAACCGAAATGAATATCGTTTATCCTTTTAACGACAGTGTGCTGAGTACAATGAATGAAACATGCATGGGGCCTGTTGATTACCCCCAACATAACACAATTAGTTATGGAAATCGAACCAAATGATATAATGCTTACCTTGTGCAGGAATCTACTGTATATATGTATACATGGATCATTCTAGATTCCTGCTTAATGTAACATTTCATCATATACCTAAATATATGTCTCTTGCTCCCCTGAGCATTTTTATTTCAAATGAAATATAGTTAAATAGTTACTGTAGAATGTTTCATTCACGAATCTAACCTGTGTTCTTATATAACCTACTTTTTACGATAATCTCTGATGTTTTCGGTAATTCCGGTAATCCGAGTTGTTTTTGGTGATACAAGTTGTTTAAATTTCCGAGACGGAGGATGACAGAGAAAGTGCAAAGCATTGATGAGTGATTGTTTTCAGACACGGCGGAATTTGAACATTCTCGTAAGTATTTATTTGTTGCTGGATATAAGTTTTATTTTGTTTAAACAGGTGGTGATTTTAGGTACATTACGAACCCGGGGTCCATTCGTCACAAAATCCGTTCACCCTATTACAGACTTGTTTTTGCTTACAACAATTTAAAGATGAGAATGAATAAAAAACTATACCATTAGGCTATAAGTTATTTTTTAGTATAACACACTGATAGTGGAAATGTTTATAGTATAATAAATGTATTGACAGGAAGGCTTTGGAAAATGTTGACAGTTCATTATAGACACAAGTAAATTTATGTATATCCCTTGTCCACAGGTGAGGATAACCAAATGATTATCTTTCTGGATCGCCAAGTATGTAACAATAGTGTATAACTATTATTCTCGTAAGAAAATCTATTTACATTGGTATTATACCCCCAGATACGTAGTATATGGGGGCTATATAGGAGTCACGCTTGTCGGTCGGTTGGTCGGTCGGTCCGTTGGTCTGGACATTTCTTGTGATCACTATTTCTCAGCAACTCTTGGTCAGAATTCAATATAACTTCACAAGAATGATTGATACCAAGCCTAGTTGTTGCATATTGCCGCCGTGTTGCACTGGAATTATTTTTAAATAAGTTATGGCCCCTTGAATTTCTCATATATAGTTGGTCTGTAGACATTTCTTGTGAACCCTATTTCTCAGCAACCCTTGGTCAAAATTCAAAATAATTTCACAAGAATGATTGATACCAAGCCTAGTTGTGCATATTGTCGGCATGTTGCACTGAAATTATTTTTAAATGAGTTATGGCCCCTTGAATTTCTCATACATATGTATATTGTCAGTCACCAGTTGGGGGTATTCATCACCTTCAGTGATAACTTTAGTTTTATTTGCAGGCTGGTTTGGTGATGATTTGTACAACAAGGGAACAAACCGCGCCTCAGTTTCTAGTCCGAGTCCTATCGGATGGGATACCCTATTATCGGTGTCCCTCGTTCCTTTATATGTCCTTATTAATAAACTCACTCAAAATAATCATTCACTCCTGTGGAATTTCCAAAAATCATGTTTTTCGGCGGCCATTTTTGAAATTGTCTTCAAGGGAGACAATCACTCATCGGGGTAATTACAAAAAGCATTATTATGGTGGTCCAGGACCTGTTGTATCAACTATTTACAAGATTGTCAGATTTGATGTGAAAATGATTATCCTATAAAACATTTGTCACTAAAACAAAACCACCACAAACATACAGGGCAAAAAAAATCGTTTTTTTAAATTGTTGTCCTTAATTTCTTCCATGTTTTCTATAGTCGAATGTGATCATCTGACTTCAAATATCTATGATGTCATAAGCAGTTGATAGACAACATATGTTCAAATGTGAAAGAAAAAATCAACAAAATGACGTTTTTGTAGGTGAAGGGTCAGGGCATGTAGGATTTTCTTTTTATCATGGCTAACAATTATGAAGACTTAGTGTCGTAATTTCCGACAATATTAATTAAAAAAAAAAAAAATAGTAGCGTTTCAAAGTTGGGATAACTGGGTTTCCTGATGGAATCATACAACATCTGGTCATGCGCGCGCAACATAAAAAACAACGGTTTTATGTTTACGTTGGTATTTGTGATAACACGATATTCGTAGAACCTACTATACTCATAATATTTTATCAATGACTCATAGACTCATATTTAGAAAAGCTCCAAGTTCATGGGACATAAAACAAAGTCATAAATAGTACAAAGGACTCTTTATTTTTCATGGGGACTCCCTAGAAAGTCAGTTTAGGACTCATACTAAGAATCATTGGAAGTCACAAGGTTGATGATGTAGATATATAGGATCTGACGTGAGTTGTCATTTCATATAGAGAGTTTAATTAACATTGTTTTCATGATACGGGATTTAATTCCCAAATCATGAACACAATGTTTATTAAACTATATATTATATACTCGGCGATAATTTTCGTTTTTAAACGACAATACCCCTGTGCAGCTAATTTATTTTTAGCTCAGAAGCGGAGAGATCTGAATGACGTAATCTGCAAGTTTTGCAGTGACGTCACTACGCGCGCACCGACAAATGTGTACATTGATTGAAATAAATGTCTCATGTCGATTCAAGCTCTTACTTGCGGATTTAAAAGTGCAATTGTGGATTATTTAACTGTCCATCATGGAAATAAAGTGTTAAGTAGTGAAAACGGAGCTTAAAAGTGTTTAACGATGAGTTTATTTGAGATTTCAAAAAGTAGTTCCGAAAACCGGCTAGTGAGCTATATTGCACACTAGGCGATATTGCTCAGTAGACAAAAAGTATGTTATAGGTTTTCTCAAGTTGGGAAATCTCTATATTTTATCATTGAGTATATAATATATAGTTTTCTTAAACAAACTTGAATGTCAGATTCTTTTTATCATATGACGAAACACAAAAAGAAAATTGGGTTTTACAAAGCTATTTTAATTTCGTCAGTAAACCGTATAATAATGCCACCAATAATTATGCCAAGGTCATATTCAGCTTTGTTAAGGAGTTTATTAAAAGTGATTATAAATAAACACTGATGAGATATTCTATTTATCCCATAAAGTGACTTATGAGGCTTATTTTGATAAAATGTACTTAACGTTTACAATATTTCTAGATGGTTTTGACGCGAAAGTGACTAACGTTGTGACGTCAAACCGCTGACGTTGCGTCATTTTCCTAGTATTCGGTCATTTTATATTACAAACGTTATATATAAAGAAATATGTAATGTGTATATTAGATCAGATTCAAGCATAGGCATGTGATAATGAGTTCTAAAGTGTTTTATACAGCTAACAATAGCCAACAAAACTTACAGGTGAACTAAACCCGAATCTATAAAAGTTTAATCTGTGCTCAGAATTCAGATGTAAGCATATGATTGGTCAGAAACAATTTTATTCTCCAAATTGACAAATCAGAAGTCTTATTTGGAGCATGGAGTTCGTTTCTGAGCACTGGGAATATTTTCAGAGTTTGATCTAGTTTGACTGGAGTTAAATCTCTCTCAATACAATGTATATTTTAATTATGTAATCATTGATGACACATTATTACTTTATCTCTAGAAAGAAGATGCAGAGGATGGGGAGGAGACATCTGATCTCTATGGACCATTAGACAACAGAAAGTGTCGAGATGTCATCTTTTTTATTTTGTTTTTGGCATTCATCTGTGGCCTGGTATGTAATAATTTGTTAAGTATGAAGGTGGGATTTTTTTTAAAATGTTATCAAAACATTTTACTGAATAGGACTTTAAAAGGGTTTGTAAACTCATTTCATTAATTGATAGCTATAGATTCTTGCAAATAAAAAGTTATTCAAGAAGAATCTCTGGTATTCAGAGATGAAAAGAGTGTCACTCAGGTAAAAACGACCTTAGTGATATTATTACAAATTTAGATAAACATCTAACTCTGCTTATGGATCACACAGGGTACTGTTTTCAGAAGTTTATTTAAACCTTCTATAGATATGAGTAATTGCAAACAATACAGAATCTGATCACATAACATAGATGTGCAGATTGTTCTGGATCTACACTGGTCACAAATGCCCAGGTTGGTTTATGCAAAGCACCGCTCAAAATATGATCAGAAAAAGAGAAATTATTCAAATGTAGCAACCATTTTATCCCATTGCAACCATGTTTTGTATACCAATCTGTTTCATAGTAGTAATCTACACTGGTTCCATGAACTTGAAGGAAAGGATGAGCTGTCTTTCAGCACAGACGTCCAAATTTCTATTACAGCAAAAAATGCGAAAAATCACACAATACCACGTTAAAATACTCAAAAAGTCTCTCTATATTGTCTATATGTTTTGATAAAAAATTATCGTAATGGTAATTTGGGGAATCCCACACGTGTTACTATAAATAGCCCCTCTATACATCCATATAGTGTAATAATAATGACAAGGGGTGCAACGGCATTTTACCCCCTCGCTCGACTGGGCTATAATTTCCGCAGAAAAACGTCTAAAACGACCTGGCCCCAGGTAGAGACAGGTTCATAAATGATCTTTCTCGTGATCCACCACATCCAACCGACAAATGCGCCGGCGTTTTTAAGCACGTCACAATAATCACGTTCCGCAGTGAATATTTAACACGAAATGACGCGCTTTTTTAGAATATTGTACCTGAGCAATGTTTGTTGGGGTTGGCATTTAATCATTTTTCTTCCAAAAATAATATTATTCATAAAAAATACGGTATTTATTTGTACGTTTTCAAAAGAAGTATAAAAAATAATTTTTAGACCGTGTTTTAAATCATTGTTTGATTAATCTGTCGCTGCGGAATGTTGCAAATTGTGACGTCAGCGCATGGCGGTAAGAACAACTGCAAATTTCCAAATATAATGAACATTAAGATTAAAAACGCCGGCGTATTTGTCGGTTGGCAAATATTGATGTGGTGGATCACGAGAAAAATCATTTATGAACCTGTCTCTACCTGGAACCAGGTCGTTTTAGACGTTTTTCTGCCGAAATTATAGCCCGAATCGAGCGAGGTGGTAAAATGCCGTTGCACACCTTGTCATTATTATTACACTATATGGATGTATGGAGGGGCTATTTATAGTAACACATGCGGGATTCCCCAAATCATTTTTATCAAAGCGTAGAGACAATATAGAGAGACTTTTTGTGTATTTTAACGAGGTATTGTGAGATTTTCCGCATTTTTTGCTGTAATAGAAATTCGGACGCCTATGCTTTCAGCTCAAAGCAGATGAGAGTGACAGACCAACGCATATCCAGATGATCCTACACATTAGCCGTCTGATCTGGGCCTAAACAGTTTGCCAAGTCTCCTACATGTAGCTTGTATATTTAACTCAAATAGCATGCACAAATATAATTTGATATACACCTGTAATAAAAACCGTTAAGTTGGGTTTCCTTGAGCATAGGTCATATAAAAGTTCTTGACTCCTTCATCCATAATTAGGAACTGTTGTTTAAAAAAAAATCACCTTTAGGGCAGGATCTTACATGAACATTACTACATTGTTAGCTATGACAAATAAATCCTTTACCCCATTTGTAGCAGATGACTTTAAAACATTTTGGCAAAAAGAGAAATTGCGCATTAATGAACAATTTCTCCCTTTGCCACAATATTTTCAATACTTCACAATTTTTATTCTTTTATTTGTAGAGGTTTTCCTTATTTTTGCATAAATGTTTTCAAAGTTGTCACCTAGATTTGCTGTATGGGAGAACTGAGAAATGGTTAAATGAAACTGAAGGACAATGCTGTTTAATCCTGTTAACCCTTTCCCGCATTCTACAAATCTGCAGCAGACGACTTTGAAATCACTTTATATTTTGTCAAACAATGGAAAATCTCTATAATTGAATGAATAACCAATGACTAAAAGTGGAAAACATTGTGACAAAAGGTGAAATTGCTTGTTTTGAGCAATTTCTTCTTTTGTCACATTGTTTTCAAAAAGCTGTCTGCTGCGGAGGCGTCAGAAAGCGTCTACATGAGGGAAAGGGTTAAAACCAGTGTAATCATGTGGTGGAAGCTCAAAAAAGTTGTATTGGCAAGTGATGATACAAAATCATTTTACAATATCTCTCACTTATTCATTAACCCTTTCCCTCATATAGACGCTTTCTGACGCCTCTGCAGCAGACAGCTTTTTGAAAACATAGTGACAAAAGAAGAAATTGCTCAAAACGAGCAATTTCTCCTTTTTCCACAATGTTTTCCACTTTTAGTCATAGGTTATCCATTCAATTATAGAGATTTTCTATGTTTTGACAAAATATGTTCAAAGTCGTCTGCTGCAGAATTGTCGTATGAGGGAAAGGGTTAAAGCCTTTTTCCTGTTATCCGCATACAACAAGTCTGAAGCAGACAACTTTGTAAACATACAGACACACATATATGGAAAGTCTCTCTATATATATATGAAATACTTATAGTTGATTAGGGTTGAAAATGTTGTGACAAAGGCAGAAATTGCTCAATGTGAGGAATTTCTCTTTTGGCACAATGTTTTCAAAAGTCTTCTGCTGCAGATCCTTCTGAATGCATCAGAAAGAGAGAAAGGTTTAATTAACCCTTTCCCACTTGCAGATGCATTTTGACGCAAGAGCAGCAGACGACTTTTGAAAACATTGTGGCCAAAGGTGAAATTGCTCATCAGTCATCATGAGCAATTTCTTCTTTGGCCACAATGTTTTCAACTTTTAACAATTAAGCTATCTTTTATGGAGATTTTTCAGGTTTTTGTCACTATGTTTTCAAAGTCAGATGTGTTGTATGTGGAAAAGGGTTAAACCAGTATAACCAAGTGGTGGAAGCTCAAAAAACTTGTTTTGGCAAGAGGATCATATTTAGAACCCCCAACAAAGAGTTTTGAGATCAAATAAGGATATAAGATCATTAACCCTTTCCGTCATAAAGACGCTTTCTGACTCCTCTGCAGCAGACAGCTTTTTAAAAACATAGTGACAAAAGAAGAAATTGCTCAAAACAAGCAATTTTTCCTTTTTCCACAAGGTTTTCTACTTTTTAGTCATCCATTCAATTATGGAGATTTTCTATTTTTTGACAAAATATGTTCAAAGTCGTCTGCTGCAGAATTACCGTATGAGGGAAAGTGTTAAATACAGTACACCATTTTCTCTGATTATCATTAATTTAAAGGGTGCAGTAACCTATTTGGCTGTGAATCAGGGCAATCCTTACAGACTGGTGTATGGAGTAGATAGCTGGGGAAATGTATGTAATCAAGAAAATGATAAAATTCCAAATGTTAAATTCAATTTGTCTGGACAAGATCTGAGAGGAATATCGTAAGTATGATCTTTCCTTCTTGCGAGCTGAGCATGTAGTTCACTTATCAGATATTATAGAAACATTAAGTTTGAATTTGTGTCGCACAACATTAATGAAAAGGAAAATTTCTTTCGGTACTTCAGATCTATTTCATACTTTTTCATTGAGAATTTATTCGAGAACTGTAATGGTTTTAATTAATCAAAAATACTTTTTAGAATTTTAATATGTAAATGACTTATGAATCTGAAATGAAATCCGCCGTGGTCGAGTGGTTAGCGTTGGAGATTTGAAACCAGGCGTCTCCGGGCAGATCCCAAGTCACAGCATAATGGTCATGGTGGAGTGCCCTTGGGTGAGGCACATTTTCTAGCCTAGTACTGGTTTGTTTACCCAGGGATCATGAATAAGTGAACTGTTATCGTGATATAACTTAAATAATGTTGAAACGGCATAAAACCCAAATAAAGAAAGTGAATCTAAACTATCAATGTTGATTTTACAGGAATGTGTTCTATTTGGACCCATCTTATTTTCTCTCACTTTTGCCAAAGAAGCCTACCATTGCAGAGGCGAGCAAAACTATTATCTGTGTCAAAGAATGTCCATCACAAAAGAAACCAGTGCAGAAGTATTTCGAAGATGACGAGGTTAACCTGTGTCGATATGACACTAACTCATGGGAAGATGATTTAGACAAGTGTCCAATATTTCATATGATTCCTCAGTAAGTCTTATGTTTTGATAGATTTATTCTTTTTTAACCCTTTCCAACTTACAGACACTTTCTGATGCCTCTGCATATTGGAAAATATTGTGGATAAAGGAGAAATTGCTAATGATGTTCAGCCCTATTAAAAAATGATACCTTCATATATAGTGATTTTTCATATTTTGGCCTAATATTATGTTCAAAGACATCTGTTGCAGATGTGTTATATTTGGGAAAGGGTTAACAGCTGTAAACTTGGAAAAACGTTTCCATGTCATTGACGAGTTATGCAGACAAAAAATGTCGCTCGAAAAATTGATTTCTTATACATCACGAAACAAGTGCAAGGTCCCAATGTAGGAGAAAGAACAATATGCTCTGAAAAATGTTGATCACTTGACAAGTGCATACCGACTGCGTAGATTTGTAATTTTTGCACATGTCACTGTTCACAAATGTTCTCACTGGTTAATTCAGTACACAGACTTGAATCATTTTATTTATTTAACACAAAATATAAAATTCACATAAAAGATATTAAATATAGAAATTGCTTTTTTTCTCTTGAATGCAGTGGAATAAAACATGCACTAAAGCTTTGCCGTTTTTTTTTCACTTTCTTTGATGTCACAACGACTCGATCTCGACACAAGGTCAACATTTCGAAAGAATGGTCAAACACCTAATATTACAGATAGCTAGCTAATATTACACGCTTAAATGATTAAATATATGTGATATTAAATGTTTATTTGGCTTGAAACAAATTAAGAAAAGAACAAACTCTGATAAACAATAATTTTAGAAATAAAGAAAATCTGGTCTTTTGCACCCAATTCATTTCATACTTGCCACCTTATAAATAGTAATGGAACTCGCAACTGGCATTTCTCTTGCACCATACATATATTGTATGCATCAAGGATTTAAATAAACAATTTAGCTTATATGGTGTTTCAAGTGTGGTCTAGTTTTTAAACATATGTGGATAAATTTTAACATCTGTGAAATACTATTAAAAAGGAGGAAGTTCATGACTTCAGCAATTTAACCGTTTTCTCAATGTTTTAAACGTTTAAAGGTTTGCATTGTTGCTTCTGACACGGAAAGGGTTAAATAGTTTTTTATTGCATGTACTTTTTGTAGATTTAAATCCCAAACTGTATTTGTTGTGGTTTTATTGACAAATACAAAAAATCCAAAATCCTGACCAAAAGAAATCCTGAAATTTGTATGTGGAATTTCAAAAATCCTGAATTATGTGTATGTTTAGACTAATGAAAGTCAAGAATGCATGTGTGTTAAAAAATAAATTAATGCAGTCTCTTCCGGCGACATTGATGCCTTGCATCAACTTTCTCTTGTGTATATATATATATATCAGATCATAGATTATGATTTAGTAACAAAACATGATGACTATGCATAGAATGCACTTTCTCCTTGATGTTTATCATAAGCCTATACAGCAGTCAATGCTTGTCATATTATGCATGCATGTTTCTCTGTTTATTTTAGCATCAATTGGTTTAATAGATGTGTTCCAAAGGATGTTTATGATGTCATCAAGAACTCTGCAAAAGGTTTTGTGTCATCTTTAGCAAATATTGGCCTTGGTGAAGATGTTACTCAGGTATTGACGTCTTTTTAAAAAACATATTAAGATACAGATGACTTTTGATTCCTTTGTAGAAGATCGTTTTTTCAAATAGTGTCTCAAGAGGCATCTCAAATTGATTTCCAAAGTAATGGTTAATGCATATGTGTGCAATTTCTGCTTTTTTTCGAAATCTTTATGAATTGAATAGATATTCTATATTTGTATAGCATTTCTCACTTCTATAATTTTGGGTATTTCTTATAACAATATATAGCCACAACCTTGTTACGTAGGTCATTGAATTAGTTATACTAGATTCTGTTACTAAAAAAGTTAACAATTTTTTTTTTGTGATACTTAGATAAATTCCATAAGACATTTCTTTTTCACAGAAAATAGTTTCTGATCTAAAAAATACATGGAAAGAGATTGGTTACCTAGCAGTAATAGGTGTTGGAGTGGCATTAATAGTTGTTGTAATGATGAAGTTTCTGGCTGCAATCATTGTGTGGACTCTGGTCATCCTAGTCATCTTCTTGTGTTTGGGAGCTACAGCCTATAGCTGGTAAAGTTGCTTTTTTTTTATTGTGTCCTAAAGCTGTTTTGGCTTGATATTTCGTTTGAACATGAACATGGGTAAATTGGCTTACAGCCATGTGCATCCAGTGTTGATTCAGATTAGTCTGCATACACATTCTGATCAGGATCTGTTGTGTTCACCATTGGGTAAATTGTGAATTGAACAATCTTTTAGTAGGGAGTTGACACACTGGTCAGACTGTAGGCGTAGTTATTTTGTTGCCTGCTAGTCAAGAGTCCTGTACTCAAAATATTTATCAGGGACTCATAAGTAGAAAAGCTGTCCATTGGACTCATAATTTTTGCATAATTAAACTCATTTTAATATTTTCTTACAAAGGATTCAATGTTTTCTATGTGGACTCCCTTGATAGTCAGTTTTGGAGTCCTGAGGACCAACCTTATACTTTAAAATTTGTAAAGTTATCATTGTAGTAATATGTTGACTGATCAGAATTTATTAACCCTTTCCCTCATATAGACGCTTTCTGACGCCTCTGCAGCAGACAGCTTTTTGAAAACGTAGTGACAAAAGAAGAAATTGAACAATTTCTCCTTTTGCCACAATGTTTTCCACTTTTTGTCATAGGTTATCTATTCAATTATGGAGATTTCCTATGTTTTGACAAAATACGTTTAAAGTCGTCTGCTGCAGAATTATCGTATGAGGGAAAGGGTTAAGTTTGCTAATGTCAGAAGGCCTATTTTTCTGCTTATGGTTCTTTAGATAGAACATGAACTGTTAAATCTCCAATCACTTTGCATATTAAAGACCATGTTGGATACCTCTATTACAAGCATTTGAAAACATTGTAGAAAGGAGAAATTCCTCAAAGTGAGTCAAAACAACGGCTTCGATTCTATATGTTTTTTCTCATTTTTTTTTTTTTTTGCAGATAAAATCTTATATCAAATAATCTTAAAAAATGTAAAAATGAAGGAATCAATTTACAAAATAATATCCAAGTACTTAGTGGAAACTTTGATGACCATTTTGATATCTACAGTCTGATCAGAATCTTTACTGTTTTCCTGAACAGGTTTTTATACTTTTGCTTTCTATAGAGTGTCAAAAGGACCCTATCCTCAGGCTTTTACATTGACAGGTTGATCTAAGTTTTACATTAGGGGCATGCAGTTGTGTGGCTTATATAGTTTCAACTTTACATATATGTGAGGGAACTGTTGCATGTTTAAGTCCTATTTCACAGTAATTTACTAATTATGTTAAATCGTTCTATGTAAATAAATCTATTCAAATAAGAGGTATTGGTATCTTTATAACAATCAATTTATCTATGAATTATTAATAGGGGGCAAACATTCATTTTCTCCTTGATTACATTTTACTTTAACCCTTTACCACATTTGACACTTTCTGATGCCTCTGCAGCAAACTTTTGAAAACAGTGGCAAAAGAAGACTTTTCTCATGAAGTTATTTCACTTTCATTTTTAAAGGTTTTCCACATTTTGTCTAGATGACTTGTTGTATGTGGGAAATGGTTAACAACACCGTTGGAAAATACCTGTGAAATGTCTGGGAAATTTCAACTTAACACTTAGTCCTTTCCCTCATATAGACACTTTCTGACTCCTCTGCAGCAGACGGCTTTTTGAAAACATAGTGACAAAAGAATTAATTGCTCAAAACAAGCAATTTCTCCTTTTGCCACAATGTTTTCCACTTTTAGTCATAGGTTGTCCATTCAATTAAAGAGATTTTCTATTTTGACAAAATATGTTCATTGATTGATTGGGGTTTAATGCCGTTTTTTACAATTTCTCAGTTATATCACGGCGGTAGGTTCACCTACTCATGCATTTCCTGGTTTTCTCACACCAGTACTACACACAACAATCTTCCCAAGCAACTGGCTGCTTTTCCACATAGACTTAGCCCATTGGTGGAAGACGTCAATGACGCATGTCGCATTGACTTTTGTCAATCCTCGGAAAGAAAGTTGTCCGAGCCGGGATTCAAACTCACAACTCCAGGATTGACAGCCCGTGTTGATACCGACTGAGCTACCGGGGCTCGGCTTCAAAATATGTTCAAAGTCGTCTGCTGTAGAATTGTCATATGAGGGAAAGGGTTAAATCTGAAATAGTTGTCTGTTGCAGAGCCTTCAAAGTACCGGTAAGCCTGTGCAGATTGTTCACAAACACATTTTAATATTATACAAGGATAAAGTGGATCAACATTTGAGATTTTTTTTGTTTAATTAATTTCTTATTGTAAATATTGAATAATAAACAGTTTAGTCTTTATTACATGTTTGTAGAAGATTATGATTAGAAATTCAATTTGAACTACATCTCAATATACTGATAATTAAGAATAGTGCCAATTATAACATGATGGTATGTTTACTTCCAATAGAATGGTTAGAGAAAATATTTCCAATATTTTAATTATTCACAGGTGCTTGAACTGTATGAAAGCTTAGATGCCATTGCTATCTGACATACATACACTTAGATTGCAATTTTTCAGGAATAATTGAAGTTGGAGTTGTCTAAATATTTGAATAAGAAAACAATGTTATTTGGACAGTGCTTAAATGGTGAAATAAGCAGATATAAACCTTGTACAACAAAAATGTTTTGATATAACTTATCTTAAGTGTAGTTCATTGATTTACCTGAAGAGAAAGATATTAAGCTAAATTAATATCATCCTAAATGGGTTGTTTTCTATTTATGATACATACTCTATTTCATTTCCTCCATGGAACTGGCTTTTTATGAGAGTGACTATTTACAGACTTTAATAGTGGTTTTACACACTGTAAATTAATTTCTCAAGAACACATTTAGATTATAAAGTGCTAGTAAAAGAACAGTATGATCAACAAACTGAGGTGGTTTTAAAAGATTTGAAAAAATAAACAAACAAAAATATTAACAATATTTTTGAAAGTTTTCATTGGATTTTCATTATTATTGTCCAAGCATGTTGTGTATGGTTCTTTTGCCAACAATAAAACCACGGAGTTACATAACCTTGTGTTAGCTAACTACAACCCAGACATACGCCCAGGTATAGGAAACAATTCAGCAATAACCCTAAATCTAACTTATCATCTGACATCATTGAATGATCTGGATGAGGTTCAGGCTGAAATGAACTCAGTTGGGTATTTGACAGTTTCGTGGATAGAAGACAGAATTTCTTGGAATCCAGTGAACTATGCTGGTGTCACTAGTATACTGCTGCCAAAAGTGAAAGTAAGTTTTTCTATCAACATCAGTTTTGTTTTAGAATTTGATTATTTTAACCCTTTTCCACATACAGGAAACCTGCAGCAGACGACTTTGAAAGCATGTTGGAAAACCCCAGAAAATATCTATAAATGAGGTATAATTAATGCAAAAAGTTGAAAACATTGTAGCAAATGGAGAAATTGCTTGTTTTGAGCAATTTCTCCTTTTGCTACAATGTTTTTAAAAGTCGTCTGCTGCAGAGGCGTCAGAAAGCGTCTATATGTGGAAAGGGATAAGACAGTATTTTGCATAAAATTGAAATGGCTTTCAAATATTTTTGTAGTGGACTGAATTATTTAAAAAAAAGAAAAGAAAAACAATCTTTATTATGAGAAAAATACTTGTAGCTGTTTTCATTTTTCTGTGTCAAAAGATCAAGAAAAATCAAAAATATATTTTTTTATTGAAAGTTTAGATTTTATTCTTTTCATTGTCATGAAATTTTGTAAAATGTGAAGCTGTTATAAATGAATTTTGGTGACAAAACATGAATTTTTTAGTAATATATTATATATAATATTTCAATTAGGTCATTTTGTTTGTATATCACACAGGTATGGACCCCTACGTTATTGTTGGCAAACCCCACTGTCAAATTCAGTGATCTAAATGCAGACACAACTCTGGTTCGGATACTCTACAGTGGGCTAGTGTTTTGGAATTTAGGCGAGGTATTTCACACCAGGTGTTACCCCAACATCTACAGATACCCGTATGATGATCAAGAGTGTTACATCTCAGTCACACCCTGGGGCTATCTTGAGACGGAAATCCAACTTAACATACCTTTGCCCTATGTGAAGACACCATTCTATAAAGATAATGGGGAATGGGTGCTGAAAAGCTCCAGGACACTCAGTCGTGTTGCTAATGGAATTTCTGTTGGATATTTCTATTTAACCTTCTCCAGAAGACCTGAGTTTGTAGTTGTCAATGTGATACTACCAATTTTGTTTCTGAGTTTATTAAACTGTTTGGTGTATTTCATCCCCACAGAGAGTGGGGAACGTATTTCATACTCCATTACTGTTTTACTATCATTTGCTGTTTTTATGACCCTGATCAATGACAACATTCCGAAAACATCAGCTCCCTTACCTTTATTGTGCTACTATATGATATCCATATTTGCTGGAAGTGCTCTGATAATAGTGAGCACCATCGTCAATGTTAAGTTTTTTTACGCAGACCCACAAAAGCCTGTTCCATTAGCATTTAAATGGTTGGTCAGATTTGTATCGAAGAAAAAATGTATCATTTATAGAAAAGACAAAACTGCTGTAGAAATATTTAAATTTGACACAGAAGAAATCACACAAAAATCTGAAAATAAATCAAAGAAAACCCCTCAAGATTCTGAGAAGAACATTCTGAAGTTTGAGTCAAAACGTAATAATGAATCTATTATAGCAGACTCTGTTGAGTGGAAGGAGGTGGCTTATGTCCTTGATAAAGTTAGTCTGTTTTGTTTTGTTTCCTACTTTACCATAGCAACGTTTGTCCAACTGCTGTATATTTCTTTACCGGAATAAAAGATCTAATTTCTAAATACATCCTGATCCACAAGAGAAAGTCAATGCAAGGAACCAATGTCACCAGAATGGACTGCGTTAATTTATACATGGCACTTACATTATTGCAGCTGATGAGCCAATAAACATATTAGAAAATTGGGGGCTAAGTAGAATTTTTTTTTCACAAAATGCATTTCTATTCTCTGCAAACTTGTGAATTTTCTTCAATAATAATTAATTGATGCCTTTTTTATGACAAATTTTCGAACCAGGTTTACCACATGTCAAACTGTTCATCTGTAAGTTATCTCCCTTTCCATGAAATTTAAAACTAGATATATGTGAAATTTATAAATTCAAGGGGCCATAGTGCCATCTGACATTTCTATAAACTGGTTATTATTTCAATTTTGTTTTACTCAATATTTTGAAACCATTGTGACAAATAAGGAAATTGATCATGATGAGCAATTGCTCTGTTCGCCAAATTGTTTTCAAATCTAGACAATAATTAAAATTGAATCAATAGAAATCTTTCATGTATTTGCCAAGATGTTTAAAAGTCTGCTGTAGATTTGTTGTATGTGAGAAAAGGTTAAACCAATCAAGCATTTACACTTTTGTTGATCATGAAATAACTTCTCAGAACAAAACTCATGTGTGCTAAAAAGATCCAATGTGTACCCACTAGTCATGTGACACACATAATTAAAGATACAATCAGGTGATCAACTTATCTATTAAAAGTATTTGGGACCACTATTTATAATATTATTGCAAATACAGGTACTACTTGACCCTTTCCAACATACAACAAATTTGCAGTAGATTTTGAAAACATATACTCAAGATACAGAAAATCTCTAGATAAATGGAATAATTATTGACATTAGTAGGGAAAGGATATACAGTCCAAGCATGTTGCAGATGGCTGAATAAAGGTTGAAAACATTGTGGCAAAAGGAGAAATTGCTCATTGTGAGTAATTTCATTTTTTGCCAAGATATTTTCAAAATTCGTGCTCTGCAGATGCTTCATTTCAAACGTTGCCCAACTTTAAGAAAAGGTCAACCACTCCACGAACGTCGCTATAAAAGCTGGCTTCCAAGGCTGTGGAAGTGATATTTATACCCATACCCTGTTCCCGTTACATTTCTCCCTCTTTTCTCTTGACTTCGACCCGAAGTCATACAACTGAGCACAAGCAGTACACCAGAGCGGAGTCTATGTAACATCAATGGGAACCACCGGGTCCGGGGATAATGGTGATATCAACCCAAAATCACACCGCTGCCACCATTTGTAATGTGTACGGCGTTAAGCCATCGTGGGTCACTCATCCAGGCACTAACTACGATGAATGTTGCTTAACTTTAAGAAAAGGTTAACCCCTCTACCAACATCGCTATAAAATCCGGCTTCCACAGCAAGGCTGTAGAAGTGATATTTATACCTATATCCTGTTCCCTTTACAATATCAATAAGCGCAATTCATTGTTTTATTGCTTGATCCTCAAAAGTGTCCGGAGGGTCTTGAATTTTATTGTAAAGATGAATTGAGAATCCTGAATTTTAACATGTGTTAACTGTTACTTTTCTTTGTTGTGATATTTGCTAATAAAATGTCTCTCTTACATAAACAGTTGTCAGATACTGATTTTTAGCTCCACTGGCTGAAAACCAGCCGAGCTTATGTCATGGCGAATTGTCCGTTGTGCGTGCATGCTTGCGTCCGTGCGTGCGTTAACTTTTTCCTTTAAACAACTTCTTCTCCCTAACCACTTGGCCAATTTAGTTGAAACTTCAAAGGAAGCATCCTCTCAATGTCCTCTTCTAAATTCCTCAAATAGTGAAAACTTCAAAAATCTTCTTCTCCGAAAGTGTCTGGCCGATTTTCAAATAATTTTGTAGAAATGTTCCTTGGGTGACCCTTTATTAGATTCCTTCAAAAAATGGTGATTAGTTGAAAAACATGGCCACCAGGGGGCGGGGCTATTTTTCCTATATGGTTAAATTGAAAACTTACAAAATCTTCTTCTCCGAGAGTGTAGGGCTGATTTTCAAATAATTTTGTAGAAATGTTCCTTGGGTGACCCTTTATTAGATTCCTTCAAGAAATGTTGATTGGTCAAAAAACATGGCCACCAGGGGGCGGGGCTATTTTGCATTACTGTATATCCGCGGCCATAAGTCGAATTTTTGAGACTCAAATGTTGTTATTGAAGCAGGGACTCGACTTATGACTGAATGACAAAGTCAAATTAAAAAAAAAAGAGAGAATTTCGGAGAAAAAAATCGCATCGGTCGTAAGTGTCATAAAGAACGTAAATTATTTGTATCGGGTTTGTGATTTGAACATTGTGTTCTAAAGTCACCGAAATATTATTAATGAAGCTACATTTTACTCGCCGTGTAAAGGTTTCGGGCATTTTGTAAAGAAGTCTGTAGTAAGTGTTAAAAGAACGTAAATTATTTGTATCGGCCAAACATACACTCTTTACAAGTAGAATTGAGGTATTGTCTTTTGATTGGTTAATTCCAAATATTACGACACCCCCATGCTACAACATTTATTATGAATCCCCTAAAAAAAAAAATCTGAAAAATTCTCAATTTCTCAATTATTGAAGACGATTATCTCATTAAACCATGAATAGATTCACAATATTATTATCCCCCGCTTTTTCGAAGAAAAAAAGGGGGGTTATTAATTTTGTCTGTCTTGTCTGTCTGTCTGTCTGTCTGTCACATTTCGTTTCCGTGCAATAACTGCCACAAATGTGAACCGTTTTTTTTTCAAACTTGGTAATACGGTTAAATGCTTTAAGGGCTAGGCCAAGATCGATCATCATTTTCGGCAGACTTTATTCAGTGGAGTTATGGCCCCTTATTTAACAAAAAATGTCGTTTGTTGTTGTTTCCGTGCAATAACTGCCACAAATGTGAACTGGTTTTTTTTCAAACTTGGTAACAAGGTTAAATGCCTTCTTAAGGGCTAGGCCAAGTTCGATCGTCACTTTCGGCGGACTTGATTTGGTGGAGTTATGGCCCCTTATTTAACAAAAAATGTCGTTTGTTGCTGTTTCCGTGCAATAACTGCCACAAATGTGAACCGTTTTTTTCAAACTTGGTAACAACGTAAAATGCCTTAAGGGCTAGGCCAAGTTAGATCGCCATTTTTGGCGGACTTTATTTGGTGGAATTATGGCCCCTTGATTAACAAAAAAAAAACTTGGTAACAAGGTAAATGCCTTAACAGCTAGGCCAAGTTCGATCGTCACTTTCAGCGAACATCATTCCTACAATATTTCCTGCAAGCGGGGTATATAAATTTCATGAATTTGCTTGTTTATACTATTGAAAGGGTTAAAACATAATTCGACTTCCATCTCATTTACATCGGAAACGTATTTAATGTTTTATCTGGGGGGCGCCATAATATTTGATATGACAATCGGTTCTTTGTTTATGCAAATTGGACTAAAGGGCACATTTTTTTGGACAATCGGTTCTACGTCATTGTGTGTGTTAAATGATTCGATTCTTCAGCTTTTAATGGATATACACTCTCAGTTGTCAATTACTGATTACGCAACTGTGTATTTGAGAACTGTATAAATCGATTCGACATGGTGCGTGACCGTGATCATTTTAACAGTGTCCGATAATAGGACAAAATTGTCGGCGAAGTCAACTTCGCTTTGACTGAGATTTTGGGTTAAGTCGACTTCTCTTTGATCGAGTGAATGGGCGCACTGGTCTGAAAATTTTAAAAAGTCGACCCCCGACTTATGGCTGAGAGTAACCTCAAAACCACCGAAATTGGGTTCAAAATGGACCCTCGACTAATGGCCGAAGTAGACTAATGGCTGCGGACATACAGTATATGGCTATAGTGAATACTTTAAAAAATCTTCTTCTCCAAAAGTGTCAGGGCGATTTTTAAATAATTTTGTAGAAATGTTTCTTGGGTGACCCTCTATCAGATTCCTTCAAGCCAAGTTGATTGGTCGAAAAACATGGCCGCCTGGGGGCGTTTTTTTTTTGGCATTATATGGCTATAGTGAAAACTTAAAAAATCTTCTCCTCTGAAAGTGTTTGGCCTTATATGGCTGTTTAGAGATTTAATTTTTGCCTAATGGCTGTGGAGCGATACTGGCCCTTTTGGGCCTCTTGTTATTTTGTGTATTGTTAAATTTAAAATTGCATGTTCAGACATAGATTTAAACAGTCATGTCCCTCTTACATGTTAATGCACATTATTTAAGTTGTTCAAATATAAATGGTATAATATACAAAACAGTATGTTGTGGTTATTCATTATCCCCTGCCAAAGGTGGATGGGATACTGGTTTGGCTTCATCTGTACTATGGTCCGTCCATCTGTCCGTCCGTCTGTCCATCCGCCATAAGCCATATTTGAGGCATGATTAAATAGATTTGATTTAAACTATTTGGAAATGTTAAGCAATATAAGGAAATATCAGATGGCAAGTTCCACTAAGATTACCTGAAAAAACCGTTATGCCCCCTTCAACTTAGTTTGAATATTAACTTGAAGTTTAATTTTCATACAAAGTTGAAAATAATGTAAATAAAGCAGAAATTGCTCTCAATTGTTTTCAAGTCATCTGCTACAACTCTAGAAGGTTTTTTTAACCCTTTCCCTCATATAGACGCTTGCTGACGCCTTTGCAGCAGATGGCTTTTTGAAAACATAGTGACAAAAGAAGAAATTGCTCAAAACGAGCACTTTCTCCTTTTGCCACAATGTTTTCCACTTTTTGTCAAAGGTTATCCATTCAATTATAGAGATTTTCTATTTTTTGACAAAATATGTTCAAAGTCGTGCTGCAGAATTGTCGTATGAGGGAAAGGGTTTAGTGAAGGAGCAATTAGAAAATCTGAATTGTCCATACTTACCTAAACACCTATCCATGTCATTCCTAATTTTCTCATGCCAATAACACAGACAATGTTCTACTCAAGCATCTGGCTACTTTTCCACACAGACCTTTTATCCCATTGGTGGAAGATGAATGACTTTGGTCGCATTGATCTTTTGTCAGTCATTTAAATTAACTTTGTTTGCTGATCCAGGATTTAAACTCGTGACATAACCCTTTCCAATATACAACAATTCTACAGCAGATGACTTTGAACACATATAAACAAAAATATGGAAAATCTTTAGAATTGAATGTGTAACTACTGAATAGAGTTGAAAATATTGTGACAAAGAGAGAAATTGCTCATTATGAGAAATCTCTCTTTCTGCCTCACTGTTTTTGAAAGTCATCTGCTACAGTGGTATCAGAAAGCGTCTGCATGTTCAAAAGGGTTAAGTTGTGTTACCAACTCAACAATCTGGGCTTGACAAAAGTTGGTTTGATGAGTGTAAAGATAATAAATGCTGTGTTTATACCCTCAGGCACAGTTGGTATAGTATAGAGCAAGAATTCAATGCCTTGGAAACATCAGCTCAGACTGAAGAAGCTAAACAAACTGTCAGAACATGGCTGATCTATTCTGCAATAGTCACTATTATCTCAGTAAGTATAATTTCTTTTGTTTTGATGGCCATTACGGATGGATGAGTTCAAGATCATTATTTTGTTAATTTTGAATAATAAACCTATCCAACTAAAAATGTCTGTGTAGTGTGTATAGATGAGCATATCTCCTGGAACATTAATTTAAACCCTTTCCCATATACATCAGATCTGAAGCTGATGACTTTCAGCAAATCTAGGCAACCGTGTGGAAAATCTCTGTAAATTGAAAGTGATTGGTGAATACTGAAAAGCGTTGATAACTTTGTTGCGAAAAGAGAAATTGCTCATTATGACTAATTTCTATTTTTGTTAAAAAAATATATCAAATGTCGTCTACTGCAGAGGCATCAGAAAGCATCTGTATGTGGAAAAGTGTAAAGGCATTCTGCAAACAGAATAGATCCTGGTCAACCTGCATAACAACTAAAATTGATCTGGCACTGAACTGTTCATTAATAAGTAACTAAAGGTTAAAGAAACTTCTCTCAAACATCGGCATTTGGAACAGATAGAACTGTTACCTAGGCAGATCTTAACCTACACTTGTACAACATTTCTTACAGTTGGATTGCATCGAGGAGATGAGACGGTCAAATAACCATAATTCTAGCTTCATTTATTTGTAGATTAATTTATGAAAAAACAAACTTGCTGTCCTCTGACAAATTTTGTATGTAAAATCAAATTGGGACCAGAAAAAAAAGTATTAACTATTCAACTAACACTAGAAAAACTTTGATTCTTAAAATTGAGATCACATTGGTGGTGTTGTGATAGAGCAACCACCTCTGGTGCAGGAGGTTGCAGGTTCCATCCCCGGCCGAATCATACCAAAGACTTTAAAAAGGCAAAAATGACATTCCCTCCTTGATGTTCAGGATTGTTGGGTTTGCATTACAACTTATGTGCTGGTGTCTGGATAAATGGACTGGAAAAACTAGTCACTTACCAAGGAAAAACTTTGATATAATTGAAAAATTGTTGAAAGCAGTGTTAAACGCTTTCAAAAAGAATATTTAAAAAAAATACTAGAAGTATATCTTCCGTAGCTACAGGGAACTAATTGAAACATCAATTTTCTTGTTCTTCTTTTTAAAACGCCCATATTAATACAGGCTGTATTTGGTAACACCTTTCCCACATGTTGTACGCAGTTTTCATCTGAACTTCACCCAACATATTGAATTGTAACATGGCATTAGTTTTGGGCCAACAGATAACCAGCAAAAACGCCCAAAACTTGTCCTTGAATTATCCCAAATTTGGGCAAATAGGCCTTGCACGCGCTTTAACTTCTTATCCAATCTACATCAAACATGCTCGGAATGTTTATGGGTATTAAACCTCTGTGTAATAAAAGACTGGCAAAATAAATATAATTGTCCCAGAGTTATGCCTCCAAGATGGGCGTATATTGTGACAGTTTGGCACTCTTGTTTTGTACCTGGGCCTATGAACAGCCTCATCTAAGTCTTATACTGTGAATAATGAAGTCTGGTGATACTGGGCCTATGAACAACTTCATCTAAGACTTATACTGTGAATAATGAAGTCTCTGGTGATACTGGGCCTATGAACAGCCTCATCTAAGTCTTATACTGTGAATAATGAAGTCGCAGGTGATACTGGGCCTATGAACAGCTTCATCTAAGTCTTATACTGTGAATAATGAAGTCTCTGGTGATACTGGGCCTATGAACAGCTTCATCTAAGTCTTATACTGTGAATAATGAAGTCTCTGGTGATACTGGGCCTATGCACAGCCTTATCTAAGTCTTATTATACTGCCTGCGAAGAAAAGGGGGTATGTAGGAGTCACTGTGTCGGGCTGTCTGTCTGTCTGTCGGTAGGTCGGAAACCATATTCTGTCCGGCCTATTTCTTACAAACCACTGGGTGGTATTCAATAAAATGTTACATGGCACTCTTGTTTTGTACCTGGGCCTATGAACAGCCTCATCTAAGTCTTATACTGTGAATAATGAAGTCTCTGGTGATACTGGGCCTATGCACAGCCTCATTTAAGTCTTATAATGTGAATAATGAAGTCTCTGGTGATACTGGGCCTATGAACAGCCTCATCTAAGTCTTATACTGTGAATAATGAAGTCTGGTGATACTGGGCCTATGAACAGCTTCATCTAAGTCTTATAATGTGAATAATTAAGTCACTGGCGATACTGGGCCTATGAACAGCTTCATCTAAGTCTTATACTGTGAATAATTAAGTCACTGGCGATACTGGGCCTATGAACAGCTTCATCTAAGTCTTATAATGTGAATAATTAAGTCACTGGCGATACTGGGCCTATGCACAGCCTCACCTTAGTCTTCTCTGTTGGCAGATGAAAAACAACAATTGGCTCAGATATATTTACAGTTATAAGTATCAGGGAAAAGATTGACTGGCTTCTTCTATATTTCAGGTCATCGTTTTACTAATTCTTCTTGTGCTGAGGAAGAGAATCTCACTGGTAGAGTATAATGTTTTATATCATACATGTATACAAACAAATAAATACATGACATTGTGTACACTGTGGGTGATTTTTATTTCTCAATTTTAAATATGAAAACATATCTGCTTCAGAACTGGTCTGTTGATGAGATAGAGGCTTGATAATTGTCATGATTATTATCCCCCGCTTTTTGAAGAAAAAAAGGGGGGTTATTAATTTCGGTTTGTCCGTCTGTCCGTCCGTCCGTCTGTCCGTCCGTCCGTCTGTCCGTCCGTCTGTCTGTCTGTCTGTCTGTCACACTTCGTTTCCGTGCAATAACTGCCACAAATGTGAGCCGTTTTTTTTCAAACTTGGTAACAAGGTTAAATGCCTTAAGGGCTAGGCCAAGTTGGATCGTCACTTTCGGCAAACTTTATTCGGTGGAGTTATGGCCCCTTATTTAACAAAAAATGTCGTTTGTTGCTGTTTCCATGCAATAACTGCCACAAATGTGAACTGTTTTTTTTCAAACTTGGTAACAAGGTTAAATGCCTTAAGGGCTAGGCCAAGTTCGATCGTCACTTTTGGCGGATTTTATTCGGTGGAGTTATGGCCCCTTATTTAACAAAAAATGTCATTTGTTGCTGTTTCCGTGCAATAACTGCCACAAATGTGAACCGTTTTTTTTTCAAACTTGGTAAGAAGGTTAAATGCCTTAAGGGCTAGGCCAAGTTCGATGGTTGAGTTATGGCCCCTTAATTAACATAAAAATGTCGTTTGTTGCTGTTTCCGTGCAATAACTGCCACAAATGTGAACCGGTTTTTTTAAAACTTGGTAACAAGGTTAAATGCTTTAAGGGCTAGGCCAATTTCGATCGTCACTTTCGGCGGACTTTATTTGGTGGAGTTATGGCCCCTTAATTAACAAAAAATGTCGTTTGTTGCTGTTTCCGTGCAATAACTACCACAAATGTGAACCATTTTTTTTAAACTTGGTAACTAGGTTAAATGCTTTAAGGGCTAGGCCAAGTTCGATCGTCACTTTCTGCAGACTTTATTCGTTGCAGTTATGGCCCTTTAATTAACAAAAAATGTCGTTTGTTGCTGTTTCCGTGCAATAAATGCCACAAATGTGAACTGTTTTATTTCAAACTTGGTAACAAGGTTAAATGCCTTAAGGGCTAGGCCAAGTTCGATCGTCACTTTTGGCGGACTTTATTCGGTGGAGTTATGGCCCCTTATTTAACAAAAAATGTCATTTGTTGCTGTTTCCGTGCAATAACTGCCACAAATGTGAACCTTTTTTTTTTTCAAACTTGGTAAGAAGGTTAAATGCCTTAAGGGCTAGGCCAAGTTCGATGGTGGAGTTATGGCCCCTTAATTAACATAAAAATGTCGTTTGTTGCTGTTTCCGTGCAATAACTGCCACAAATGTGAACCGTTTTTTTTAAAACTTGGTAACAAGGTTAAATGCTTTAAGGGCTAGGCCAATTTCGATCGTCACTTTCGGTGGAGTTATGGCCCCTTAATTAACAAAAAATGTCGTTTGTTGCTGTTTCCGTGCAATAACTACCACAAATGTGAACCATTTTTTTTAAACTTGGTAACTAGGTTAAATGCTTTAAGGGCTAGGCCAAGTTCGATCGTCACTTTCGGCAGACTTTATTCGTTGCAGTTATGGCCCTTTAATTAACAAAAAATGTCGTTTGTTGCTGTTTCCGTGCAATAAATGCCACAAATGTGAACCTTTTTTTTTAAACTTGGTAACAACCTAGGCCAAGTTCGATCGTCACTTTCGGCGGACTTTATTAGGTGGTGTTATGGCCCCTTAATTAACAAAAAATGTCATTTGTTGCTGTTTCTGTGCAATAACTGCCACAAATGGGAACCGTTTTTTTTAAACTTGGTAACAACGTAAAATGCCTTAATGGCTAGGCCAAGTTCGATCGTCACTTTCGGCAGACTTTATTTGGTGGAGTTATGGCCCCTTGATTAACAAAAAATGTCGTTTGTTGCTGTTTCCATGCAATTACTGCCACAAATGTGAACCGTTTTTTTTTCAAACTTGGTAACAAGGTTAAATGCCTTAACAGCTAGGCCAAGTTCGATCGTCACTTTCGGCTGACTTTATTCCTACAATATTTCCTGCAAGCGGGGGATATAAATTTCATGAATTTGCTTGTTCAATTACTTTTGTGAATTAACTGAAATACAGACTGAAAGTAAAATATTTTCTTTTATTTATAGAATGACAATATAAATCAATAATAACAGATATTTGCTTTCAAAACTTAATAATAGCAGAGTTCTATAGCATGTAAATAAAATTTGATAAAGATGTTTGATGCTTTTCCTTAATTTGAAATGAGATTATTGATAATGTTGAGCTGTTATTAGTAACCATGTACCAAATATGATATTTTAGAGTAGACTTCTTTGAAAATAACTGAAAAATAAAATAGTTATGTTTGGAAAAGAGGAGGCATAATTTTGACGCATAGTTAACAAAAACACTGCAGGGAACAATAAATTTAACATTTAGAGCTGTTTCCCCTTTTTCCCACAACAATTTCAGATGACACTACTGTGGATAAATAAATAGTCACTTGCAGCAGCTAAAGGATTAAAAGAATGTTTTTCTTTCAGGTTGTACAATTGTACAGAGAAGCAGGAAGTGCCATTGGAGCTATGCCACTGCTACTTTTACAGCCACTATGGGTAGGTTTTGACAAAGTATCCTCTCACTTTCGCTATGATTATTTTACTTATTTCTTAATATTTTTGATATCTATATGTTAATTACTTGTAGTCCTATACTAATGTACATCTTATACATGACAGTTTTACAAATAACTTAAATAAAATATATAGTTAATATGATATTACTTTTATAGCTGACATGGCAAATATTGGTAAATCACCAATGAAATCCAAACTTATCTAGGCCTTTTTTGATCACCTGAGTATGAAGTGCGCAGGTAGGTATTGTGAGCACTTGAGTCCAAAGTTGTGGTCATCTGTCTGTTCATTTAGCTTACATTTTCCTTCAAACAATGTTTCTAATTGATCAATTTCAAAGGGGTGTTCCCTTGGTGGCCCTCTACCAAAATTATTCAAACCATTCTGCTAATCTGCATAAGTTGGCCAACTGAACTTAAGAAATGAAAAATCTTTAAATTGCATCTCCTAATCCACAGGCCTAATTTCAAAAACTATTTTCAAAATAATGTATCTTAGGTTATGCAATACCAATATGTTACAACACATCTTTAAATAACATATCCTTAACCACAGACCAACACACAACTGTTCCTTTAGTGGTATTCTGCCAAAATTGTCCAAACTGTTCTGCTGCACTAGATGGTCACCAGAGCTAATAGAGATAGAAAAATCGTTGACCCTTTTCCTAATTCAACAAATCAGCAGCAGACAACTTTGAAATCTTCTAAGCAAAAATGTGAAAAGTCTAGACAAATGAAAATATAATTGTTGAATAAGAGTTAAAAACATTGTGAGCGTTGTAAACAATTTCTTTTTTTGCCAAAATGTTTTCAAAAAGTTGTCTGCTGCAGAGGCATTAAAATGCATCTGTATGTTAGAAAGAGTTAGACAAAATTTCTTCCTAAACGACCATCCAATTCTATGATAATTTCATATTAATGACCCTCTACCACAATTATTCGCACAGTTCCACTGTGCTGCACAAGATGGCCACCAGAGCTGAAAATAAAAAAAAAAATCTGTATAAGCCCTTTCCTACTTACAAAAAATCTGCTGCAGACTTTGAAAACACTCATGCGAAAACATGGAAAATCTCTATAAATAAAAGTATAATTACTAAAAAAAGGTAAAAACATTGTGGCAAAAGGTGAAATTGCTTGTTTCCTTTTGTCACAATGTTTTCAAAAGTTGTCTGCTGCAGATACATCAGAATGCGTCTTCAAGTGGGAAAGGGTTAATTAATTAAACAACATCTACTCCATATCTACTGGCCAAATGACAAAATATTTTTACACAATGTTAATAGAATTGTTCCCAACTTTAACTTTTCAAACTGTTCTGCTCCTCTGCACAAGAGCAAAAATAGAAAATCATTAAATGACATCTCCTCATTATCTATTTGCCAAATTTTAATATAAATTCTCAGAAATGTCTTTTATTGACTCTCTTCCAAAAATGTTCAAGTCGTTCCACTCTGGTGCAGAGTAAAAACCAGAACATTCTTAAAATGACATCTCTTAGCTTCTGGCCCAATTTCAAAATTGTTCCTTAAAAAACCTTCTTCCAAAAGTTTTCAAACCATTGCACAAGATGGCTGCTAGAAATAAATAGAAACCTCATTAAAAGTCATATTTTCCTACTTACACCAAATTGGAATCCGCTGTGGTCGAGTGGTCGAGTGGTTAGCGTCGGGGATTTCGAAACCGGGTGTCCCGGGTTCGATCCCCAGTCGCGGCACTACGGTCATGGTGGAGTGCCCTTGGGCAAGGCACATTTTCTAGCCTAGTACTGGTTTGTTTACCCAGGGATCATGAATAATTAAATTTAATTGCGCGCTAAATGACCTTAGCTGTCGATGCGCCATAAAACAATATACATTCATTACTTACACCAAAACAACAATATATGAGCGATGCAGGGCCACCTTTGTCAGCTTATTTATATATAACAATACATGTAGTATTGAAATACTTCTCAGTAAGCACCGGAAAGACCAAAATTATGTGTTTTTGGAAACGCAGAGAATGACATATAATTGAAAGTCTTAAGAAATTGTTATTGATTTTAATGTGTTCAAAAGTCATGGTGGCTTCATTGGTTGTCTGAATTGAACAAATTGTTAACCCTTTCCCTCATATAAACGCTTTCTGACGCCTCTGCAGCAGACGGTATTTTGAAAACATAGTGCCAAAAGAAGAAATTGCACAAAACGTGCAATTTCTCCTTTTGCCACAATGTTTCCCACTTTTTGTCATAGGTTGTCCTTTCAATTATAGAGGTTTTCCTATTTTTTGACAAAATATGTTCAAAGTCGTCTGCTGCAGAATTGTCGTATTAGGGAAAGGGTTAAACTCTCAATTGGAAAAAATCTTATCAATTTAAGAAAGGAATGAAGACTTCACAAATCTGTCACATGAAAGTACAATTCTTTCTGCATTAGAAAAAAAATTGATGTATTCATTGCCTGTAATTTAATGTTTTTCAACAGTTGTTTTCTATATAAGTGTAAAAATTCAAAGGAGAAAAGATATGAATGTTTGCAGCTTTTTCAACTGATCACAGGAATATTTAATCAATTTCAGACCATGTTTTTCCTGATAGCGTTTGTGGCTACTCTTTGTCTTGTTGGTGTATTCATTGAAACTTCAGGTGATATTAAACATTTAATCTATCAGTGAATAAAATTAAATATATTTCAGCTTCAATGTTGTTCAAACATCTGACTTTTGTGTAGTTAATGATCAGTCCTAACAATTGTACAGTCTACTCATTGTTTCAATTCTTTTCTAAAAGATTCTTTAATGATTTATTGACTTTATAGAGAATAATGCAGAATTCATCAAGAATTAATAATTAATCCACCTCTTTTATTAGCATGTCCATGTTTCTTTTTATATTCATATTTTATAAACAAATAATTATGTATTGAAAACTATACTTGTAGTGTGTAAAGATAATGTGATCTTTGATGTAGGAAAGTTTCACTTTAGACACTTGTCCATTGTGTAGTAAAAGATAATTGCATACATTTCTATAGTCTCCTCAATGTTTGACCTCATTTATATTTTCCTTAACCCTTTCTCACATTCAGCAAATCTGCAGCAGACGACTTTGAAATAGTTTTTGCAAAAACACTGAAAATCTCTATAAATGAAGGTTAAATACTGTAAACATTGTAACAAAAGGAGAAATTGCTCGTTTTCAAAAGATGTCTGCTACAGAGACGTCATAAAACGCCTATATGTGGGAAAGAGTTAAATGGTTTTATTGGCTCTATGACAAAGAGTGCAGATCCTGATCAGCCTGTATGTATATACAGGTTGATCTGGTTCTACACATGTCACCAATTTTGGAAGACGCATATTCAAGCAACAAAACTCATTTTATACAACATGTACTAGTAACATATATATGTCTAAATGATAATTTAAACCCTTTGGTTCATCTGCATTGTCTGACCAGTCTTATACTGTCGGCTGCTCAACTCAACATTTTTATCTCGATATTCCTAGAATTAGCTATGGACTATTTAAAAACCTTGAAAGGGTTAAAAATATTTTTCTGTGGATTGTCTTGTAGGCCCACTGTGCCGTAGAAACATCTAAGTTAACCTTTTCCCACTTGTAGACGTATTTTGGGCCTTTTTTGGCACCAATGTAGCAGACGACTTTTGAGCAATTTCTCCATTTGCCACAATGTATTCAACTCTATTTAATAATTAACCCCCAATTTATGGAGATCTTTCAAATTTTGACAGAATGTTGCTGTGTGGATAAACTATACAGTAGATTAATTTGTATTAATTGACATAAAGCATAATGGAGCGTGCAATGTCCTTTTTAATTGATGATGTTCTTATTGTGTTGTCAGGGCTGCCTGAAGTTAATGCACATACTAACCATGTTAAATATTTGCGGGAACCTGTTTGGCTCGTAAGTATAACAGTCAATGAAATAATCTTTTAGTATTCACTGGTCTGAAAAACTTAAATGTTTTGTTATCTTATAAATACACGTAAAAGTACACTGGCCAAAGGCAATTTTTTCACTGGTCCGAACCAAAAGATACTGGCGAGGGACCATAGGACCACTACTAATTTTGCAGACTGGAATAGAAATGCTACTTAAATGGCAGATTTTCTTAACCCTTTCCCTCATATAGATGCTTTCTGACGCCCCTGCAGCAGATGGCTTTTTGAAAACATAGTGACAAAAAAAGAAATTGCACAAAATGTGCAATTTCTCCTTTTGCCACAATGTTTTCCAATTTTAGTCATAGGTTATTCATTCAATTATGGAGATTTTCTATGTTTTGACAAAATTCGTTCAAAGTCGTCTGCTGCAGATTTGTCGTATGAGGGAAAGGGTTAAATGTCTAAGGAATCTGCCATGGTCCAGTGTATAGCACAAAGAATTCGGAACTTGACCTCTCACATTTGATCCCACTTGTTGTGTTCTTTGTAGAATGCCCTGGGGCAAGGCAAACTTCCTAGTGTAGTACTACAAAATGTAGTTGGTCACCTGGGAATGATGAATAAGTGCACTGTAGCTGTGATCAAACAGAAATTCTGTTGAAATTCCCACAAATTCAAATAAATCAAGACTGTTATATAATTTCGAAAATTGTTTATTACTGGAGTTGTGAAATTAATCACTAACTTATTTCTTGATTGTATCTGTACTATAGATTAACCCGTTCCCGCATACGACAAATCTGCAGCAGACAATTTTGGAAACAGGTACAATATATAATGTGGAAAAATTGGAAGTATATTATATGTATACAACATTGGAAAGATTTTATGCGCACAATTTTTCAAAAGTTGTTGAATTTTGTGGCCTCACAAAATGTCTTGATCAGGTCAAGCATTAAAGATATAATTGTGAAACACATACAACCATTTCCACATACAACAAACCTGCAGCAGACAACTTAAAAAACATCTAGGCAAGAGTAAAGAAAATCTTGTTAAAAGAGAAAGTGAAAATTATCTAATAAAAATAGAATTGACACCATTTTGGCAAAAGGAGAAATTGCTCATTATGAGCAATTACTTCTTTTGCCACAATTAGTGCAAAAGTTGTCTGCTGCAGATGTGTATGCAAGAGGGAAAGCCTTCACTAACTTGCATGTAATTCCCCTAGTATTTGCGATGGTACAACTTGTTTGGAATACTGTGGATATCTGCATTTATTGTGGCTTGTCAAGACCTGGTAGTTGCTGGTGCTGTTGCGAAATGGTATTTCACAAGGTATGATGATGTTACTTTCATCTATGTCCCTAAATTTCTATCTTTTATGTTTCTTTTTAGTTCAAGTGATGAAGAAGTACATGATAATTGGATTTTAGTATAACTTAGTTGTTTATGACAAGTCTTTAGTTCGGACTTATTCATTTAACATCGATTGTGAAACAACCTTTCAGCTTATATTAATCACGCTCGATGTCTGCATCCTGGAGACTTAACAAGTACTCGCTCCGTTTGTCTGGAAAATTTCAAGTCAGAACCCGCTCATCGCAGGACAAGTCTTTGACTTTTTATTGTAGCAGTCAAAACTAAAATTCATTGTTAGAATAGGAAATGTTTTATCATGAAATGTATTTTCCCTTACAGTTCCTAATTCAATTTACTCATACATGTACTGGTATAGTAGATGGAAGAGTCTTGAAAAAGTTCATAATGGAAAAGGCTTATTTAATATTTAGTTTGTTTTGTTTATTCAGGTTTATGCTGCTTTCAATATTCTTTCACTTATATCATGGCGACAGAACACTTATTAATGTTCCCTAGGTAAACAAACCAGTGCTAGGCTAGGAAACATGACTTGCCTTCCATGACCTCGGGTTTAAAAAACTGGTTAATTTATTACAATATTTCTTGAGATCAATTTGATTACATATCTCAGATAATGTAAACAAGTAAAGCCACAATGGATAGGAAATGGTTTACATTGTAATGATGTGCTGTAATTGATGAGTATAATAATCATAATTGTTTAATTTACTTGACCATTTCCAACATTCAACTAATCTTTAAAAACATCAGGGTAAAATTATAAAAATAACTATATATGGATTAAAAATCCTTGAATAGTACTGAAAACAATGTGGCAGGAGGAGAATTTATTATGAGCCATTTCTCTTTTTGCCACACTATTTTGAAAGTTATCTGCTGCAGATGTGTCTGCATACATTTGGAAAATAGTTCAATCTACTTGACTCTTTCTTATTCTAACAGTGACAAGAAAAATCTGGGATGGCCCATTACAAGGGCTATAAAGAATTTACTAAGGTAAGGATGATAACTGATTGAATTGTCTTCATGATTACACACAAATATTTTGAAATGTTTTAACCCTTTCCCACATGCAGATGCATCTATGCAACAGACGAATTTTGAAAATATTGAGACAAAAGGAGAAATGGTTAGAGCCTTATTTCTACTTTTGAAACAATGTTTTCAACTTAGTTCAATAACAATATTTTTATTCATAGAAATGTTTTAATATTTTTCCAGATGATTTCAAGGTCGTCTGCTAATAATTTATTATATGTGGGAAGTTTAAAAGAGAAGCCAGTCTTTTTTTGACTATTCCTTTCCTTTATTTCATTTTTATGCAGAGGCTGGAAAAAAAAGACAAAAAACTATTAGATGATATAAATAAGTTCAACTATTGGATAATGCTCTTGATTATATGGATGAAATAGTTACAAGTAATGGTTGCTTTCTACCTTGAATAACAACCAGTATGTCATGTAATACTTTATTTCAGTTTCAATTAATCTCATGGCATTAAACTTTTGCACATCTGTACTGTCCCTTATTTCAAGAAATGCATATGTGTACATTATTATGTATGTGCATAGTAAAATGTACTAATGTAAAGGCTTCATATTTGAGGTTGAATAGAAATTTTGAATTATGAATTCCTGGCATCTCCAATCTCCCTATGACTGAAGTGTTGAAATTACTTACTTACTAACTTTTCCCTGATACAGATGCTCTTTGCTACCAAAGCAAGTGACGTTTGAAAACATTATGAGTCTTTTTGAGTAATTTCTCCATTTCCTACAATGTTTACACCTTATTACCAAAAAGTCTTCTTCTTATTTTCAAAATGTGAGATTTCCGCTCCTCAGATGTTTTTAGAAGGAGTTGACTCTTAAAATATATAAGATGAACAATAGATAATCCTGTAGGCTTCGCTACAAGAAAATCAACATACAGGACTTTACAACAGGTCAATATCCTGATTGGTCTACAACTTTGCGCAGTCTGATCAGGGTCATTGCTGTTCATCATATAGGCCTCTTAACCCTTTCCCTCATATATATGTTTTTTGACACCTCTGCAGCAGACAGCATTTTGAAAACATAGTGACAAAAGAAGAAATTGCTCAAAACGAGCAATTTCTCCTTTTGCCACAATGTTTTCCACTTTTAGTCATAGGTTATACATTCAATTATAGAGATTTTCTATTTTTTGACAAAATATGTTCAAAGTCGTCTGCTGCAGAATTGTCGTATGAGGGAAAGGGTTAATATGTATCTTGGATGCCCAAAATAGAACAATTATGACAAAAACAACCATTCAAATATGCATTGATCATGATCAACAAGAGTTCAAAATCTCCGAAGCTCAATGTTATCGTGATGTGTCTCATATTATGATTTATCCACATGAAGGTACCACTTGGGTTCAGTAGCATTTGGATCACTTATTATAGCACTGGTGAGATTGGCAAGATTGATTCTCGGTTACATTCAGAAAAAGTAAGTGAAATTCACATACTATTAGTATTTTCCTATATTTGATTTTAAGCTCAATTATAATCATAGTAGAAACTAGCTTTGTAAAATAATTAAATAGTGTCAGCCTGCATTTCTTTCCTGTCTTTTCACAACTTTTTTAAAAGTAATAAAGCATTCCTTATAATGCCTTTTCCAACATTCATATATTTACTCATTTGAAGCATGCAATATTGCAATTGCCAAAGGAAAAATTGTTCTTTTTTGCTTCAATGTTTTACACTTGCATTTATAGATTTTTGCAACGCTTGCGTAGACATTCTCAAAAATGTGTGCTGCAGATTTGTTGTTAGCTCACCTGAGCTTTGCTCAAGGTGAGTTATTGTGATCGCCTTTTGTCCGGCGTCCGTTGTGCGTCGTGCGGTGTGCGTCATGCATTGTCCGGCGTGCGTCGACTTCTTCTCCTCAGTAACCTGTGGGTCAATTGGGATGAAACTTCACAGAAAGCATCCTATCAATGGTCTCACCAGATTTCCTTCAAATTTTTGAGGGTCCATGCAGAATTTCCATGGCAACGAAATGAAAAAAACTTCAAAATTCTTCTTCTTCCAAACTGGTTGGCAGATTTTCAAAAAAAATGTAGAAATGTTCCTTGGATGACCCTCTATCAGATTCCGTCAAGCCCTGTTGATTGGTTGAAAAACATGGCCGCCGGGGGGGGGGGGGGCTATATTGCCTTATATGGCTATAGTGAAAACTTAAAAAATCTTCTCCTCCGAAAGTGTCAGGCCTATTTTCAAATAATTTTGTAGAAATGTTCCTTTAGTGACCCACTAATACTGACATAATAGCGGGTGACACATAGGGATCACTGCAGTGTTGTCTCTCCATCAAACTTGCACTTAGTGACATATTAGCAGGTGACACATAAGGATCACTTCAGTGTTGTCTCTCCATCAAACTTTCACTTACTAACATATTAGCAGGTGACACATAGGGATCACTTCAATGTTGTCTCCCACAAACTTGCACTTACTGACACATTAGCAGGCAACACCTAGAGATCACTTCAATGTTGTCTCCGTCAAACATTCACTTACTGACATATAATAGGTGATACATAGGGATCACTTCTCTGTTGTCTCTCCATCAAACTTTCAATTACTGACATATTAGCAGGTGACACAGGGATCACTTATCTGTTGTTTGTCCGTCAAACATTCAATTACTGACATTTTAACAGGTGACATATAGGGATCACTTCACTGTTGTCTCTCTGTCGCACTTTCACTTATCGGTACTGACATATTAGCAGGTGACACCTAATGATCACTTCACTGTTGTCTCTCTGTCGCACTTTCATTTATCGGTACTGACATATTAGCAGGTGACAGCTAGAGATCACTTCACTGTTGTCTCTCTGTCAAACTTTCAATTACTGACATATTAGCAGGTGACACAGGGTTCACTTAACTGTTGTTTCTCCATCAAACTTGGGCTTACTGACATATTAGCAGGCGACACCTAGAGATCACTTCAATGTTGTCTCTTTGTCAAACTTTCAATTACTGACATATTAGCAGGCTACACATAGAGATCACTTCAATGTTGTCTCCGTCAAACGTTTACTTACTGATATATTAGCAGGCAAACACGTAGGGATGACTTTAATGTTGTCTCTCCGTCAAACTTTCAATTACTGACATATCAGCAGGCGACATATAGATATAACTTTACTGTTGTATCTGTCAAACTTTCAATTACTGACATATAAGCAGGTGACACATAGGGATCACTTCAATTGTGTCTCTCCATCAACCTTTCACTTACTAACATATTCGCAGACTACACATAGGGATCACTTCACTGTTGTCTATGTCAAACTTTCACTTGCCAACATATTAGCAGACGACACATAGGGATCACTTCAATTTTGTCTCTCCATCAACCTTTCACTTACTAACATATTAGCAGACTACACATAGGGATCACTTCAATGTTGTCTCCGTCAAACATTCACTTACTGACATATTAGCAGGTGACACACACATATATATATATATATATATATATATATATATATATTACTTTACTGTTGTCTCTGTCAAACATTCAGTTACTGACATAAGCAGGCAACACATAGGGATCCCTTAATGTTGTATCTCTGTCAAACTTTCACTTACTGACATATTAGCAGGCGACATATAGATATAACTTTACTGTTGTCTCTGTCAAACTTTCAATTACTGACATATTAGTAGGTGACACATAGAGATCACTTCAGTGTTGTCTCTCCATCAAACTTTCAATTACTGACATATTAGCAGGCGACACATAGATATAACTTCACTGTTGTCTCTGTCAAACTTTCACTTGCCGACGACACATAGGGATCATTTCACAGTTGTCTCTCCATCAACCTTTCACTTACTGACATATTAGCAGATGACACATAGGGATCACTTCAATGTTGTCTCTCCGTCAAACATTCACTTACTGACATTTTAGCAGGTGACACATATATATAACTTTACTGTTGTCTCTGTAAAACATTCAGTTACTGACATATTAGCAGACAACACATAGGGATCACTTCAATGTTGTCTCTGTCAAACATTCACTTACTGACATATTAGCAGGCAACACATAGGGATCACTTAATGTTGTATCTCCGTCAAACTTTCACTTACTCACATATAAGCACGGGTCACATGTTCCTTTGAACACTTTTATTCAGACAAATAATTCTAAATAAAATTTGTGAATTTTAAAAATTGAAATATTTCATATAATTGAGAATATTATAACTGTGTTCTGGATGGGATGTTTTTCAGATTAAAGGGCCGTGTAAGCAAGGTTGCAGATTTCATACTAAAATGTTTACAGTTCTGTTTGTGGTGTTTTGAAAAGTTCCTCCAGTATCTCAACAGAAATGCATATATTGAAATAGGTAAAGTGCTTACATATTGAGATATCTTTTATATGAATAAGTCTAGTTTCAGAAATATTCAGAATAATATTTTTTTTAGAGAAAAAAATCTATACGGACCCAGTATGCAGCACCTTTTCAAATCAGTGTTAACCAAATGTCCCAATACATTTATTCTTTGCCCAGTACAACCTATATACAGTATGCAAGATTTAAAAATATTAACAATATTTGACAGAGTATATCTCAGAAAAGCAAAATTTATGTATAAAATATCAAAATCTAAAACTCCATCTTATATAAGTGAAATGTTTAACTTAAGACAAGTAAATGAAAATACACCTATAACAAGATTATGTGCTAAGAACAATTTTTTAATACCTAAACCAAACAAAGAAATATTTAAACAAAGTTTAACATACTCTGGACCAATAATTTGGAATAATTTACCTACCAATATTAAAGAAAAAACTTCAACAATGGCCTTTCAAAGCAATCTAATTACCGTAGATTAATGAAAAATGTTTAATAGTTCTCATGCAGCGTTTTTCTGTATATATCTTATATTTTTTAATCTGTATATATTGCAATTTTTGCTAATTATCACCGTCAGTTTTCTATACATGTGTGTGAGATTGTCAAGTGCAATGCATGTGTGAGAGTAGATGAAGTGATATATTATTAAATGACGATTATGTTGATCTTAATGTAATTTGTAATGTACATTCTATTGTCATTTGATATTTCATATGGGTTTTTTGTAAATATTGTTAATAATAGAGGGCCATGTGGAAGATTAGTTTTAAACTAAATGTGTCACCCTCTTAAAATAAAGTCTCTTATCTTATCTTATCTTATCTTATCTTATGCAGTAGATGACTTAATTTTTTTTTTTATTGAATATGATTAAAAACATTGTGGCAAAGGGAGAAATTGCTAATTTTGAGCAATTTCCTCTTCTTTTTACAAGGTATTCAAAAGACATCTGAAGCAGATGCATAAAAATGTGACTATATTGGATAAGGTTGACTAAATGTAAAGCATGTTGTCCTTTGTTTTCAAAACACTGCTCCTTTTGCCACGATGTTTATAAAAGTAGTCTTCCGCAGATGTGTTAAATATGTGTTCAGGTGGGAAAGAGTCAAAGACGTTTTTCATATCTTCCTGACTAAAAAGTACATGTACTAATTAATCCTTTCCCTCATATAGACGCTTTCTGATGCCTCTGCAGCAAACGGATTTTTGAAAACATAGTGACAAAAGAAAAAATTGCACAAAACTGCAATTTTTCCTTTTGCCACCATGTTTTCCACTTTTTGTCATAGGTTATCCATTCAATTATGGAGATTTTCTATGTTTCGACAAAATACGTTCAAAGTCGTCTGCTGCAGAATTGTTGTATGAGGGAAAGGGTTAAAGAAATAGAATCAATTGTTGATGGGTGCAAATGTGTTCTTTTCCTCATAGAACAATTCCACAGCAGATGATTTGAAAACATTTTGGCAAAACTGAAGAACATCTACATTATACCCCCAGATACACAGTATATGGCGGCTATATAGGAGTCTTGCTTGTCGGTCCGTTTGTCGGTCCGTTGGTCTATGAACATTTCTTGTGAACACTTTTTCTCAGCAACCCTTGGTCAGAATTCAATAAAACTTCACAAGAATGATTGATACCAAGCCTAGTTGTCAATATTGTCGGCGTGTTGCACTGGAATTATTTTTAAATGAGTTATGGCCCCTTGAATTTCTCATACATATGTATATTGTCAGGCAATTTTGTGTCTTAATGCATCTGCAAGTGGCAAATTCTACTTCTAGATTCTACTTTTTGGGAAGTGAATCTTTGAATCAGGCTCATGGTTTGGACAGAAATTATATTCAAACATAGGACCCTAATTTTGTATTGAGCTGATGCTGGTGATATTTTACTTTTTACCAATTCTTTGAAGAAAAAACTTAACCCTTTCACAAAAACATACACCTTCTGACGCCTTTTCTGCAGACAACTTTTGAAATCATGGTGGTAAAAGGAGAAATTGCTAAAAAGGAGCAATTTATCCTTTTGGCACAATGTTTTAAACTTTATTCAATTGCTCTATATTCATTCATAGACATTTTACATATTTTTGGTAAGATGCTTTAAAAGTCGTCTGTTGTAGAATTTTTGTATGTTGGAAAGACCCTTTTCCCACATATAGACGCTTTCTGACGCCTTTGCAGCAGACAGCTTTTTGAAAACATGTCGACAAAAGAAGAAATTAATCAAAACAAGCAATTTCTCCTTTTGTCACCATGTTTTCAACTCTATTCAATTACTGTACCTTAATTATGCCCCCTTCCAAGAAGAGGGGTATATTGCTTTGCACATGTCTGTCTATCGGTTTGTCGGTCGGTACGTTGGTTGGTCCGTCGGTCCGTCTGTAGACCAAAGCTTGTCCGAGTGATAATTCAACAATGCCTGGACCTATGGTCCTCAAACTTGACTTGGAGGTTAGGCCTGACAAGTAGATTAACCCTATTTATTTTGAGGTCATTGGGTCAAAGGTCAAGGTCACACTGACCTTGAACATTGAAACCTTTTTATACGCCCGTTTAGAAAAAACGGATCGTATTAGTTTTACCTGCGGCGTACAGGCGGGCTGGCGGGCGGGCAGCGTCCAGTATGTTGTCAGCTCAATAACTTTAGAAGCCTTTGTCCAATCATCACCAAATTTTGTCAGAATGTGTATTGGGATAATATCTCGGGACAAATTTGATAACTAGCCATATCGCTTTAGTCAATCAAGAGTTATCGCCCTTTAATTATAGAAATTACCCAAAATTGGTCTTGTCAGCTCAATAACTTTAGAAGCCTTGGTCCAATCATCACCAAATTTTGTCAGAATGTGTATTAGGATAATATCTCGAACAAGTTTGATAACTAGCCATATCGCTTTTGTCAATCAAGAGTTATCGCCCTTTAATTATAGAAATTACCCAAAATTGGTCTTGTCAGCTCAATAACTTTAGAAGCCTTTGTCCAATCATCACCAAATTTTGTCAGAATGTGTATTGGGATAATATCTCAGACAAGTTAGATAACTAGCCATCTCTCTTAAGACAATCAAGAGTTATCGTCCTTTAATTATAGAAATTACCTAAAATTGGTCTTGTCAGCTCAATAACAATTATCACTATACAGGACGGCCGTATTTTGTGACATTTGGCGCTCTTGTTTAAGCTTGTCCGAGTGATAACTCAACAATGCCTGGACCTAGGGTCCTCAAACTTGACTTGGAGGTTAGGCCTGACCAGCAGATGAACCCTATTTATGTTGAGGTAATTGGGTCAAAGGTCAAGGTCACAGTGACCTTGAACATTAAAATCTTTTTAAGCTTGTCAAGTGATAACTCAACAATGCCTGGACCTAAGGTCCTCAAACTAAACTTGGAGGAATGTTGTGGAAATGGATGCTTGTTTTGAGTTAATTATTATTTTTGAAAATCTGCTACAAAGGAGTAAAATGTTGTCTGCATCAGGAAAGGATTGATAATAATGATGTTAACACAATGAGTGACACTGGACTATCTTTCACTGATCATTCCATTGCGGAGTTCAGGTGATATTTTATCACGTACTATGAAATAATGAGTTATCATTAATAATTTATAATAAAAGTTTTATTTGTTTATTTTTTCAATTAAAGCAATCTATGGTTACAGTTTCTGCAAATCTGCAAAGAAGGCATTTCTACTTATTATATCAAATGCTCTGCGTGTAGCAGCAATCAACTCAATTGGAGATTTTGTCCTCTTTCTTGGAAAAATCTGTACTTCAGCAGTTGTTCTTGTTATTGGACATGAACTCTTCTTCAAGGTAAAAGTGTAATACAAATACACATGTATATGCTTGTTATTCCTTACTCACATAGGACAAATCTGCAGCAGATGACTTTGAAATATTTTTGGTAAAATTATAACAAATCTTTGTAAATGAAAGTACAATAATTGAATAGAGTTAAAAACACTGTGGTAAAAAGGAGAAATTGCTCATTCAGAGCAATTTCTTTATTTGTCAAAATGTCTTCAAAAGGTGTCTGCTGTATAGGCATCAGAAAGCGTCTGTTTGTGAGAATGAGTAAATAGAATTATAGCTTCACTTTACAGATAACAAATGCTATCAAACGATCAGATAGTGTAGAATTATATATCAATTTTGAAACTACTGGTGTCAATATGGAAAATATATTCATATGACATCAGTCATCCATGTCTGGCTTTGAATCCTGTTTTGCCCTTGACCCATTATTCCACAACAGCATGACGAATTTAAAAAAAATTGGCACAAATGTTCAACTTATATAATTTATATAGTGACTTTATTGATCTCAAGGGACATTCAAATTATAAGATTAATGTCAAAAGCGATAATATATTTTATTTTTCTTGTCTGGTCAAAAGCTTTGTGAATGTGGTAATACCATAACCTTTTCCCATGTACAAATGACATTTGATGCCTCTGAAGTAGACGGCTTTTGAAAACATTAAGACAAAAGGAGAAATTGCTCATAATGAGCAATTTCTTCTTTTGTCACAATCTTTTCAAATCTTTCATTTTATAGATAATAACCATATTTTTGCATAGAAATTTTCAAAATCATATGCTGCAAATTTGTTGCATGTGGGAAATGGTTAAAGTTCAAGGTTACACTCCAAGCACAAATAGTATTGGAAGAAATTGTCACATACTGTGATGTCATTATTTCACATAAATCTTTTATTCAAGGGGCGTGATGATGTCAACTTTGTATGGGTACCTTTGACTGTAGCATGCTCATTTGCATTTGCCATCTCGCACTGCTTTCTTTTGATCTACGAGGTAAAAAGATTTTCCCTTTACCTATTCTTGTTTTTATCCACAAAATATATCTTATGTCAAACTCAAAAAGGAAGGAATTTTCTCCTCACAAATATTTATTCTGGTGTATTTTTATAATCTACAGCTTTTGCCTTGTAGCCAGTAGAGTTTTAAACATTTTTTTTATGCAAAAATGATCCTAAATGTTATTAAGTAATTCAGTTGTTTCAAAGTGCATACCTTCAACAACATCCAGAAATGAATTGTCTATTTGCCAAACTTTTTTTATGCATACTTGTTTAGATAATCACTTCCCAATTGCTGACTGATTCTGATGCATCAGCAGCAGAGGCTTTTGAAAACATAGTGTGAAAAAAAGAAATTGGGTCATTATGAGCAATTTTTCTTTTTTCCAACCATGGTTTCTACTCAATAAAAAGTTACTTTCATCAAATGAGATTTTAAATGTTTTTCCTTAAATGTGTACAGAAGACTGTTGCATTTTTTTTGTGCATATGGTAAAAGGTTAATTATAATGCTACTTAATCATAATTTTGGTTAAAGTAACAACTTGATTTTCAATTTCAGATTACAATTGATACAATATTCCTGTGTTTCTGTGAAGATTGTGAGAGAAATGATGGAGTGGCTAAACCCTACTTTATGAGTAGAAACCTTATGGTGAGTTTAAACTTTAAAAAAAAGAGTAGTTTTTACCTACTGTGTACTTCTAAACAGATACTAGAATGCACTTCGACATGTCTTGTAACTCATCAAAGGTACAGTTGAAAACAACCTTGAGATAAGAGTTATCTAGTAGTATTTATAGGGTTTTCAAAATATTTTCGGAAAAGGGTTCTTATTTCTATATTATGGTAGTTTTGTTGCTGGACTTTTATTTAGATATTGATCTATTTGATACCAGTTTGCTCACAAAATATCAGATTCATTACTCAAGTATATATGGAGTCATCATAACTACGGTAACGTCATTTAAAAAATACAGGGCTACTAAATTTTGACTTCAACATCAAAATACCCATGCATGATAACTACTCTGTGAAAAATCACTCATTGCTTTTCAAAATACTCTCCTATGAATACAAACAATACAATTCATACAATGTTCAAGAAATGATTTTAGAAAACAGTGTCTAAAAGATTTTGTTTGTATGTTATAAATAGACTCCTGGATTGCTGAGGAAAGTTTTTATCAATGAGTTCTCTGCCGGTGGCGATGTGTGATCATGTTATGGATTTCTGATCACCACTATGCATAACATTACGATGATTTCTCTTCCCTCCTTGAAGCGTTTATACCACTTATACATGTAAACTGATGTTTTCCTCACCATAGACATTTTTCAATAATGATATGATTTTTGCCTTTAAAATTCTTTTCCAAACAAATTTTAATGGCCGATCACTGTACTTCACTCATTTAAACACATGTTCAAAGAAAATATACCAGATGTTTATTTCTCTTGTGTAAGAAATCAAAATTATGTTCTCAAAATCATTCAGAAGATTTCGGGAAAGTGATTATTTGTCCTTTGTTAGATATGCCCTTAGAATTAGAGATAATGGACGTTATGTTTCGAAAACATATACATTTAGAAAAACTGAAAATTAGCTGAGATGACGTCGTTGACGTTGCTATAGTAACAGTAAATTGTCGTTATCAACAATGAACACACATCTGAAAATTACTTATTGAATTGGGAAAATTGTGATCTCCATAATAGAGCAGTTTAACGGAAATGCTACACAAGATAAAGAAATGGGAGCAGTTTTCCATTATTTCTCTCTTATTGTTGGAATAGCATTACAAACTGCCATGTATGGATATTCTATCTGCAAATTCAATACTGGTTCAATACTGGTTCAATAATTTTGAAAGTTGAAACCTAAATGAAAATAAACTTTTGAATGTCTTGTTAAATCCTCAGCCAACCAATTATCCATGTTACTTATTAGTAAAATTTAGTCATTGGTAAATTATTAGTAAATTAAATAAAAGAGGATTATATATCGTAATTGTAAATAATTTTCTTTCTCACTCAGAAATACATGTCTGACTCGGATAAGGCAGAGAAGCAGGTTAAAGGCAAACGCAAGAAGAAGGACGATAACAAAGTATAAAACTGGTGGCTTATTGGTAAACATGATAATTGTAATCAATCATGGATATATCTTACAAAGGAATTTGTTAATCTACAAAAAAGATCCTTCCAATTTAAAATAGTGATATCTTTCATTTATAGTTGGTTGTTTTAACTTATGATAGTTTGTTTTAGGCAAATATGTAAAATTTCCAAGATGGACCCTTTCATTATGGCAAAATTTAACTCAAAATACATGTAAATTAAAGTTTTATTGGAAAAGATAAATTATCTAATGAATAAATATTCTTGAATAAGATAACACTCATTCCAGAATATATATCTCCTTTTCTTACACATTTTATTTTAATGGCCAATCAAAATTCCAAGGGAGCCTATGTTGGAAAATAAAGATCAATTCAATTCAATTGACTATGACTTTTATTTTCTGTGATCTCCATGAACCCTTATCACAATGAAGACTTTGACTTTAATAATGTGACAATAAAATAGATAAGATAAATCTCTAGAAAATGACGTGAAATGGTATGCGATACTCTGAAACCTTGTACCTTAAGGATTGTTTTAGGTTATTTCTACCAGAGGAAAAATTTCATTTTGTTTCATAATGAGCAATTTCTCCTTTTGCCACAATGTTTTCATTCAACTCTGTTCAATAATTAATCCTTCATAGACAAAAAGGGCAGAGAGCAATTTTTAGTTTTCAGCAATACAAATTTTTCCCCAAAAGGTTAACAGCTACAAAAGCTGCATAAGTCATTTCCGTCTAATAAAGGTTATATTCTATGTATACACTGATATTTCAAACTTCAAAGCTATTTTCGTAAAGGTTAAAACTCTGCAGTTATTAATGATGTCTTCGTTCATACAAGAATGATTTGAATTAGCAGCTATTGGCACCAATTGTGTTCCCTGCAGTAAATATTTCAATCTTAACCCTTTCCCATATACAGCAAATCTGTAGCAGACGTCTTTGAAAACTTCTAGTAAAAAAAATGGAAAATCTCTATAATTGTAGGTATAATTACTGAAATTAGTTGAAAACATTGTGGAAAAAGGAGAAATTGCTTGTTTTGAGCAATTTCTCCTTTTGTCACGATGTTTTCGAAAGTCTTCTGCTTCAGATGCATCAGAATGCTTCTACAGGTGGGAAAGGGTTAAAGGAGCCAAATAATGAAAACTGCTGCCTTGACCTGCTCAACATGTGTTGATGAATATGTTAAAGTTTAATTTTGGTTTGAATGTAAAAAGTCTATTTTTATGTCACTGGTGCTTTTGTAATTCCGTACTTTCATGCTGCATTATGCCTTACCAAAGTCTGTCAATAACCATTCTGTTATTTATTTATTATAATACAAAATACATAATTCTTCGATTGCTGGTTTTGAACTTACAATGATGTTCAACAGTGTAAATGGGTAAGTGTTCACATGTCAACTAGGTTACATCAGTGGTTCATGCAGGATAAGACCATTTTCCATTTACATATATGAAAGGCACTACAGGAAAATAAACCATAGATTATTTTGGCCTAGATCACCCTTCGTATTTTCACAGACAGATCTGGCTCTTCACTGGTCATCAATCTAGGTCTCTGACCACAAGTTTACATTTGGATCATAACACATGAATTGGATGACAGTATGTATGGATATTCTCTATATGAAGTTCCTTTAGTATTAGGTATATATTCATATCCTAAACAAATTGACAGTCAAATGGAAAAGCACCAACATTTGAAAAACATAAATTTGCTAAACATCGCAAGATCCAGTGCATGAGAAAAGGTACAAGTTCACATTTCTGAACAGTGTAGGCTTAGATCATGTTGTGTACCTGCTCAGTCTTATCAGAATCTACACTTCTTGACAGAATCTACAAAAACGCCTGTGTAAAAATTATTCGAACAATCTAAATCTTTAGCAGACTGTTGATCAATACTGTTCACAGATGCCAGCTTGTACCTTTTCCCATGCACATGCTCAATTATTAAAATGTTTGTTTCTTTGGTGTTTGAGGTCGTTTTTAACAAATTTTCAGTTATATCACAGCAATTTCTTGGCAAGATACCAGTACTACTGGTCCATTTAACCTGACACCAACAAGTCAGTCATAATGCTTACTCCGCTACCCTGAGTGCCAAGTAGGGCAGCAGCCATTACTTAAAGACATTTTTAAAGTATTTGGTATGACCTGGCCAGGGATTGAACCCACGACAACCCGCACCTGAGGCGGTATAAATGTATGATTGAAATGATAAATCACAATGCATATTTTATTTACTTTTATTTTGATAAAATTTCAAAAAAAAATTCATAACTACATTCAGTACAAAAAAAGAAGCATATAGAAGAATATAATTATTTCATAAAGCATTTAATAGCTCTTAGTCTTACACCTAATCCTAATATCACTGTATTTGTATGCTATACCCTTTATAAAATAAAAACTACTATCAATATCACCCATAGAACAAAAATCTAATGTAAAACATAACACACAACAAGTTTTGTATACTTACATGTATTAACCCTTTCCCACTTGCACACATATATTGATGCATCAGCAACTACAGCAGACACATTCAAAAGCATTGTAGCAACAGAAGCAGTTGTTTAACATGGTTAACTTCTCCTTTTGCCTGAATGCTTTCACTAATTATTTGTCTACATTTTCAAAGTCAATTTCAGCAAACTTCTTGTAATGTTTTAAGCACAGTCAGACAGAAATCATCTTAATAGAATTCTAAGTTTTATGATAATTTACTTATACAGGCCCAAGAAGTTGGTGTATCCATACAACAACTGTTTCCCTGATACAAACTGCAGCAGTCCATATTTAAAAAAACATTTTAATAAAAGAAGACATTTCTTAAACCCTATCCTGTATCAATGTCACACTTCAAGTTTTCTTGGTATCATTTATCTTTCCAAACAACTTTTCAAAGCAAGTGGCAAGAGTAAAAAAAAAAATTATATACTTTTTAACCTACTTTGAGATTAATAAATCACCTGTTGCAGAGGCATCTAAAGTTGTCGGTTTCATGTTAATGGGTAAATCCAAAAGCCTGAGCAGATGTAATTGATTTCATAAGAAGTCATTGCTTACATGCTATTTAGTTACTATTAAACCCCTTTCCCACCTAAAACAAGTTTGCAGCATCCGACGTTGAAAACATCTTGGCAAAAATGTAATCAAATTTCATAAATAAAGAGTATCATTAGTAAAAATAAGATGAAAATAAAAGCCAAGAGGGGAAATTGCTAATAATAATATCACAATATTTTCAAAATTCGCCTGCTGCAGATGCATCATAATTGATTGCTTGATTGGGGTTTAACGCAGTTTTCAACAATTTCTTAGTCATATCATGACTCATGTGTTTCCTGGCTTTCTCACACTAGAATACCACACAACATTCTATTCAAGCAACTGGCTGCTTTTCCTGATAGATTGTTAGCCCATAATTGGTGGAAGATGAATGACGCTTGTCACAGTGATTTATCAAACATCAGAAAGAATATTTGCCAAGCTGGGTTTTGAACTCCCAACCGACTGAGCTACAGGGGCTCAGCAGAGGCATCATAAGGTGTCTGCAGATGGGAAAGGGTTCAAATAGTACGAAAAAAGAATTACTTGCATTCCAATGGATAACTAGGTAGTAAAATTTAACAATTGTTTCTCTTTCTTAAGCAGTAAAGCCTGTATATGGTCCTTACATAATCAACTGGCCAATAACGCATACATACTATATAAACTGACCATTTTATGAATGCAGCATGTTTGACATATTAAGTGTTCACAGAACTAATAGTCATATGAAGACAACAGTGCTATGTCCAAAAGGAATACATATCAGCAAAATAAGGAATGTTTTTAAAATGAAGCAAAAATAAAATCAATTTTACAACATAAATATAACTACATTCGATCTAACTTGGCACCAATTAAGCATAATTTAAATGTTAAGCAATGTAAGATACAGCAATTATACAAATGCATTGTACAGCACTACAGTTTAATCAACCACAAGACATTTGCAACAAGTTTAGATCCAGATCACCTTTAACCTCTGTGGAGTCTGTTTGAAATCTGCAATGTTCACTTATAAGTCATTATATGCCTATGACATACAATGTCCAGTATGGATTTGCAAATTTACTTTTAAATAGACAATAAAAAAGGAATGAATCTCTTCATCAAGTAAGCAGTGCAACTTCTTTGAAAGTATAATCAGTGAACAGTGTTGAAAGCATTGTAGCAAAAGAGAATTTCTCATTATGAGCAATTTCCTCTTCTTTTTACAATGTTTTCAAAAGCCATCTGCAGCAGATGAGTAAAACAAAATGACTATTGAATAAGGTTCACTACACGAAAAGCATGTTGTTCTTTGTTTTCAAAACAATGCTCTCCTGAAAGAAATTTATACATTATAAGATTAAGACAGAATTCATAGCCATACATCAAAAATTCAGCAATTTTCTCCTTTTGCCAACATGTTTTCAAATATATTCAATAATTCTAAATTCATTGATAGAAATTTTCCATAAAGTTGCCTGCTGGAGATTTGTTGTATGGTAGCAAAATGTAAAGGACCATTACAGTTTATAAAGTAGAACAACTTGAGAATCTGAGCCTCCTAAAGATATTTCACTACTGAGCTCTAGCTAAAAAGTATTATTAAATTAAAAATAAGAGGGTCTTGATCCCCCTGGATTGCAAACCTGAGGTATGCAATATTATTTGTCATTCCAACCACACATTCAACCACAGTCACTCGTTTGCAGTCAGATAAGCTAATACAAGAGGTATATTATAGCTCAACTACCACAAGGGGACATAACCCAACCCAGAGGTTTGTCCTTTGTCAGATTAATATGATTTGCAGACACGGATACAAGGTCACCAAAGCAATGTTTATTTTCTAAAGAGATCACTTTTTAAATATCATATTCTGGGCATAATGAGTAAAACAGCCGAAGGCCCTAGTGATCAAACTTTTTTTTTACCAATCAACATGGCTGGAATGAATCTTAAAGAGGGTTACGAACATTTCTACAAAATTGATTGAAAATCAACCAGATACTTTCGGAGAAGAAGATAATTAAAGTTTTCACTAAAGCAATATAATGCAAAACAGTCAATATCTTTCGATCATTCAACATGGCTTGAAGGAGTCTAAAACAGGGTCTTTCAAGGAACAAAATAATTTGAAAATTGGTCAGATCATTTCAGGGAGAAGATTTTTAGTGTTCTTTGTAGCCATAGAAGGAAAAGCAGCCCCGCCCCATGAGAGTCATGTTTTTTTACTAATCGTTATGATTAGGAGGAATCTGATAGTCTCCCATGGATCAATTCTATAAAATCATTTGAAAATCGACCAACCAGTTTGAGAGGAGAAGATTGCTCAATTTATTTTCTTTTGGTTGCCATGGAAACCAGTATTCTGAATGGATCCAAAACAAGAGCAGTCCTATTCCACTACTTATAAGTTACTGAGATATGGACTCTTAATGTATTTGTATGCAAAACATTAAGCAGAAATTCTTAGCCAAATAATAAAGGGATATACTTTGCATTATATGCAAAAAAGAGATATCCAACTTGATTATTAACATAGATGTGATAGATAGAAAGGTCTGTATAAAGTTTCAATGCACTGCATCAAGTGGTTACTGAGACATGGACTCTTATTGCTGTTGCATTCAAAACTTTAACCAGAATTTCTAAGTGAAACAAGATGTGTTTGTGAAACACTGATGCCCCCATACCTGTTACGGTTCAAAAGTAGTGGTCAAGGTTAATTTTTTTTTTCGACAGACAGACAAAGAGACGTAGGTCAAAGGTAAAGGTCGCAAGGTCAAAGATTACTACTCAAAGGTACTGACAGAAACGTCATGTCACAAGGAATACACATGTGAAATATGGTAGCCGTGCCTGTTACGGTTCAAAAGACAGACAGACAAAGAGACGTAGGTCAAAGGTCAAAGATTTTGGTACTGACAGAAAGGTCATGTCACAAGGAATACACATGTGAAATATGGTAGCCGTGCCTGTTACGGTTCAAAAGAAGTGGTCAAGGTTAAAGTTTTTTTTCGACAAAGAGACGGAGGTCAAAGGTCAAGGTCAAAAAATTTGGTACAGACAGAAAGGTCATGTCACAAGGAATACACATGTGAAATATGGTAGCCGTACCTGTTACGGTTCAAAAGTAGTGGTGAAGGTTAAAGTTTTTTTCGACAAAGAGACGTAGGTCAAAGGTCAAGGTCGCAAGGTCAAAACTTTTGGTACTGACAGAAAGGTCATGTCACAAGGAATACACATGTGAAATATGGTAGCCGTACCTGTTACGGTTCAAAAGTAGTGGTGAAGGTTAAAGTTTTTTTCGACAAAGAGACGTAGGTCAAAGGTCAAGGTCGCAAGATCAAAAATTTTGGTACTGACAGAAAGGTCATGTCACAAGGAATACACATGTGAAATATGGTAGCCGTACCTGTTATGGTTCAAAAGTTGTGGTCAAGGTTAAAGTTTTTTTTTGCCACAGACAAAGAGACCAACAGACGGACAGGCCGAAAACTATATGCCCACCGAATCGAAGATTCCGGGGGCATAAAAAGGACCATAACTTGCATTAAATGCAGGATAGAGTTATCAAACTTGATAATTTACATATTATGTGATAGTTGAGAAGCATTGTAGAATGTTTCAATACAATAAATCTAGTAGTTACTGATCTATGGTGAAATATATGTACTTGCATGGAAAACTTTAACCAATGTGTTACGCTGACGCCAGGGTGAGTAGAATAGCTCTCATATTCTTCAAATAGTCTGATTAAAAAATGAAAGAATTTTGGCAAGGTATTGAGAGGATTCTTGCTGTGAAATTTCATCTCAATTGACCGGCTGGTTGTAGAAAAGAAAATGTTGATGGATGATGGATGCCAAACAAATTGTGATAACAATAACTTAACCTGAACATAAGGTGCTAGAAGACTGTAATCTAAATCATCGATTGTATGTTAGAAAGGGTTAAATTTTAGACACAGACAGGCAGGGCAAACAATGTATGCCCCCCAGGTGTGTTCCTCTATTTTGTAGTCTGATCATGACTTTGTCTGTTCCCTTCATTCAAAAACTTATTGAATAGAAATGAAAACATTATAGCAAAAGCAGAAATTGTTCTCATTAAAGCATTTTTTTTTTCTCCACAATTCTGTAAGCTGTTGTCTGCTGCAGATGCTTTAAAATTCATCTTCATGTGGGAAAAGGTTATAAAACTTGTTTTTTCCACAAGTTATTTGTATTACAATGCTCCAATCCCTCAAGTAGTGACCAAGCTCAATCACAACACCGTACAACCACAACCACCTTCTGACACGGACTTGCCTTGGGCTATCTTCGCCTGAAATATAGAACGTTTAATACAGAGAGATTTGATCACGATGTGCCTGCAAGTTGGTAAATTCTCATCGAGAGAGAGAGTTATGATCCCAATGCAATTTATTCATATTCTGTTGTAGTCATTACAAGTTATAATTTTTAACTTCTCCATCTTCTACAGTAAAACATTTAACAGTTGTAGTTAACCCTTTCCCACATACAAGAAATCTGCAGCAAACGACTTTAAACTTATTTTGTCAAAAAATGGAAAAGTTCTATAATTGAATGGATAATCAATGACGAAAAGTTGAAAACATTTTGGCAAAAGGAGAAATTGCTCATGATGAGCAATTTCTTCTTTTGCCACAATGTTTTCAAAAGTCCTCTCCTTCAGAGGTGACAGAAAGCGTCTGTATGTGGGAAAGGGTTAGCCCGATAGATCAACATAACTTACAGCCATCATAAGGCACTCTGTAACATTTATTTTCTTCAAGGCACTACACTCTATATAACCTTTAGCTTTTATCTGTTTACTTAAGGACTTGGCCTGATTCTTTTTTACCAGTTTGTCTTTCTCATGCCCTCTTCTTAAATCTGAAATAAGTTTAAAACAGTTTCCCCTTTTTATGTTGAGAAGTCCACAGGAGAATATCCATGACTTCTACAAACAAAATGAATCAGTGCTGCTTAAGATACATGTCTGTACAATATTATATTCATTACATTCATTCTTAATACATTCCCCATAACAAAAGCATCTGAAGGAGACAAATTTTTAAAACATTTTGGCAAAAGAAGAAATTGCTTATAATCAAAATTTTCAGATGTGATACTGTTGTTTTACAAAGCTGGGGACTAAAATTATTATGTCAAGACAATTATTAAAGAGGTCTTGCTTTTGCCACTTTAATGTATAATTAAACTTTGTCTGTGTTATATGTCACTATATTCATTTCTCTATCAAACAAGACTAGTCTACACAGTGAGTGTAGATCAAGATCACTCTGAAAAAGTGTCATCTTATCCTACAATGCTCACCGATTTATCACAAAATTGTTCAAGAAACCACTTATAAATAATTCATATTTAAATCAAAAAGTGCCAGAAATACAGAAAGATAAATACAGAAAGATTGTTAACCCTTTCCCTCATACGACAATTCTGCAGCAGACAACTTTGAACATATTTTGTAAAAAAATAGAATATCTCTATAATTGAATGGATAATCTATGACTAAAAGTGGAAAACATTGTGGCAAACGGAGAAATTGCTTGTTTTGAGCAATTTCTTTATTTTTTCACTATGTTTTCAAAAAGGCGTTTGCTGCAGAGGCGTCAGAAAGCATCTATATGAGGGAAAGGGTTAACTTATTTGTAACAAATTCCCTTAGGTTGAGTTTCTTAGAGCAGGGCGTAGATTGTGAAATTTCTGGAACCGATTTTTCAAAGCCTGTGCCATTCATGCTAATTGATCAGACTCTATACTATTGACTGTCCAAATCAACATTATTATCCTGACATTCCTAAAATTGGCTATGGACTCTTTCAAATGCAAAGCTTGACAACAGACAAGTCCATTTTTAAAATTCAGCATTGAAAGGGTTAATAAGAATTTATGATATTTGTAGTGTAAGCCAATTCACCCTTTCCGATACAAACAAATCATTCTCATATAATGATATTAATCCTCAGGCTCTTACCTTCTTTACATCCGACAAGTAATATTGGCACTTTAGGAGCATGCTGTTTTAACTCCGGGATCCATTTAGCTTTGATGTTTTGGAAGGAGTTGGGACCAGACAAAGAGAAACATAAAACAAACACATCGGCACCTTCGTAGGATTCTGGACGGGTTGAATCACTGTCTTCCTGGAAAATAATGAATTTTTGTTTGTTATCCCTTTTCTACATACAACAAAACAGCAGCAGATGACTTTGAAAACATCTAGGCAAAAATATTGAACGTTTTTTAAATGAAAGAATTTTTTTATCTAATAGAGCTGAAAACATTGTGGCAAAAGGATATATAGCTCTTTTTGAGCAATTTACTTTTTTTGTCACAATGTTCTCAAATGTTGTCTTCTGCAGAGGCGTCAGAAATTGTCCGTATGTGGGAAAGGGTTTGTAAGAGGTTCAGTCACTGGCTTATAAAACACATGGTCAAGTACATACAATAAATACTCAAAAGTTATATAAGAAAAAATTAAGTCAGATTTTTTTTTAACAATAGCTGTCCGCAAGACCGCATGCTCGACTATTTGGCCATTTGATACTATAGACAACAGTTGTCTATTGAGATAGTGGCTTGATAGTATAGAACTCTAAATCAAGTTGGATAAGTATTGTTGGAATAGCATCTGCTGTTTGTGAGAAAAGGCCTTGCATGCAAAACTTTAACTTAAATTTTTTTACTTCAAAAAGGGCTATAATTTTTAATAAATTCAGTGAGGAGCTACCTAACCTGATTGTTTGATATCTTTAAAGACTACTATTGAAGTTTTAAATCAATCCCTGAGTGGTAACTGGATATGTGCATGAAAGTACCAGGTATACCAAAGTCAAACAAGGGCCATAAATTGTACTAAATTCATACAAGAGTTATCTAACTTGACTATCTGACACCTCTGAGTCTGAAGACATGAATGAAGTTTCAAGTCAATATCATTAGTGGTTACTGAGATATATCCATGAATGTACCTTGCATGAAAACTTTAACCAGAATTTCTAAGTAAAACAAGAGCTGTCAGAGGACAAAATTCTAAGTCGAAAAAGGGCCATAATTCTTTAAAAAACAGAATTATGTATTCTTGTCTGTTTATGGAGGTAATGATAGTGAAAACGTGTTGTTAGTTTTTCGAAGCAATATCTGTTATGGTTTTGACAAAAAATAAATTGGTACAAAATTCTAAGTCGAAAAAGGGCTAAAATTCTTACAAATTTTTTGACCTAGTTATGTACTCTTGTCTGTTGATGGATGTTATGATGGTGAATAAGTGTTGTAAGTTTCAAAGCAATATCTGTAATGGTTTTGACAAAAAATGGAATTGGTACAAAAAACTTTACCAAAATTCTAAGTCGAAAAAGGGCCATAATTCTTACAAAAACATGGACAGAGTTATGTACTCTTGTCTGTTGATGGAGGTTATGATGATAAATAAATGTTGTAAGTGTATTAGCTATATCTCTAATGGTTTTGCAAAAAAGTGGGGTTGTACGAAAAAATTAACCAAAATTCTAAGTGGAAAAAGGGCCATAATTCTTACAAAAACATGGACAGAGTTATGTACTCTTGTCTGTTGATGGAGGTTATGATGATAAATACATGTTGTAAGTGTATTAGCTATATCTCTAATGGTTTTGCAAAAAAGTGGGGTGGTACAAAAAAATTAACCAAAATTCTAAGTGGAACAAAGGCCATAATTCTTACAAAAACATGGACAGAGTTATGTACTCTTGTCTGTTGATGGAGGTTATGATGGTGAATAAGTGTTGTAAGTTTCAAAGAAATATCTGTAATGGTTTTGACAAAAAATGATATTGGTACAAAAAACTAAACCAAAATTCTAAGTCGAAAAAGGGCCATAATTCGTACAAAAGCCTTGACAGAGTTATGTACTCTTGTCTGCTGATGGAGGTAATGATGGTTAATAAGTATTGTAAGTGTATAAGCTATATCTCTAATGGTTTTGCAAAAAAGTGGGGTGGTACGAAAAACTTAACCAAAATTCTAAGTTGAAAAAGGGCCATAATTATTACAAAAACATGGACAGAGTTATGTACTCTTGTCTGTTGATGGATGTAATGATTGTGAATAAGTGTTGTAAGTTTCAAAGCAATATCAGATTCTGTAAAGGCCATTTATATCTTGAAATCTAACAAGAACTTTAATAAGAATGGAATTATAAAGTTTTTGTAATTTTGCACCTTTCCTGATGCCGCCTTGCTGCCCTGTTTTTCAACGAAATCAATATGGCTTCAACAGTTTATTTAGAGGGTCACTTAAGAAACATTTCTACCAAATTATCTTGCAATCGCACAAGTAGATTATGTAGGAAAAGGATTTTAAAATTTGGGTATTTTTCTCACTTTCTGATGCCGCAGCAACCAAAGTTCTCAATGGAATTTAAATCTTTGAACAATTTTGAAAGAGGACCACCAAAGGAACATTCTTGTGATGTTTTGTGGAAATTAGTCTATTGGAATGGTAGGAGTTGGTTGTCATTTGTAGCTAAAAGTTAAATTTACCCTTTTTGTGATGACGCCTGGATGATATGATTGTGTAACCAATCAAAACGGCTTAAACAAATTAAATAGAGGATCATTACAGTAAGATTCGTATTATATTTTCTTAAAATCAGACAAACACTTTCATAAAATTGGAATTTTCAAATTTTGTCATTTTGCCCCTTTTCTGATGCCGCCTGACTGCCATGTTTTTCGACCAATCAGTATGGCTTGAACAATTTTTATAGAGGGTCACACAAGGAACATTTCTACCAAATTATATTTGAATCTGGAGGAGAAGATTTTTAAAGTTTGGACATTTTGTCCCCTTTCTGATGCCGCAGCAACCAAAGTTCTCATTGGAATTTTAATCTTTGAACAATTTTGAAAGAGGACCACCAAAGGAACATTCCTGTGATGTTTTGTGGTAATTGGTCTATTGGAATGGTAGGAGATGGTTGTCATTTGTAGCTAAAAGTTCAATTTACCCCTTTTGTGATGACGCCTGGTTGCAATGATTGTGTAACCAATCAAAAAGGCTTAAACAAATTAAATAGAGGATCATTACAGTAAGATTCATATTATATTTTCTTAAAATCAGACAAGCATTTGCATAAAAATGGAATTTTCAAATGTTGTCATTTTGCCCCTTTTTTGATGCCGCCTGACTGCCATGTTTTTCGACCAATCAGTATGGCTTGAACAATTTTTATAGAGGGTCACCCAATGAACATTTCTACCAAATTATATTTGAATCTGACAGGCAGATTCGGAGGAGAAGATTTTTAAAGTTTGGACCTTTTGCCCCCTTTCTGATGCCGCAGCAACCAAAGTTCTCAATGGAATTTAAATCTTTGAACAACTTTGAAAGAGGCCAACCAGAGGAACAGTCCTGTGATGTTTCACGGAAATTGTCTTTGGAGTTTGGGAGGAGATGATGTTTAAAGCTAAAAGTTAACGCCGGACGCCGGACGACAGACAAAAAGTGATCAGAATAGCTCACCTTGAGCCTTCGGCTCAGGTGATCTAAAAAGTGAATTGGTACAAAAAACTTAACCAAAAGTCTATGTCAGAAAGGGCCATAATTCTTACAAAAACCTTGACAGAGTTAAGCACTCTTGTCTGTTGATGGAGGTTATGATGGTGAATAAGTGTTATAAGTCTCAAAACAATATCTGTAATGGTTTTGACAAAAAATGGAATTGGTACAAAAAACTTAACCAAAATTCTAAGTCGAAAAAGGGCCTTAATTCTTACAAAAACCTTGACAGAGTTATGTACTCTTGTCTGTTGATGGAGGGGATGATGGTGAATAAATGTTGTAAGTTTCAAAGCAATATCTGTAATGGTTTTGACAAAAAAGTGAATTGGTACAAAAACCTTAACCAAGGTGTGACACCAACGCCGACACCGGGGCGAGTAGTATAGGTAGCCTTTTCTTCGAAAAGTCGAGCTAAAAAGGGCCATAATTTGCATTATATACTGGAAAGAGTTATCAAATTTGATTGTTTATATAGGTGTGATGGTTGGGTTCTATAAAGTTTCAATGCAATGCATCATGCAGTTTCTAGGATATGGACTCTTAATGTTGTTGCACACAAAACTTTAACCAGAATTTCTAAGTAAAAAAAGGGCTAAAACTTGCAGTAAATGCAGGATAGAGTTATCTATCTTGATAATATACATATGTGTGATGGATGGGAAAGGTTGTATCAAGTTGTAATGCAATGCATCAAGTAAATACAGAGATATGTACACTTAATGTAGTTGCACGCAAAACTTTAACCAGAATTTCTAAGTCAAACAAGAGTTGTCGGAGGACAATATAGCTCGCCTATCAGGGCCTACTGCAGAACAGTTATAGCATTAGGTAAAGTCACACAGTATCCCCTATTGCAAGATAATACACCTTTTCAATACGTGCATGCAAATGTTAACCAAGTCCATACAGGCCCTTTTGGGCCTTTTAAATCTAATGACCCTGAATAAGTGTGTGAAGTTTCAAAGCAACAGCATACACAGTGTCTGAGAAAAGGCCTTGCAAGCACATGTTTGACCAAAATTCTAAGTCCAAAAAGGGGCACAATTCAGTCAAAATCCGTTCCAGAGTTATGGGACATGACATACAAGGTCATCTAATGACCCTGAATAAGTGTGTGAAGTTTTAAAGCAACAGCATACACTGTGTCTGAGAAAAGGCCTTGCACGCAAAGGTTTGACCAAAATTCTAAGTCCAAAAAGGGGCACAATTCAGTAAAAATCGATTCCAAAGTAATGAGACTTGACATACAAGGTCACCTAATGACCCTGAATAAGTGAGTAAAGTTTCAAAGCAACAGCATACACAGTGTCTGAGAAAAGGCCTTGCACGCAAAGGTTTGACCAAGTTGGCAACGCCAACACCAATGCCGGGGTGAGTACATAAGCTCCCCTATTTCTTCGAATAGGCGAGCTTAAAAGTAGTATAATTGTGTCGAAATCTAAAAATACAGCTTTTGGACTGGTCCTGCAACATCATTTGATGATGTCCAATAAGTGTGTGAAGTTTAAAAGCAATAGCATCTGTGGTTTTTTAGAAAAAGCCTTGCATGCAAAACTTTAACCAAAGTTGCAACACCGACGCACAAGTGAGTGTAATAGCTCTCATATTCAACAAATAGTCGAGCTAAAAAAGAAAGTACATGTATAATATTGAATAACAAATAACATTTAAAACATTGTTGCAAAAGAAGAAATTGCTCATTATGAATAAACATTTTTTAGTGATGCCACTTTCTAATGTGTTTGTAAAACTAACCCAGATCTGCTCAACTGTAAGACTGTAGGATATCAGCTTTGGTAGTGTTCATGAACTGCTTGAGATAATGCCAGTTTGCTTTTTGATAGAGGGGTGCATTTCTGGGCTTTTGTTTGAGTATGTTTTGGTAGGGATTTACTATTGATATAATGATGTATAAGTAATGTCTTACATGTCCTTCTGTATCTGTACATTTAATATGAACACTGTCAGCACCAATAGTCAGATCTTTTTCATGAGGTACTCTGTTACATTCCATAGGTGTGAAGAGACTAGGAAACTGGTCAGTTGAGAAGGTGATACACAGTGATGTCTTCCCCACATTGTTGTCACCAACAACCACTGCATTGATTTCACTGGCTATAGGTAAAAATACAAACATTTGGGTTACTAGAAAAGCTGAAATATAATCTAAGTGTATGGCCTACAATGTTACAGTAATACATTTACTCATTTTGTACATTTGTTTGGTTAAAAACATCAGGAACTACTTATACATATTAGTAGTCCCTGATAGCATTGTGAAAAAAAACTAAACTATCACTGAAGATGATAAATACCCCCTAAACAGCACCTTGACCTACACCATATCTTAATAAGTAAAAGGGCCATAACTCTGTAAAACAACATGCAATTGTAACCCCTTTAGGATATGCACATCTCCTCTTGGTATAGAAGCTTCACGTAAAATTTTATTGAATTCCACCCAGTGGTTTGTAAGAAATATTTTGACAAAATATGGCTTCCGAACGACAGACAGACAGCCCAACACAGTGACTCCTATATACCCCCTCTTCTTCGAAGGGGGTATAATTATTTTTTATTAGAAAAAGTTATTTGATCCTTTTACAACTAGAATTCTGATTCTGATACATGAAAGGAAGGAGGTAGGTTTGTTTGGTAATAACTCTTATCGTTATTTAATCAGTATTATCCAAACTTCTTTTATCACACCTGTGGTGAATCGTTATAAAAATGTGGTGTCATTCATCAGTGGCCAATCCTTATGTGGCAAGTCATTATACTTTCAAGACTGAATAACCGTTTCTACAATAAATAAATGATTTTCACAAATGTTATTAAAGAAACGAATGTCAAAATGAGTAAATATACCGCTGTGACATAGTAAACTATCTTTTTGGACTGTATTTCAATGAATTTTGGTGTATAGTCAAACTTGTGTGAGAGGTCACATGCGATCAGCGGTCATCGGCTTTAAACAGTCACTTTAAATCCCTCCCAACCAATTATACTCCATTGAAATGCCTTGATCAGCGGTCCCCTTTGAAACGCAGCCAACGGCTACACTAATTGGATGAGATTAACTGTAATCTTATTGTGTACAATGGTCAATCAACATGCGACTTGGATTCGCAAGGTGTAAGGTTATCGGTGTTTAATACATACAGGTAAAAAAGCATACTGTGACAAACACCTTATCGGGTTTTCCACTTAGAAGCCCCATTACCATTTTAAATTGAAAGACCATCGGACAAAAATTGTGCAAAATGCATACGTATATTCGGACGCTGCTTTTTCCCAGATACATTGTTCGGCGAATTTCAAATTAAAGTAAAACATATTTGATGGTCAAGTTAGCTGTGTACGTTGTTTTTAACCAAAAACTAGATAGCACAATGAAATAATTGATAAAAAAAAAGATACAAATCAATGTTTAAATATAATATTTAGCTCTATAAATAAATAAATTTTCTTGGCAGAATGGTCAAGTCAGACTGCTGTGAGATTGAGATATGTTGTAAATATACAGTAATACATGGTAACATTTTAAATAATTTCAACATACATATGCATTTATCTGCAGAAGACGATTTTTGAAAACACTGTTGAAAATGTAGAAATTGTTTTAACTTTTGTGTACTTTGATAAATGTTTTATCCAAATTTAGTTGAAATAGACAATTTACTTTTTGCAATGTAAATGATTACTTTCCTAACAGTTACATGCAATATGTAAACTGACAAAACTTGAAACAATCCGACCACGTTATGCAATTTGTGATCAACAGCCACCTGTCTTAAGCAGCCAGTTTTATCATGTCCCTTGGGTGACTGCTGATCGCAAGTTTGACTGTATTTGGTTTTTCTAGTAACTGAAAACATTTAGGTTATCTTGATGGTTAAGCAAAACACCCAAATACACCTTCAGTATCTGATATATATTGAGTTGTCGGAGGACAATATAGCTCGCCTATCAGGACCATCGTCTATCAGGGCCTATGTCAGAACAGTTATAGCATGAGTAAAAGTCCAAAATCCAAATGTGGAATATTTCAGTTGAAATTGAATTTACAAAAGAAAGACAAGAATGACGCGTAATTAAATGTCTCGCTGTCCCCTGCTTTGACTATCAATGCAAGTGTAAAAGACAAAAAGTATAATAACAAAACTGTAACATTGAGCTAAACTGAATTGTTTTTCAACAAGAAATTAAAAAAAATTCAAGAAAGAAAAAAATAACAAAATGAGCTAAACGCAAAATTCAAAAAAATAAAACAAAATGCTCAAAGTTTAAAAATACAAGAAATTAAAAAAAATAAAAATAAAACGCAGAGTTCAAAAATACAAGAAATTAAAAAAAAAATGAAATTAATCCAACAAAATATGAAGAAGCTATGTCTAATTCTCAAAATCCACCAAAAATCAAATGTTTACCCCAATAAAAGGTCACACCCAGCATCTTCAGTGTACAAATATGAAAGCCTTAGTACCAGTACTTATTGAGAAAAATAAAACAAAATCGAAACGTTAACGTTGAGCTAAACGCAAAATTGAACAAATACATGAAATGAAAAAGAAAAAAATCCAAATGTTTAAAAAAATTCCATTTCAGAGTTATGGGACTTGCCATACAAGGTCATGTAATGACCCTGAATAAGTGTGTGAAGTTTCAAAGCAACAGCATACACAGTGTCTGAGAAAAGGCCTTGCATGCAAAGGTTTGACCAAAATTCTAAGTCCAAAAAGGGGCACAATTTAGTAAAAATCCATTTCAGAGTTATGGGACTTGACATACAAGGTCACCTAATGACCCTGAATAAGTGTGTGAAGTTTCAAAGCAACAGCATACACAGTGTTTGAGAAAAGGCCTTGCACGCAAAGGTTTGACCAAGCTGGCAACGCCAACACCAATGCCGGGGTGAGTACATAATTTATTAAGCTCCCCTATTTCTTTGAATAGGCGAGCTAATTATATAGTACAAATATACGAAAATGTGTTATCAATATATAAAAAAACGTCATAACTGTTTAGGAATACCATTATTAATACATGTATAATGCTTGAAAAATCAGACCATAATATATTTGCAGCTGTCATACAATGGCAGTCTGAGGAAGGTTAGAAACACAAGCATCGTATGAAACACATTTCTAATGCTTAGATAAAACATTTACACTACAGTCATGCTCTTTTTTGAAACTTTATAATATACTGAAGATGTTCTTTTCACAATGCATGATAAACCTTTTTGTAAGCTTATCATGACTTTTACAACAAGGTCTACCGGTAGTCACTCCTTCATGTGGTTCCAGCTGTAAAGTATTGATGAATGTGACAGCCACTTGTTAATAAACTTGATTGATATTCTAGCTTATTTGCATTATATAATCATGTTTAACAAGAAAATGTGTCCATGGAACACGGATGCCCCGGTTGTTAATGGACGAACAGACACACAAACAGACGAACGGACGGACACACAGTTGGTCCAACCTCAATTTGATACAATTTTTTAAACAATGATATGTTGATTGTCATTTGTGTGAAGTTTCATAATGATAGGACATCAGGTTCACTAAAATCTAACTTGACCAAAAACTTTAACCTGAGAATGGAATGGACGAACAGACAGACGAACAGACGGACGAACAGTTGGTCCAACCTCAAATTGATACAATTTTTTAAACAATGATATGTTGATTGTCATTTGTGTGAAGTTTCATAATGATAGGACATCAGGTTCACTAAAATCTAACTTGACCAAAAACTTTAACCTGAGAATGGAATGGACGAACAGACAGACGAACAGACGGACGAACAGTTGGTCCAACCTCAAATTGATACAATTTTTTAAACAATGATATGTTGATTGTCATTTGTGTGAAGTTTCATAATGATAGGACATCAGGTTCACTAAAATCTAACTTGACCAAAAACTTTAACCTGAGAATGGAATGGACGAACAGACAGACGAACAGACGGACGAACAGTTGGTCCAACCTCAAATTGATACAATTTTTTAAACAATGATATGTTGATTGTCATTTGTGTGAAGTTTCATAATGATAGTACATCAACTTCACTAAAATCTAACTTGACCAAAAACTTTAACCTGAGCGGGACGGACGAACGGACGGACGGACGGACTAACAGACCGGAAAACTATATGCCCCTCATACTTCGTATGCCGGGGCATAAAAATACGTGAATCATGCATGTTAGATACATTTAAAAATTAAAAAATCATTTTCAACACTTCTTTTGAATATTTAAGGCTACAGTACTTTATACGGGTAAACAAATTAACGGCAAAGTCGGCGATGTTTCCTGTTAATAGGTAATGTGTATGAACTATGCAAAACTTTGCTATACCGTCTTTCCAAAAATTGTGTCCAGAGTGGATTTTTTGATGCAGTCACAACTCTGCTACGTTTTGAAGAAACTTCTAGAGGAAATAATAAAATATGATAATACATACTCAATAAAGGATTATGAGCACAATTAATTTTATGTGTGATAATTTCCGTTTAATAACACTCGTCGTCTATTTCTAAAACGAGTTCAAATAATAACTCATAAGGGTATTTTGACTTTCTGGAAGTTACAAATCTAAATTCCTGTAATATGACTTCATTCTATTAGCGTAACGCAAATGATAAATAAATAACCAAAAGGAAAACAACAAAAATTATAGGAAACGTTAGTTTGTCTTGTCACAAATGTAGTTCCGTAAATTATGGAATCGTTTTATTTGAAGTACCTGTCATCATAATTTCATGGATTTAAAATCTTGGCTATATTTTAAAGTTAAATATAAGCTTAACCTGATGATGATTTTTATTTTCTTTGCTAAGGTCGGTAGGACTCGTAATTGACAGAAATAACTGATCGTGCTACAAACAAGGGGCTAACTGCAGTTCGCGGAGAATTATTTACCGATCACAAAAGTTAATAAATGTTTACCCGAAATAGGTAGTACCTATACACATATTAAATTTATAAAGTACTATACTGTTAAATTTTCAAAAGAAGTGTTGCAAGTCACTGAAGTTTTATGGTTGTGTATTAGTTTACATAGAAACATATTTAATTTACTACATTTAAGGTGTATTTGGGTGTTTCTTGTAACCTATCATGTTTCATTTATCATATGATATCCGAGTGAGATAGTTATGAAAGTTTTATATGGTTTGCTTACTTTTCTTTCTTTAAGAGACTTCTGCATTGGGAACAGCTGATGAAAATAAATGGTATCAAGTAAAACTGGTTGTTTAACCCTTTCCCACCTGCAGCCACATTTTGATGCAGTAGCAGCAGACGACTTTTGAAAAAATTGTGGCCAAAGGTGAAATTGCTCATGATGAGCAATTACTCCTTTGGCCACAATGTTTTCCATTTTATTTAACAATTAAGCTTTTATGGATATTTTTCAGGTTTTTGTCACTATGTTTTCAAAGTCGTCTGCTGAAAATTTGTTGTATGTGGGAGAGGGTTAATTTTGTTAGAAACAATAGAGAAAGTTGTGTCTTTGAGCAACTTCTCCTTTACCCTTTCAGTGTTTTAAAAATTGTCTATCAGGGTTAAAACAAAAAAAATGTTTTCCTTTTGGAAACAATGTCATTATGAAAAACTTTCTAAAGGATTTTTTCTTCTTCATCTAGTCAGGGTGAGTGTATTAAATAATACACTCACCCTGATCTAGTAGACTTGGTCAGATCTGAGATCATGACTAACTGAGTAATTCACAGAACAAATTTTTTTTCGTTTTCAATTGTAAGAAATACATGATACCCATTTTGTTAAGGCCTTGGACAGTACTCTTCGTGATGCTTCTACTGATCAATTATCACTAAATAAAGCATTTAGTTGTTCAATAACATGTTGCTTCTTCCGTCAAAATGTAAACAGGAAGTAGAGCGGAAGTAGTTTATTGGTTTGGTATAAAACAGCAAATATTTTTATTTGTACTTTTAACAATAATAACAGAATTTTATCAATTTTGTGATCATTTCAGCTTTATTTATGTAATATTAATTTTGCAATTTTGAATTAATAGTGTATGTTGAGTTTTTATTTTTAGATGCGTTGAACTAATTTCTAATTTTAATACCACGTATGATTGGTCGGTATTTTAAAACAGGGTTATTTATAGAAACGGGGCATACCTTATAAATATATTCAGTTTCGGATTCAATTTTATGGAATGAAACACTTGAAGGATTAAACAACGTTAAAATAAGGTACATTTTCAACACCATTATATTTATCACCGTTTTAAATGTTAATTGTTAGTGTTCAGTTTAGTGAGAAAGGTTATTACACCCTGGACTACTAATATGTAGACCTATTATTAGTAGTCACTGGTTACTAATACAGTACGAAATTATGTATGGTTAACAAATTCTTAGCCATTTCTGAAAAGGAGTAACTATATGTACACATAACGACATTTACGTCTCTTTGCAATTAAGGTGTTGATAAGTGCAGTAATCGATAAGAAACGAACAACCCTATTCTTTTTGGTAAAATGTCACGCTATATACGTTCATAGATCTACATAATAAGCAGACGTATTTTAATGGCGATCGAAGGAAAACCAACCTTAACGTATTTTTGTGTAGATGCGCATCCTTGCTATCGTAGGCCTATCTAATTGTACTATGTTTATAATCTTCACTGACCATTCGACAAACAATGTATAATAGCCATCGGCAAACAGTGTAGAAAAAGCTAAAAGTGCGCGGATATGCATGTTTGAATAAGAATAACACTCGCCAACGCAAGAACTACTCATGTCGACTTGCACGAGCATAGGCCTACAACACATTTTGAAGTTATCATACGGGTATTGGGGATTTGTGTATTGGGGCTTAAATTCGTTTTCAACAGTATTGTATATATATATAACTGCGACAGCAGACTTAGTCTTGATCCCTTGGGTATAACCTAGTACTAGGCTTGGAAATGCTCATTGCCCGACACTTGACCACGGTGAGCTGGTATCGATATCGGCACGCCCGGTCCCAAATCCCATCTCTTACAACTCGCCCACGGCAATATATTGACCTGTCCAGCTTTGCATTTGGAAGAGTTCATATGCAATTTTAGGAATAATAAGTTAACAATGTTGAATTGGACCGGCAACCGTATAATCCTGGTCAGACGGAACTGGTAGCACAGGCTTCACAAAATCGGTCCCAGCTCGCCAAAGAATTAAACATTTTATCTAGCGTTGGCGACTGTATTGTGTGTGATTTTCATATATTTATTCATCAGAAAAATATTTGAATTGCACCTTCTCCATCTAAATAGGCTTATGAAATAGAGCACCGTAAATAGTCTGTTTCGTTTTAAGATTTCTAACGATTTTCCCCGCCCGGGTTTTCAAAAGACGAATTATCCATGCAATTATGGAATAATGTAAACTTTTATTACGAGTGGAAGCTATCGTTTCCAGGGGCGTAGCTACCTTTAGGCACTGTAGGCACGTGCCTACACATTTTTTCTAAAAATGCCCCAAAATGCATCTGCGGCGATACACATCAGCGTAATGTATCGACCAGGGGCCGGTTGTTTAACTTGTTGTTAAATTAAACCAAGGGTTACATTTAACCATTGGTTAAATATTTAATCTGTGGTTACTTAACCAAGGGCTAAATTTCTGTTGTTCAACTTCGTTTAACCCTGTGGTTACGTAACAGACTGATCCGACCGACACATTCCGTCTAAGGGGGGATAGATAGAGTAGTAATTCCTGAAACAGAAAATCCACAGGAGGTGAAAAGTGTATATCCGGGTACGCCTGTGTTGCATGCTTAGGCTGATCCGAGTCCACAATGTTGAGTTTCTCACGAGACGGCCTACATATTGATTATTAAGCTACGCCCCTGATTTCCATGAGCAACATTTTGTAAATCTGAAAAGCGGGTCTAGAAATGGCACACACGTTCATTAATTAATTATTTTCGAAGGTAAAAAGATGCAGAATATGAAGCTGGTAGTGGTTGGAGATGGCGGCGTGGGTAAAAGTTGCATGCTGATTTCATATACAACCAATTCATTTCCCGGGGAGTATGTTCCCACGGTGTTCGATAATTACAGTGCTAACGTCATGGTGGACGGTAAACCCATTAATCTTGGACTTTGGGATACAGCTGGTCAGGTAAATGACATTTCGGTGGACTAAACACAACTTTCTTACAAACGCCGCCATCTCGTACCCGCCGTCTTGTAGTTGCAAATGATTTGCTATTGAGATTCGACGCAGGAAGAACAAATGAGATCTGTTTAGATCCTGATCAGGCTATTTAGACGAACAGTCTGATCAGGGTCAGCGATATTCATCATTCAGTCGTTGACACAATTAAATGATGACCTAGTGTTTAGACGAAACACGGTTCAGAGCCTGAGTGTATTCTCTATTTTCCTTGGTCGAAATTCATGCCAGTATTGTGGAATAAGGAAACCATGCAATATGGTGCTTGAAACACTGCAGGAAGACGAGCTTTCTTTGGTTTGTTTTTGTACTAATGTACACAAAGTCATTGAAGGACGTGTAATTGAGCGAAAACCAACCGTAAGGCATTTGCGACCAATGTAGAACCAGATCAGCCAGCTCATCGATGCAATCTGATCTGACTTCTGCACTGTTCGACAATTAGTTATAGAAGATTCAATAAACTTCTGTAAAACAGTATCCATATAGATCCTTAACCATGGAAACGCATGCAGCTCTTTGTTCACATGTGTAATTATGACGATAAGGTTGGTTTTCGCAGAGCACCGCTCAATTCTATATACTTGCAGACAAAGAGATGAGTATTAACTTGAAGCTCGTTTCGGTCGGGGATGGTGGTGTTGGCAAGAGTTGTTTGTTTATATCCAAATGCACGGGAAGTTTCCCCTCGGAATACGTTCCCACAGTGTTTGATAATTATTGCCATAGCGCCGTGTGTGATGGAAAAACAGTGAGCCTGGCATTGTGGGATACTGCAGGACAGGTGCGTCAACGTTTAACTTATTTTCAAGACGTTTATCTATGAATGAGCAAGGAGGTATACAAACTAAACAAAATATTTATAATAATAAGTGTACCAATTATACCCTTCGACCGACTCGCTGGTATAGTGGTTATATCGTCTCCTTCGAGAGCGGAAGGCACTTATCGGCTCATACCCGAGTTTAAAAAAAATGATAGTCGTTGCTACTCCACCAAGGTTGTGGGGATATCATTACGACTGATGGGCTGGTGTGCGAATAAGCTTACTATCAGTACTGGTGATTTACCTAGGAAACTCAATGGTAGAACAGCTGAACCACCGTTTAAACAATGATACCCTATACTTATGTTAGTACTTACAACATGGGGTTTATAGGTCCAATACAGATTTGACAACATGACATAACATTCTTATCTGGATGTCTGATTATATGATCCAAATGCAATTTGCTGCGGTTCGTAAATTTCAATGCCTTTAATTGAAATGTATGTAGTTTTGAAGACGGCAGAAATGATTTAAGATTTTTCAATAGAATAAGAAAATGTGCTAGAGCTTAATATTTCCTGATCATTTATTATCGAGCCTCTATCAATATTGTGCCTGCCTTATTCGTTCTGATTTGTTTGAACACGCGAGAAATGCATTATTCATCGATCGGTTATGTTATCATTCTTTCAGCCATATAACCGTTTCCCACATATAGATTCATTTTGACACATTTGCAGCAGGTGACTTTTGAAAACATTGTGGCAAAATGATAAATTGCTCATAACGAAAATGTTAAAGAGATGCTCCATCTAGATGTTTCCAAAGTAATATTATTTGGTCCATAAAATCTCGAACCGTATAAGGTGAAATGGGCTTTTGTTTGCGTCTCCGTTCTAATATTTTGTCAATATAATGTCAACGGTCACGTACTTTAAACTACTAGGAAAACACGTCTAATGTTCTTGTTTGTAATTACATCTAGAAATGTATTACACGTAAGCAGTTAGTGAATTATGCAGCGAGAATACGTATTTAGAGCCTCGGGAGTGTACCCTTTTGGATTATGCATCGAGTGCCATTTCATGCGACGCGGCTTATGTGTAAACATTTGTATATTACAGGAGGACTATGACAGGTTACGCCCCCTATCTTATCCACAAACGGACGTATTCTTTGTGTGTTACTCAGTCGAGAATAGACACTCGTTCGAAAACATCGAACCTAAATGGATACCGGAAATACGTCACTGGTGTCCGAACACACCTATTGTTCTTGTGGCTTGTAAGATAGGTGCGTATCTCTACCTTATAACTAAGTCACGCCAAGCGTCTCTAAATGTAAAAGTTTAATCATTGAAAAGAGTTGTCAGTAATGTGGTAAAATGAGAAATTGGACATCACGAGCAATTTCTCCTTTTGTCACACTGTTTTCAAAAGTCGTCTGCTGCAGAGGCGTCAACATGCGTCTGTATGAGGGAAATGGGTAAGTCTACGATCTCATTGCACACCTGTGTAATATGCTCTACGAAAAATACTAAGAATATTTCTGACAAGTGCAAAAAACAACAACAAATTTCCAGATCCATAAAATGCGGCATAAATGTACAATATATATGTCAGAAGCCTCTTGTGCGCTTCTTTGACTAATGAGTGAAGAGTGCAGATATATTGGACATATTGTATCATATTATTTTATATTATGTTATGTTATGTTGTATCATATTATATCATATTATATTATATTATATTGTATCATATTATATTATATTATATTGTGTTATATTAAATTGTATTGCATGTTAAGCGTTTATATATACAGTGGTGATGAGGATATGATATAACGTTTTGAACAACACCTTCTCCGTCTATGACGCGACATGTTACCTCTTTCGAATGTATGTACTTGTAAATTGGTAAATGTGCTCCACTTGTTAAATGTCATTTGTAATGTTTATTTGTGTATTTTGTTTTTCTCACGGGTCATGTTGCCTATTGAATTTAAATTTGAACTAAACTTCTTCCATAAAAACCAGACAGTGCGGATGCGTATGTGATCTAGATCTACACTGGTCGACCATGACCTAGTGGTTGGCGCTCATAATTCGAGTTTGTCAGGATTCAAAATGTAGACGGACAGAGAATGCGGGGGGGGGGGGGGGGGGGTTCATTTCGCATAGAAAATCTCATTAAAATTAATAACCGGTGACTAAAAAGTGGAAAACATTGTGGCAAAAGGAGAAATTGCTCATTTTGAGCAATTTCTTCTTTTGTCACTATGTTTTCAAAAAGCCGTCTGCTGCAGAGGCGTCAGAAAGCGTCTATATGAGGGAAGGGGTACTAGACACTTTTATACTACACACATTTATTCCATATCTATTGATAATGTTTCTGACCAACTTGCAAGGACATCAATTTGACGTCTTTGATAGTTTCAATGCACAAGTGGATACATTCACATTTTAAATATCGATACTTGTTTATTTCAGACTTAAGACATGCATGTGGCACTACATCGCGGGATATGGTCAGACATGACGAAGGTGGAACCCTCGCAAAGAAATTAGACCTGACCTTTTGTGAAACCAGCGCCCTTACACAAGAAGGGCTTAAAGCATGCTTCGACACTGCTGTAAGTGAATTAAACATTTCCCACATACCTTTTTGAAAACATAGAGACAAAAGAGTAAATTGCTCAAAACGAGCAATTTCTCCTTTTGCCACACTAACACTTATAGTCGTAGGTTATCCATTCAATTATAGAGGTTTTCTTTTTTTTGACAAAATATGTACAAGTTCGTCTGCTGCAGAATTGTCGTATGTTGGAAAGGGTTAACTATGCAACTATGCAACGGACAACTTTAAAATCATCAAGGCAAACAATATGAATATCTGTCCAATTGAAAGTATAATTAGAAAAACGAGTTGAAAACACCCTTTGCAAAAGGATACATTGCCCTTTTATTAGCAATTCCCTCTTTTTTTACATTTTGTTATGTTTTCAAAAGTCGTGTGTTGCAGCTGTGTCAAAATGCGTCTACACGCTAGAATAGGTTAAATTAAAATGAGAACCAATTAATATTATTTATCTATATTTTTTTTTTAAATAGGACCCTGTTTAAGGTCATTTTAAAGGGATACAATCCCAACTATTTAAGCCACAACACAGAAAATTCATGAAAAATGGTGCATTTAAATTTGAGTTTATGGAAAGGCCTGCAGAATATGAATAAATTGCGTATTTTGATATTTTTTAATGAACAGAATCGTCGTAACGAATTTCTATTAATTTCGACATTCGCATATTGCAGATACGCACCGCTCTCACAGGATTAGAAAAAGCTAAAAAGAAGAAAGGACTCGGCGGCCTATTTAACCGGACAAAACCAGCAATCCCAGCCCCACCGGTCATGCCACCTGCAGGTTTGTATATGACTAGCATTTTCTAAGATACAGATACCATTTCAACCATTTGAAAATATCTTGAAAACAAAACCCCACATTACTCATGAACATTATTTTACAACAACGTTTGCAACTCGATATTAAAATGATACTTTGCAAATTAGATCTTTCATTTAATCTTCGTTTTGTGTTTTCAAACCAAACGAGTATATTAAGTATAAGGCTCAACATAACTGGCATTAAATAGTTTTAGTTAGTTTAATACGTTTGATACGCTGTCGAGGGCACAAGCAAGCGTTTTAACATTATATACATAATTTTCTTTACAGGGTTTGCCCCAAAGATAGAAATAGAGACATCTACTTTCGGAAATGACTGGTACAAAATGTTACAGAACCCACAACACTGTGATGTCACATTCCTAGTGGACGGAAAACATATACTAAACGCACACAGTCTAGTTCTATGTTCTGCGTCGAAACTGTTTGCAAAGATTCTTGGTGTTTCGAAACCTATGACGGTAGGTAATTCATTGATAACAATAAACCAGAAGTTCTTAGTTATCAAAGAGATATGCAGCGTTCTTCCAATCTGTATCTTAAAACCCCTTTCCACGTATACATGCATCTGCTGCCTATTACTCCGGATAACATTGTGAAAAAGAGGGAAATTGCCCATAATGAGCAATGCCTCCTTTTTGTGACAATGTTTTCAACACTATACAATCATTTTAGTTTTATTTATGTAGATATTCCATATTTTCTCAAAGCCTCCTGCTGTAAATGTGTTGTAAAGTGGAAATTGTTAGCACCCTGTTAACAGAATGCTTTAGAAGAGTTCGTATATGGAAACAATGTATAATAAGTCAAACAAAACATCCCAAGGCTTTGCAACTAGAAAAAAAGAGACAGCTCATCTCATAAGCAATGATTAGACAGCTCATCTCATTCGCCATCTTGTCAATTCAGTCTACAATGAAAGGTCAAGGTCACAATAAGAGTGAAGTATATAAATTGAGCCTTATGCAATAATCTGGTGGCTTAGGTAAGGTATCGGTTAATTAGATTTACCTTTTTTTTCTTTTTTTTAAAATAAGAAACATTTGTTGTAGGAATGAGAAATGCTAGAAAAATTCCAATTGATTGTTATTTAATCTAATGAAGTTTCCATTCAACATATGTTTAGAGTACTCAACTGAAAGAGATAAACGCCATCGAGAACTACAGCATAGAGCATCTCAACTCCGGAGCCGTAGAAGGAATATCGGCCGTGCATAAGAAGGAACGAAGTGAAGATTCAACACAATTGAAAAATAATTACACTGTCATTGAACTAAGCGCTGATATATCTGCTAAAACATTCGTACGGGTGTTGGAGTTCTTATATACAGGTATGTCAATACTATCATATATATATATATATGGCACGCGCAAATCAGTGTATACCTCCTGAAAATTAAACTGTCGCTGTCACCCGAATGGTCCAGTCACTGAACATTTAAAAAGCTTTATCTGCATGTTGACATGAAATATCAGAAACCTGGATAAAGCGGCTGGTTGCTTGTACACTAGTATTTTCCCGTTTCTGACAATTTTCATATTTCTTGGATTGCTGCTCAAGACGTAGACACACTAATGTTTATTGAAATAAAACATGTAATCATTCGTATCTTGCTGAATTCCTTTAACTTCTTGTATCTTCATTCTTGCTAATTGATAAGTTATTTCATATCTATGCAGTAATCCACGCCCCCTAAGGAAGCATACCATGATGTAGTAAAACCCTTTCTCTCTAAAACAGACGTCTATTGAAAACATTCTGACAATAGGAGAAATTACTCACAATGAGCAATTTATCCTTTTGTCAAACTGCTTTCCTCTCTATTTAATTATTAAACTTTGCTTTATAGAGATTCTTCACGTTTTTGCAAATATGTTTTCAAAGTCGTCTGTTGCAGATTAGTTGTATATGGAAAAGGGTTAAATTCGCGCAAAACGGCATATATGTATTGTTTACCATTTCCAACATGTAGACTCATTCAAACGCTTTGGCAGCATATGATCTTGCAAATCTTTCTAGCTAAAGGAGAAAGTTCTCATAATGAGTTAAACACATCAATTATTACAACAGGTGAACCAAGGTTCCCAGACCCGGAAGAAGTAAGTGAAGACGAAATCAAAGATCTGAACAAAGTGGCGGCCATATTTAAATTGTCCCATCTTCAGACGATCTGTGACAATCTCCTTACCGAACAGGAGTTTCTGAATCCTAGCATTGGTACATTCCTTAATGATGAAACGGGAGCCAAAATGAAGGAACTGTTTTTCAACCAATCAGAGAGGGCGGATGTGGTTTTCAATGTTGAAGGTATGTTTTTTATAGCTACTATGACCCTTACTATGTCACCAAAGGTGGCTAAATATTCTCTCACCTCTTCAAACTGTAGTGATAGTAAATAACAACCCATCAAAGTTCAAGGGGAGATGATTCTATAACACTATATCTGATATGATCCAAACTTATCATATTTCCAAAGTTTCATTAATCATTTAAATGGCTTACATATCGATGAAATAAATCGCTTCTCAAAGTTCGTGTGTTCCAGTACTGACGACTAACCAAGCAATAGACAAACGGAAGCGGTGGTTACAGTATACCAATGACAAGCTTTGTTTGCTGGGTATAGTAAACATGTGACTGTCACATATTATTATAGAGTACTTACAGTTATATGTATTATATAATCAGAGCGGTTCACTAAGAAACCAACTGTAGCAGTCGCGTATTCTGATCATGCTGGGTACTGTTCGACAAACAATCATAACATTTTTCTGAAATTTCTCAAACAAAGTCATTTTATACAACAAAACTCAATTAGAGCACCGCTCATAAGCAAATGTTGATACATGCAATGTAATTTTATGGGAATAATAAGCCTGACATTTTAAATGTCACCTCAGTATTTTAGACCATAGCTTTTATGTCATTCTTTTTATTTCAACAGAGACGAAAGTTTATGCCCATAAATGTGTTCTGACAACCCGATGTGCAGTCATGGCAGCCATGTTTGGTGGCCATTTTGCGGAAAGTAAAAAAAACATAACTGAGGTAAGTCAACTTATTTATTTCCCATTGACTTTGAAGCAAGTTATGACAATTTATATTGATCACTCGGTGTCTGCTTCCTCGATATTCAGGCAGTAGTCACGCTGAGTGTGTGGAGAGGTCCGAAATTAAGCCCCCGCTGTCAAGGGGAATCGAATACAGGACCGGCGTTCTAACTATGACCAACTACACCCTCTCACTGTTAATTCTAAAGATACTGAAGAATGTTAAATAAATCATCTAGTTCTTTAAACTGCAGAAAAGGAAATCTACTATATCACCAGGCTTGTAAAACATATTTAGAATTACATTTTAAGAAAGAAATGCAAACTTAGTGTTTGGTGTCCACGCATTAGTTTTCATATCGAAAATACTATGAAGTAAAAAACATAATGAACAAAAAAAAAAGTTTTTATTTGAATGGAATTGATGACACTGTAAAATATAGATCCAAAATAACCTTGATATCAGATGATTTCCCTTTTTTTTCTTCAATTTATATGACAGGCTGCTGTTGCTATTATACATATATATATATATATATATATATATGCATCCTCTGATAATACACTGGCAGTATAACGATTACATCATCGGGTCAGACATAAACCGGTGTAACCATTAAAACTCCGAAAGTAAACCTGTATTGATTCCAAACATCAAGTTTGATTGGTCCGCTGTATAGTTTACTTACTATGCGATACAGATATATAAGGGGAAGTGACCAATCTAGTCGCCATTGTTGGTTCATGCCAGATGTACTAATTCGCTATAGTACGCCGGGAACTAGTCTCTCTCTACCCATATCATTGATTTACAATTCTATTTTCTTTCTGTTTTAGATTAACATTCCAAATACGACAGAAGAAACACTACTGGCGTTCCTCGAATACCTGTACACAGATCACTCTCCAATCGAGGAGTCCGATTCAGTGGGTCTCATGGTTCTGGCGGATGAATATGGACAAAAACGACTGGTCAATCTCTGTGAACTCTATATTACAAAGGAGGTCGACCGAAGTGTCACAAAACAAATTGAACGAGCGGAAATTGATGTCATTGGTTTACTTTTGACATCTCAGGTTAGTAAACCAAAACGCTATCTAATTCTCGAACATGTTTACATAATAAACTTTTCCCACGATCACAAATGCTTTAACACATCTTCATCCAACGACTTAAATAATGATGCTTAAGTGGTAATTGGCTCACAATAAACACATTTTCACTATTATGAAAATAGTTTTCTACATCACTGAGTTGTTTTAAAAATATATTTTACAATTAAATTATTATATATTTGATTGTCTTACTCAGAAACATAGATCTTATTTTATTTCCATATTCAGTCGTTAGTACTAGGTTAGAAAATGTACAATTAAATTAAAACGTAAGATTATTATTTGCAACCAGAATAATTCAAAACGGAACAAAGCGAGCGCTAGATGAGGCGATACGTCGATCGTGATGGATTGCCATTGGGCAAGGCACAATTCCTAGTCTAGTACTGCTCTGTTTACGAAGGGATCGTGATTAAAGTGAACTGTCACCGTGATACAAGTGAACTAATGTTGAAACGGCGTAATTACCCAATAATACAAACAACTAGATCGAGCGTTGCATTCAAAGACGCGTACTTGAAAAAATTGCTCTCAATAAATCTAGAACCAAACCTACAGTTTAAGACGTTGAATAGGAACATGGATTATTCCTGTATTTCTCTTTACAGGCTTACAATGCAGAGCAGCTTGCCAATTGGTGTTTGTTCTTCATATCCAGTAATTACATGCCTTTTCAACAACGACCAGAATTCCCACAGTTAAAGGGAGACAATAAGAAACACGTCGAGGAAAATAGGTGGCCTCCATTATCATACCTGGCGGAGGTTGAAGAATATGAGAAGAAATATGCCAATAAAAATGGGGACAAGTGTTCAATTATGTGAATATTTTAAGTAAAGAAAATCGCGTGATTCGACTGCCGGTCTTGCTTTGGGTGTTTGACCTTAACTTACAACATGATTTCAGTATGGTTTATTAAAAGAATGTAGGTAGATATAGCCATTCTCCATATAAACCGGAAGTGCAATACAACTACAACATATTGGAGGTGAAGTCGACAAGCCCCTGTGGCTTAATTTACATCGAGGGATCAATACGTATCATTACATACGTACGTAAAAGGACACATATAGTTGTCCGCACTAACTAGACAGTTAGCGTTCTAAAAGATAATCCCGATTTTAATGTGACATAAAAGAAATTGCAACTATGCCTCCATTATGATATACTTACAATTAGTTTAAATGTTTAGTGTGTGTACGATATAATGGTTTATAAATGTATTGTTGCTTATTTCGTGAGCGCATACGTGCAAGTATGCTCTGAAATGATGATTTAATGGACTGAAATTCATGCCATTATAAAATGTTCTGTATTTTACAGAAACGTTGGTCAAATTCTATGTTATATGAAATCCTTACACGGCAAATGTCTTGTAAGAAACGCTGGGCCATGGGCGGTCGCTGTTATTTATTGTTTGAGTGTTTTTGTACATGTTTATAAATATTAAATTTTAATGTAATCGATCTTGTTTGCTCTTCATCATTCCCTTTGTACTCGTTTTGGGTCTCATTCAGAATAAAAAAGGGGGTATTGTATGTGTATAGTATTGTAGCTAGCGTACTATAGTAGATGAGTACGTCTGCCATGAACCAACACTGTCGACACTATTGGTTACATATTCTTATATTTTATAAATAGTGAATTAGTAAATATACAATTGATTTTCGTAAACTCTATAGCGGACCAATACAATTTGAAGTTCGGAATCAATACATCAATAACGAAGCAAACTTCTTAAAGAGTTTGAAAGGTTTAACCGGTTGGTCCACAACAAGGTTGTCTCTATCGTTTTACTCTGGCAACACCATGTCGTCCTAAAGTGCCGCTATTATTTGTGCATGACTGTCCCGATAATGTAATGGTAGAGGGAGGTAACTCAAGGCTATAATGTGCACTGGAACTGTAAAGGGGGGGGGGGGGGGGGGGGGGGGTGTTAGTTTGCCATTTATTTCGGTATGTTTCAGTTTGAGGGAGCTTTAAATTGCCGTTCCTTTCAGTAGGTTTAAGTTCGAAGGGCTTTAACTTACCATTCCTTTCGGTAGATATTTCCTTGAGGGGCTTTAGCTTGCCATTACTTTCGGGTGGTTTTAGTTTGAGGGAGCTTTATCTTGCCATTTCTTTCGGTAGGTTTTAGCTTAAAGGGGCTTTGATCTGAAATTCCATTAGGTAGGTTTTTACTTGTGGGGAATTTAATTTGCCATTACTTCCGGTAGGTGTATGCTTGTTGGGGCTTAAGCTTGCCAATATTTTCGGTAGGTTTAAGGTTAAGGGGGCTATAACTTGCCATTACTTTTGATAGGTTTTTAGTTTGAGGGTGCTTTAAATTTCCATTCCTTTTGGTAGGTATTATCTTGTGGGGGATTTAACTTGCTATTATTTTGGATAGGTTTTAGCTTGTGGGGGCTTTACCTTGCCATTACTTTTAATAGGTCTTAGTTTGAGAGGGCTTTAACTTGCATTCCTTTCGGTAAGGTTTTGCTTGTGGGCGCTTAAATGATTCATTAGTTTCAGTAGCGTTTTGCTCGAAGGGGGCTTTAACTTGCCATAACTGTTTGTAGGTTGAAGTTTGACTCAAACTTACTGTTACTATTTATTAGGTACACAGTTATTACATGTCCTGATATGCAGAAGCCAGCAATATGATTTAAAACCAGTTTGTTTATTGGTATTACTCAACAATATTGACCTGATCACGACCTTTCTACAAATATATAATATATAATGACATACTTATATTTTCATCAAACTTTTCATATGAAAAAAAAATCCACCTTGGCCAAGTTGGTAGCGTCGGGGATTATGAGCCGGGCGTCCCGTGTATGATCCCCAGTCGCGGGCGACGGTCATGATGGAGTGTCATTGGGGGAGATACATTTTCTAGCCTAGTACTGGTTTGACTACCCAGGATTAATGTGCAAGTGCACTGTCGACGTGATATAACTGAAATAATGTTGAAAACGGCGTAAAACTCCAACAAAATCTATGAAAATAGTTGTTGGTAAAACTGCACACACCTATTCATGATGATAGTAAATGCCCACCCAACACCCTTATAAATAGTTTATTTTTATTTTTTATAACGGGTATCTCATTTACATATTAATGCTATTCATTCCGTAATAGGGGGTTAATTACTGAATGAATTGCATACTTGTGGGGTGCACCCCACAACAAAAAATATATCAAACGAAATAACCCCACAAGTTATCTCCCATGAGTCCGTCCGTCCGTCGTCGTTCGTCGTTAACTTTTAGCTTTAAACATCATCTCCTCTTGAACCAACCACAGGACCAATTTCATCCAAACTTCAGGAATGTTCATTTGGTGGTCCTCTTTCAAAATTGTTCAAATATTTAAATTCCATTGGGAACTTTGGTTGCTGCGGCATCAGAAAGGGGGCGAAATGTCCGAACTTTAAAAATCTTCTCCTCTGAATATGCATGTCAGATTCCAATATAGTTTAGTAGAAATGGTCCTTTGGTAACCCTCTTCAAAGATTGTTCAAGGCATACTGTTTGGTTGAAAAACATGGCAGTCAGGAGGCAGCAGAAAAGGGGCAAAATGACAACATTTGGAAATTCCTTTTTTTTTAAGTCCTTGTCTGATATTAAGAAATTTAATAGGAATCTTACTTCAGTGATCATCTACTTAATGTTTTCAAGCCATATTGATTGGTTAAACAATCATAGCAACCTCGCGTCATCACAAAAGGGTTAGATTGAATGTTTAGCTACAAATTACAACTCCTACCATTCCACTTGACCAAGTTCAACGTTACTTCATAGGCATGTTCCTTTGATGGTCCTCTTTCAAAATTGTTCAAAGACTTACATTCTGTATAGAACGTTTGTTGCTGCGGCATCAGAAATTGATAAAAATACCCAAACTTTAAAAACCTCCATCTCCATAATCCATTTGTCAGATTCCAAGATAATTTGGCAGAAATATTCTTTGAGTGACTCTCTACAAAAACTGTTCAAGCCATATTGATTTCGTTTACAAACAGGGCAGCAAAGTGGCATCAGGAAAGGTGCAAAATGACAAACTTTATAATTCCATTCTTATTAAATTTCTTGTTAGATTTCAAGATACAAATGGCTTTTACTGATAAACTATTTCTTTACCTGAGTGTCCACTCCTTGCAGTTTCATTTGAACTCTTGATCAAATTTTCATAGATATTTGCAGTTAAACATTTGCTTCTATTTTACTATCATTCAGGTGATCGATTTAGGGCCATCTTGGCCCTCTTGTTTGAAAGGGGGGTGTATTTATGCAAAGGACGTCAGTTACTTTCTGCTCTAAAACGCAAAGTTGATTGTGAGTCACAACATAAAACTTTTACCTTTCATATTTTTATCCTTTGATTTATATGTACGTGTACATGTATGTATATGTGAGTATATATGTGTATGAATATGTATGTGTGTATGTATGTCTAAGTGTATATGTATGTATATAATTATATAAAACCATGTATATTGTGTAGATAAGTTTTGTGAATAAGTGTGTATTTTTTTTTTACTTTCTTCTGACTCAATAACAGCAAATACTACTTGGACTTTGGAAACAAATGGATTGTAAATTAGTAAAATAATGTAAATAAACTATGATCAAAAGTCGCATGTCCTGTAACTACGGAAAATAAAAAGGTTACTCTTCCCAATCAATTACTATTTCTTTTCAAAAGACAGGATTAGTCAATTTCGATTAAGAGTATCATTATGTATTATTTTTCTTTCTTTTTTCTATGTGTGTTTAAATAGTAATGTGTGTATACATGTATATTCTTTTATTGTGTGTGTGTTAATTGTTATTTGTTTAAATAATGTCAAAATGCCAAGAAACTGTACAGTTTACGTCAAATAAAATTATTGTTCATCGTTGTGGGATCAGCACTATGGCTGAATCGCTGCTTTCATGATAAATGGACCAAATGTATATACTGAAAAAATGCTGAAAGTGGCGTAAAGCATCATACAACAAAACAGTTCGAATAAAAGAATCCAGGCCTAACATACGAGTCGAAAAACAGAATTGAAAACATTGTGGGAAAAAGAGAAATTTCTCATTATGTTGAAACATTCCTCCTTTGCCAAAATATTTTCAAAAGTCGTCTGCTGCAGAAATAACAAAAAGTGTCTGTAAGTGGTCGTACGTTCACCAGTCCTCTATAACTCCGTTAATGTGGTTTTACAAGATTGTATGAATGATAAAGCCAAACAAATGATCGACTGATTACGCACGTTTAAATTGCATCAAAAGTGAAACCATGTGATACCGAAACCCGGATGCATTTAAAATGATTAATTTCTGGAAAGCCTACTGCATTTTATATCTATTGGACAATTGTAAGTGATATATTTAATGATTTGTTTAAAATTACACATATTTTCATTGAACAAGTATTTTGTTTTACTTTTATCCCTTACAAGACCCTCTTTTCCCCTTATAAAGATTAAGTCGAGTTACAGTCACATAAAAAATAGCCAGATTTTCAATGACGTCAATAAAACATGCCACAGGTCTGTGCGTCATCGAAAAATATTCCCATTTAATATTTGTCTCGTGAAATAGATAATAATTAGGAATCACTTCTAGCGGTCTGTCTTTATGTTTATTTATACTAGTTATCCAATGTTTAGTGAAGACTCTGATGTAAGTGTATGGATACCAATCTCATCTCAGTCTTTAATCCTAATACTAGTTATCCAATGTTTAGTGAAGACTCTGATGTAAGTGTATGGATACCAATCTCATCTCAGTCTTTAATCCTAATACTAGTTATCCAATGTTTAGTGAGGACTCTGATGTAAGTGTATGGATACCAATCTCATCTCAGTCTTTAATCCTAATACTAGTTATCCAATGTTTAGTGAAGACTCTGATGTAAGTGTATGGATACCAATCTCATCTCAGTCTTTAATCCTAATACTAGTTATCCAATGTTTAGTGAAGACTCTGATGTAAGTGTATGGATACCAATCTCATCTCAGTCTTTAATCCTAATACTAGTTATCCAATGTTTAGTTACACTAATACTAGTTATCCAATGTTTAGTTATACTAATACTAGTTATCCAATGTTTAGTTATACTAATACTAGTTATCCAATGTTTAGTGAAGACTCTGATGTAAGTGTATGGATACCAATCTCATCTCAGTCTTTAACCCTTGTCCCGTTGTACACGACTTCACACAACGTGTGTCTGTCATGGATGTGCACGACTTATAATCACGGTGTAGACCGAAATCACCATGCACACTCGAGCTATCTTAATTTGATCTACATTGTTAGCTGTACTCATTCCTCTATATTAAGTAAATGTTAGTCTTTATTGTATTTGACCCTTTGACACTGGAATGCGAATTTCGACGCATCTGCAGAAGACCAGATACCACTTTTGAAAACATTGGGGAAAAATGCCAGTGTTTTCAACATTATTTCAAAATAATACTTTCGTTCAGTGAGATTTTATGTATTGTTGTAGATATGTCGTATGTGGTAAAGGGTTAATAACTTGCCATTAAACTCTTTCACTGCCGAACTTCACAAAGTCGAAACTTCCATCTTGAAAATTAGACCACTCCTTTTTTCGTCCAACAGGAAATTTTTTAAAATTTAATGTCTAAGTGGCAAGCAATGCAGATTTTATTCGAGTCTGCATTGTTTGCAAAAGCCTTTAATTGCATTTGGCAGCGAAAGGGTTAATTAGGGATTTGTACTACCGGTTGTCGAAATTCAGGGGTATAAGGGTTCGTGTATGTTTGACGATAAGTACCGCCTCTTCCTGACTGAGGTTATTGTTTCGCAATTTGAAACATCGGCTTTCAGTGTGTTTTAAATCAACAAGTGTCAACTGCTGCAGACGAACTTTGTTACTGAAATAAAATGCGGACCTACACACTTGTGGTTTATTTTATTTCATTTATTGTGATCTATCTTGAATTACCGTGAGTATATATCAATATAACTGCAATTAGTTCTGGACTTTTATTGTTTTTATAATATGTTTTAGTATTAAGCCCTTTCCCGCATACAGCAAATCTGCATGAGACGGATTTGAAAAACACATAGACAAACACAAGAAGAATTGAAAACATTGTGGTAAAAGGAAAACTTGCACATAATGAGCAACAAAATGTTTTAAAAGGTAATTTGCATCAGATGCGTCAACATGCATGTGTATATGGTAAAATACAAGAGAAAGTTGATGCAACGCATCAATGTCGCTGGATATCCATAGTGCAGTTATGCATAACACTAACATTATAGTAGTTGGGTGAGGTCCAGTGAAAATGTATCATAACTTGCATTGTTTTGTCAACGAAGTGAATGATAATTGAAGCCTTTCATTGTTTATGATCAATCTCCATTCCAAAGTAGGTTGACCATACACACAACCAACTAATTATTGATCATAAACAGTAATGGAAATGAGTAATCATGCCAATCATTAGTCTTAGGAAATGAGTAATCTTGCTAATCATTAGTCTAAGTATGTATACAGTGCTTTCATTAAGGAATAATCATAAGATTTGTGAATTCCACATACATTTTTCAAGATGTTTGTCAGAATATTTGAATTTTATTATTTTTCAATAAAAATAATAAAACCACAAAACAGACAATTTAGGATTTGCATGCAATAGCACGTCATTTTACCTTTCCTCTATTAAAGTCAACAGTGGACACCTTTGCAGCAATCTACTTTTAAAACAATGAGATAAGGGTTAAATCGCTGAATACATGAGTTTTATCTTTTTCTCAAAGTGATATTAGCTTGGCATCCTAATTATATCATACTTTAACAAATGTTGAAATGTAGTCCAATATTTATAAATTAGACCACCTTCGAAATATAATATCAACTAAACAGTTAAATCTCATTGAAATTGTTGTATAATTTAAATTTAATTTCGAAAATAAACTGAGCCCTACAACATGTTAATTTATTTTAATTCTTTCCTTCCTTTTTTATAATGAAAATAACAAACTACTCATGTTTTAAAATTATATTATGATGAGCGCCCTTGTGTCAATGGAAACATGGAAAAACCACATAGAACATATATGTAGGAAAATCACATCAAATATTTGGCTTTTGTCAAGAATAAAACTATTTCTAAGTCTTGACCATAGGATTCAGTTCTATAAAGCTTATATTCAACCACACATAGATTACTGTAATGTTATATGGGGCGGAACATGTCAAACAAATCTAAATAGACTATTTAGACTCCAAAAACAGGCTTGCAAAGTTATTTTAGATTATAATGTTGATAATGCATTAGACAGTATGCAAGATTTAAAAATATTAACAAGACAGAGTATATCTCAGAAAAGCAAAATTTATGAATAAAATATCAAAATCTAAAACTCCATCTTATATAAGTGAAATGTTTAACTTAAGACAAGTAAATGAAAATACACCTATAACAAGATTATGTGCTAAGAACAATTTTTTAATATCTAAACCCAACAAAGAAATATTTAAACAAAGTTTAACATACTCTGGACCAATAATTTGGAATAATTTACCTACCAATATTAAAGAAAAAACTTCAACAATGGCATTTCATTAGATTAATGAAAAATGTTTAATAGTTCTTCTTTAAAAAAAAAAAAAAAAAAAAAAAAAAAAAATGCATGTGTATGAGATTGTCAAGTGCAATGCATATGTGAGAGTAGATGAAGTGGTATATTATTAAATGACGATGATGTTGTTCTTAATGTAATTTGTAATGTACATTCTATTGTCATTTGATATTTCATATGGTTTTTGTTTTGTTTGGGTGTTTTTTTTGTAAATATTGTTAATAATAGAGGGCCATGTGGAAGATTAGTTTTAAACTAAATGTGTCACCCTCTTAAAATAAAGTCTCTTATCTTATCTTATCTTATCTTATCTTTAATGATGCATAACAATATGCAGATCGGAAGCAATATGCCTTTAGGGAATTAAATGACACATTTAAAATTGTCAAGGAAGAAATCATTTTGTACGAAAGACCCGATTCTTTCTTATTCGCAGAGGTGTCGTTCTTGAAACTCTCTTTATAGGCAGAGAGTGTTCGTTCAAAGTCATTTTTCTATTAAAACCAGTTTTATCTCGGTTTGTTCTTTTCTTCATTTGTTTCGAACCAAATAAACATTTTAAATCACCTATGATTTACTAGTTGTTAGTGAGTGTAAAGAGCGGCTCTCTGCAAAGGAAATTGATCTATGCAGTTGGTATTCGCGAGTCACGCGATCAACAGTTTTAGCTTAGAAACAGTTCATATTTTAGATATCCATGGATAAACATTATAAAATGCCTTCTTCACAAATCAAGACATCTCCTTGAACATGAAAATAACATTCAGTAAGTTAGAATTGTCATTAAAAGGAGAATATTCGAGGTCATTTTCATCTCGATATTTACACATAACAAACAGTCTGCTTAAGTAGTAGTAGTAGTAGTAGTAGTTATTTATTGCCTCCATTACAGGAGAGGGTTACATACACTCATCTTATACGAAAAACAAAACAATACAAACATAAAATAGACATGTGACAAACAAAAACATTAGTGCAACCAAACAATACAGTATGCATATATCAGCCTATACAATATATATGAGTACATTTACAAAGATTATTCATGAATGTGTGTGTAGTAAGGAATTGTGAGATACTGTGATTGTTAGTGTACATACTTGCATACATGAATACGTATTCGTGCACGCATACAAATACATCACACGCACATACAATATGCTTGATATAGAAACCTTGTCGGAAAAAAACCAAACACAAGGAAATGCGATAACATTTAGAAAAGAAAAAAACATTGTTTAGAGCCCAATCAGTAAGCTTCCCGCTCCCAAGGTGAGCCGTTCCACGAAGAAGCAACATTATGGACCCTGCGTAAAGTAGTGACCCGGATCAGCCTTAACATGCCGCGCAGGCAAATTCGGACACTTTTCGCCTCCTGTGGCCTTTCTGTTTCAGAAATCATTAATCTAAATCCCCCTAAGACGAAATGTGTCGGCCCGGATTAGCCTGCGCGGATTGCGCAGGCTGATCCTGGTCGATACACTACGTAGAGGCCATTATGATGGTTTTCCCGTGGAACGACTAATTTGCCCAATCCATAAGCATGGTTTCAATCATTGACCAGGCTGATCTAGGTCGATATATCATAATGTTGGTTTTCTCTTGGAACGGCTCAATTTATCAATATAATACATGCTTTATACATATGAAACGCGTCAAGCGAGAAAGGGTCTTATTACATCTGCGAACAGTGAAGGCATACACACATTCTCATCGGAGTTTTCGGTGTTCACTTCTATGTCGTAGGCCTATTGGCCCAGCTTAAACGTCTGACGGAACATTAGTATTTGAGTTCCATGGTTGTTACCGTTTAGAAGATGAAACAAGAACCCTTATCGGCGGTTGAAGCCGCTTATAAATATTTACTCTTACCCACACGAAGACGCACGAGTCATAAGTCCCCTGTAAGTCGTCTGCAATGGACGCATATAAGCAAACCTACAATGCCACATTGAAAAAGAAGACTAGAGAGTTATGGTTGAAAACAATATTGGAAAATGAGATGTTTTCCATTTGAACTATTTTGGGTATTCTTTCCTTTTCCACAATGTTTTGAAAAGTCGTCTGCTGAAGATACGTCATGAGTCCTCTGTATCAAGGAAATGGTTATTTTTATAATTATCAAACAGTTCATTTACAAATCGAACATTTGATGACATTACTTTTATGTTAAAGTGATAGATTTCTCCATGGTCCAAGAGGGTCCGGTTGATTTGTCCGAGTTATGCTTGCTGGAATCAGTTTTATTCCTTTCCCCACATACGAACAATCTGCAGCAGACGACTAAAACGCTCGCTGTCAACATTATTGGAAACCTATATAAATGAAAGATTTGATACATCATTAAAGAGAGCTGAAATCGTTTTCACTTTACCAAATTCTATTTTTTCAAAATCCGTCTGTATGTGGTAAAGGATCAAAGTACCATACACATTTATTATTACACTTTAATCGGTTTTCATGGATGTAGACTGTCACAAGGTCGGTGGCTGTAGTGTTCATCGTTCACCATTCCGTAGAGTAAATGTAAACTTTATGAGGAGCGTCAGGCGAAACGAGGTCTTGGTTTCACCTTGTTTTAACATCACATAACGAGTTGTAAAGGTGAATTATCGGGCCGTAAAATCACATAATCACCTTGGTCCATATTCTCAACCGATCTAAATGCCATTCCTATTCTTAAATCGGAAAAATAACGCAATTTAGAATGTTTGGATAAAAAGACACAAGAAGTTGCATCTATAATTCTTCTAATTTTGATCAATCTCAAAGTTTGTATTATTCAGTTGTTATGGTTTCGCATCAGACCAGACCCTAAGGTTTTTCCACCGTAAAACAGGTCAGTTATTGTGTTTCTTTTGTTTTTAGAGCCTGGTGCACGGCTGGGTATTGTCCAGAATCCTACACATGTCCCGCAACCTGTTACAGACAAGAGAGCTATAAAAAAAAATGTGGATGGGGCAACTTCAAACGGTGTAGACGATACAGGTATGTGTTCAAGCAAAATAAGCAATACCAGATAGAGAGAGAGCATAAACTTACTTTGGTTTTCTTTTCATTAGTCTGATCTGACTTAACACTACATAAACTAACTTTGGTTTTCTTTTCGTAAGTTTGATCTGGCTTTACACTACATGAAATAATTTTGATTTTCTTTTCGTAAGTTTGATCTGACTTTACACTACATAAACTAACTTTGGTTTTTCTTTTCGTAAGTTTAATCTGACTTTATACTGCATAAACTAACTTTGGTTTTCTTTTCGTAAGTTTTATCTGACTTTACACTACATAAACTAACTTTGGTTTTTCTTTTCGTAAGTTTGATCTGACTTTACACTACATGAACTAGCTTTGGTTTTCTTTTCGTAAGTTATATCTGACTTTACACTACATAAACTAACTTTGATTTACTTTTCGTAAGTTTGATCTGACTTTACACTACATAAACTAACTTTGGTTTTTCTTTTCGTAAGTTTAATCTGACTTTATACTGCATAAACTAACTTTGGTTGTCTTTTCGTAAGTTTGATCTGACTTGACACTACATGAACTAGCTTTGGTTTTCTTTTCGTAAGTTTGATCTGACTTTACACTACATAAACTGACTTTGGTTATCTTTTCGTAAGTTTGATCTGACTTTACACTACATGAACTAACTTTGGTTTTCTTTTCGTAAGTTTGATCTGACTTTAAACTACATAAACTAACTTTGGTTTTCTTTTCGTAAGTTTGATCTGACTTTACACTACATAAACTGACTTTGGTTATCTTTTCGTAAGTTTGATCTGACTTTACACTACATGAACTATATTTTCGTTCTTTTTGTAAGTTTGATCTGACTTTACAAGTTACATAAAATTACTTTGATTTTTCGTAAGTTTGATCTGACTTTACACTACATAACTTTGGTTTTCTTTTCGTAAGTTTGATCTGACTTTACACTACATAAACTGACTTTGGTTATCTTTTCGTAAGTTTGATCTGACTTTACACTACATGAACTATATTTTCGTTCTTTTTGTAGGTTTGTTCTGACTTTACAAGTTACATTAAATTACTTTGGTTTTTCGAAAGTTTGATCTGACTTTACACTACATAAACTAACTTTGGTTTTCTTTTCATATTCTTGATCCGACTTTACACTACATGAACTAACTTTTTGTTCTTTTTGTAAGTTTGATCTGACTTTACACTTCATAAACTAACGTTGGTTTTCTTTTCGTAAGTTTGATCTGACTTAACACTACATGAACTAACTTTTTGTTCTTTTCGTAAGTTTGATCTGATTTTACACTACATAAACTAACTTTGGTTTTCTTTTCGTAAGTTCGATCTTACTTTATACTGCATAAACTAACTTTGGTTTTCTTTTCGTAAGTTTGATCTGACTTTACACTACATGAACTAACTTTGATTTTCTTTTCATGAATTTGATCTGACTTTACACTACATAAACTAAGTTCGGTTTTCTTTTCGTAAGTTTTATCTGAATTTACACTACATAAACTAAGTTCGGTTTTCTTTTCGTAAGTTTGATCTGACTTTATACTACATAAACTAACATTTTGTCTTTTCGTAAGCTTAATCTGACTTCATAAACTTACTTTGGCTTTCTTTTCTTTGAGAACAGCTCAAATAAGGTTATGTTTCTGTTTCTGTTTTTGATAGGCAGGTATCTTACGGCTGTACCAAAACTTGCTCCAGACAAGTGTGTTGTCAGGGATTTACCGGGGCAAATTGCGCATCGCGTAAGTATACTCTACAGTTGAACTTCATTCAGTCGAAAATGGGTATATTCGAATGAAACGGGAAACTCGAACACGGTTTCCGGTCCTAGCAAAATGCGTATAAATGACAGCTATTATACATCGGACATGTTGAATCGTTCAAACTAGAAATTCCGTACAAATGACGGCCCATTAGTAAATAGTATATGAGCTTGTCCATAGAAGATCATGCATTTTTGCTTTTTAGGAAAACGCGTAGATCCAGATAAGCTTGTGCACTATTCACATTATACTTACATAAGCTTGTTCGAAGCTTCTGTCATTTTGTGTAGAATCTGAGAAGGCTAAGCCGATTGACAGGGTGATCTGATCCTGTCAGAAATTCTGACTTGCACGTTTTACAATGGACGGGTTATTAAAGTCAATTTACGTAGTTTACAATTGAGTTGAGAAATTAACCGTTTCAGAGCAATAGATTTTTTTCCCCAAAAATATTTCTCTAAATGTGTTGTCTGCAAAACTAACAAAAGACTTCCGTATTTGGAAAGATGGTTAACGATACTCATTGTTCATTTATTTATTGATACAACGATTGATCCATAATGACACAGTAGCCTATAAATAGTGCCTTAAATACCTCATATGACACACTGTGAGTCGTCTTCTTTGAAAGTTATCAAACATTTTTAAAACAATTCGTAAAGATTTGAAAACATAGTTGCCAAAGAAAAATGTTTTGAGCAACTTCTCCTTTTTTCAACTATGTTTTTAAAATGGCCCCAGTTACATAGGCGTGAAATACGGTCAGTATCAGGGGGAAGGATGAATGTTTGTTCCGGTATGTCGGCAATGAATCTGCCTGCGAGCGCAGCTCTATGAAAACCCTTATTAACGTAATCACTATTACACCTGTTGTTAAAATACCGTCCTGTACTTACAAATGGACAATCCGTTAGAAAAGTTACTAGAAAATCTCTATGACTAATTGAGCCGTCCCGCGAGAAAACCAACATTATGGCATCTGCGTAATGTATCGACCCAGATCAGCCTGCGCAGACTGATCCGAGCCGACACATTCCGTCTCAGGGGGATGGAGTAATGATTCATGAAACAGAAAATCCACAGGAGGCGAAAAGTGTCTAACCGGGTAAGCCTGTGCGGCATGCTTAGGCTGATCCGGGTCGATACTTTACGCATAGTCCATAATGTTGGTTTTCTCGCGGGACGGAAGCAGCCAGTGGCTTGGGAAGATTGTTGTGTGGAGTACTGGTGTGAGAAAACCAGGAAATGCATGAGTAGGTGAACTGGCCGCCGTGATATAACTGAGAAATTGTTAAAATGCCGTTAAACCCCAATCAATCAATCAGTCAATCTCACGGAACGGCACAATTGATGAAAAGTGCATTGCAAAGTCAGAATGAGAGGATACGCTGGATTATTTGAATCTAGTGTAGTCTAAATTTCCTTACGGTGAGATTTCGCAAAGCTCCGGTCATACACAAATCCAAGTTATTTCAGAACGCAATTCTATTAAATTAATAATATGTATTTAAATCACCAATGCAATGTACTTGACATAGAGAAAACTGTTATCAGCTGTAATACAAGAGAAAGTTGATGCAACGCATCAATGTCGCCGGATATCCATAGTGCAGTTATGCATAACACTAACATTATAGTAGTTGAATAAACAGTTATCAACTGAGGGGCATATTGGAACATCATGGGTGGGGGTGAAAATGTATCATAACTTGTCAACGAAGTGAATGATAAATTGATAATTGAAGCCTTTCATTGTTTATGATCAATCTCCATTCCAAAGTAGGTTGACCATACACACAACCAACTAATTATTGATCATAAACAGTAATGGAAATGAGAAATCTTGCCAATCATTAGTCTTAGTATGTATACAGTGCTTTCATTAAGGAATAATTATAAGATTTGTGAATTCCACATACATTTTTCAAGATGTTTGTCAGAATATTTGAATTTTATTATTTTTCAATAAAACCACAAAACAGACAATTTAGGATTTGCATGCAATAGCACGTCATTTTACCTTTCCTCTATTAAAGTCAACAGTGGACACCTTTGCAGCAATCTACTTTTAAAACAATGAGATAAGGGTTAAATCGCTGAAGACATGAGTTTTCTCTTTTTCTCAAAATTATATTAGCTTGGCATCCTAATTATATCATGCTTTAACAAATGTTGAAATGTAGTCCAATATTTATAAATAAGACCACCTTCGAAATATAATATCAACTAAACAGTTAAATCTCATTGAAATTGTTGTATAATTTAAACTTAATTTCGAACATAAACTGAGGCCTACAACATGTTAATTTATTTTAATTCTTTCCTTCCTTTTTATAATGAAAATAACAAACTACTCATGTTTTAAAATTATATTATGATGAGCGCCCTTGTGTCAATGATGCATAACAATATGCAGATCGGAAGCAATATGCCTTTAGGGAATTAAATGACACATTTAAAATTGTCAAGGACGAAATAATTTTGTACGAAAGACCCGATTCTTTCTTATTCGCAGAGGTGCCGTTTTTGAAACTCTCTTTATAGGCAGAAAGTGTTCGTTCAAAGTAATTTTTCTATTAAACTAGTTTTTATCTCGGTTTGTTCTTTTCTTCATTAGTTTCGAACCAAATAAACATTTTAAATCACCTACGATTTACTATTTGTAAGTGAGTGTAAAGAGCGGCCCTCTGCAAAGGAGATTGATCTACGTAGTTGGTATTCGCGAGTCACGCGATCAACAGTTTTAGCTTAGAAACATTTCATATTTTAGATATACATGGATACACATTATAAAATGCCTTCTTCACAAATCAAGACATCTCTTTGAACATGAACATAACATTCAGTAAGTTAAAATTGCCATTAAAAGGAGAATATTCGAGGTCATTTTCATCTCGATATTTACACATAACAAACAGTCTGCTTCAAGCAGGTGCGCGTATGTAGACAAATTAGACTGTGCGACGTAAAGGTTTGTAGTTATCGCCTTTTGAGTACATGTAGTATATAGTGTAAAATAAAGTATACCAGTCTTGCTAATAGGGACTGTTTTGTCTTCGTAAATAAAACAAAAAAATATAAATGCGAGTCAAAATAAAGAAACTGAAAATACCTAAAACATCGGAATATTTATTTCATTTTAGATGTGTCATTACTCAGTGTTTATAAACAAACACAATTGTAATATGTTCAAGACATCTAAATGTGTTTCTTTCTAATAATAATCCCCCTCCCATGTGATTTCCGAAAACCTATTAAAAATAGAAGTCGCGGGCTTCTGCCCGGCGACTAATTATTAACTTACGATATTGTTCATACCACATGAAAACCTTTCTCATTTAAGAAATAACATTTTACGCATCTGAGTGCAGTAACTTATGAAAAATTTCTCGTCATTAGCAATTTCTCAATTTGCCTAAAAATATTTGACTCCATCTCAAATCATAACCTGTATTTTGTCCTCATATTCCACCTGCTCTTTTGCTTTTCGTAAGAAAAGGGAGAATATTAAACTGATGCTCTAAGGAGGGTTGTCGCTCTACGGAGGTATCGTTTCGAAAGGTTACACTGGTAAAGACAGGTATCCAATATCCAGAGGATTCCAGGATTCTTGTACGACTAAATCGCCAACCGGAAACACTTACTCAGACTACGCATAGGTGCAGATTGATCTTAATCTTCGCCGAACGAAAAATAGACTTGCGATATTTTAAACAGGACAATCGTTTTCGTTTATGCATCATTCAATATTTAATTAGTTTAACCTCACTGAACCAATGAAAAACCCTTTCCTAACGACAAAGCATTTGCTGCAGACGACGTTTGAAAACAATCTTGCAAAAGGGAATATTGCTCATAATGAGCTCATTCACCTTTTGCCACAATGTTTTTAACTATATTATAAAACAGAACGTATATATAAAACTATTTATCATATTTATTTCTATATGATATTAAAGTCGTCTGGTGCATATTTGTTGTATGTGGGAACGTGTAACAAAGCACACATACAAGTGGGTACTTGAGTGGCGCTACAAGAAAATAAACCTGATCATATTAAGGACAAGCGTAGATCTACACTCATACTATCAAATAAAAACACACAATGTAGTGTCGTAATTGTGAACGGCGCACTCATAATTAAAAACTTATTTTGATATAATTCTGCACTCATCATAATATCTCTGCGGTTGGTTTTCATGGAATACGGTCCAACCTCTCTTTCACGATAGACACAGACAAGTGTCTGCTTGTTGTTATCAATATGCGGCTGTCCGGGTTACGAATGACGTTAAACTGAAGTCGCAATTAAAATTGCATTTGTATTCTCTAACAATGGATAATACATCCGTTTCGTCTGCTCATCAATACATGTACGTTATCATTTAGACACTTATTTCCAGCTTACTATTATAATCTGCAAGACATAAACACTGTTTAGATGATTTGGAGTGATTGTCTTGGCTCTCCTCGTGAATCATGTCCCTAAAACAGACGAATGGATGACTCTACAGCAGACTTTTGTGTAAATGTAGAAATTCAAAACGAGCCGTTTATCATAACGACACTTATCTCCAAAAATGTTTTCAACTGTGTATCAATATGTGTACATTTTAACCCTTTCCCTCATATAGACGCTTTCTGACGCCTCTGCAGCAGACGGCTTTTTGAAAACAAAGTGACAAAAGAAGAAATTGCACAAAACGTGCAATTTCTCCTTTTGCCACAATGTTTTCCACTTTTTGTCAAAGGTTATCCATTCAATTATGGAGATTCCTATGTTTTGATAAAATACGTTCAAAGCCGTCTGCTGCAGAATTGTCGTATGAGGGAAAGGGTTAAATTTTCCAGGTACATGTATTAGAATCTTTCACATATTTCAAACCGCCTATTTGATAATTAGCGCTCGCCTTAGGAGCGGGGGATAAGGATTCAATCCCCGATCGGGTAAAACCCCCCCAAAGAAAACCCAGAAACGGCTTCCCTTCTTCGCGCTCAGGTTTGTTCGAATAGCATTGCGACTGGTTAATCGATGTCGGGATAAAAAGGACCGGTAGTATCAAGAAAACAGTGATGTTTCTGAAATGCTGTTGAAAATGGCGTAACAAATAACTTAAAGACCAACATTCTTATATTTCCAAGGTAGACGACTCTGAAAATAACACATAAGGTACATTTAACCGTTTGAATTGTACTTGTACTTGATGATGTTGCAAACCAGAAAGTAAACATCCTTCTTTGCTTTGATTGGTTATACTTTTCTTACTACGTATGCTATTTTAGCCATATCCCTAAGTTTAGGAAGTTATGATTAAACCTGTTTCCTGATAAACCGGTTCTACACTTATCCAAGTTCATCCCACAAAAAGAAAATAATTTAAATCCTCAGGGAAATATTAATTTTTAATGTTGTTAGGTTGAATGGGTGCTGGCCACGACCTCCCTTCAACCTCTGTACGTGGCTAATAAATAAACCTATGTACGTGGCTA